>CAUJLX010000002.1:24301149-24693157 GCA_963280985.1 Strongyloides venezuelensis
CTGTTTAAAAATTTGTTAAATATAGTCGATTATCTGATCTTTCAGCAAAGTTTCATGGATGTTGGAAAGTTGGTAAGTAATTAAATTAAAAATAAAAATCTAATTTTTTAGAATTTTATTTGAGAATCGTTTATGTTGTGTAAAATCCAACTTTATTAATAGTATGAAGTTTGTTGTAAGAAGGTACGTTGAAGAAATTTCGTCAAAGTATATTGTAAAAAATCGCTGGAGTGAAAATTTCTATAACAAAGGAAATATAAAGTTTTCTCGAATAAGATAAAAAGAACTAAATATTGATAGAATGAAACCACTTGAATAATAGTTCTTCAAATAAATAAATAATATTATATAAAAATACAATAGTTTTTATCATATTTTGATAATTTTTTAAGCTTGAAATTATATAGTAATATTTAAAAATAACTCAATATATTTAAAAATACAAATTACTATTTTATAATAACTATTTTACGAAAATACAAAGATAAAACATAGTTTTATATCAATCTATTATATTGAAAAAATTTAAATATAATTTAATAGAAATAATTCGAATGATATAAATTTAACGATTAAATATATGTAATAGAACAAATTGTAGTTAATATCTAAATTTAAATAAGGCAACGTATAAAATGAAATTGATAAAACATCAATAAATATATTGTTGTTTAGTATTTACTTAAGGTTATTGATAAAATCTTGCTTTATTCGTGAATACTAATAAGTAGTTAGTTTGTAAGAATATGACCTTTCTATCGAATGCTTCATTTATACTTTTATCTTTATACCTAAAGCTCTTCTATTCCTCTTTTCTATCACCTTATTGAATTATTTAAATTGTGGGTAAAATACATCACTCCAAAGTTAACTCTTTGCTTTGTAATTCTAGAAAATTCTCCTTTAGTAAATATATAGTTTAAGTCTGTCAATCTATTTCATTTATACTTTTTGTCATTGTTAGATATTTTATAATTTTAGTATGTCTTTTAAGTTAACTATTCATTGTAATCTGTTTAATATTTGTGGTTAAAATATAAAAGGTATCTTTTAAACAAAGCAGCACGCAAACAAAAACAATCTTTTAATTTTTACTAGTAAATTTTTTTTATACAAGAAAAACAACTAGTTAATCTTTAGATATTAAATTCTTTTATAGGCATAAAATTATATGACTATTCTGATGTTTATTAAACTGCAATATATAAATTTTATATCTCATTTATAGGACTTCATATATCTGATATTAGCAATATTAAAATTTGAATCATTCGTAATATATAAGATATTAAAATATGTATGGAATTATACTTTTTGTTTTACGTTTTTTTATAAAGTCCAAATATTTATTTTCTAATATTAAGTCGATAGTAATTATTATAAAAAATTTTTTTTAAATGTATTAAAGCATTTTCATATAATAATATTTAATGTATTATTTGTATTAATAGTTATTTTCATCCATAAAGCAAACGGATTTTGTTTTATTAATAAAAATTATATTGCAGTTGTTAGAAGTATATATTGTAAATATTCTTATCAAGGATATACTTATATTTTCATAACTAAGCAACAACATATTTTTCATGGAAAGCTTTCTCTTGCTCAAAAATTTGTTAAATATAGTCGATCATTTGATCTTTCAGCAAAGGTTTATGGATATTAAAAACATAGTAAGTAATTATATTAATAATAAAAACCTATTTGTAAGAGCTTTATTTAAAAATT
The DNA here is from genome assembly GCA_963280985.1 of Strongyloides venezuelensis. NCBI lineage: Eukaryota > Metazoa > Nematoda > Chromadorea > Rhabditida > Strongyloididae > Strongyloides > Strongyloides venezuelensis. Next base: position 24,302,878 of record CAUJLX010000002.1, read on the forward strand.
ATTCACAATTATGTGAAAAAATAATTTTACTAAAGGTAATAGGCCCATTTGAAAGAAGTATGTTGAAGAAATTTCCGCAATCGTTTATTTCAAAAAATCGACCAAATAGATGCTTCTATAATGGAGGAAAAATCGATTTAGCGAAAATTAAATAAGAACAAATTAATGTCTATAGAATAAAAGATACTTTGATAATATTTCTTTGATGAAATAAATAAAAAATTATTTTAAAATACAGCAATTTCTTTTGATACTTTAACATTATTTAAAGTTAAAATTGTGTAGCTTTATTAAAAGTAATAATAACTGCGAATATTCAATAATACAAATCGATATTTTAAAGTAATCCTTTTGAAAATATACAGATAAAATATTTTTTATAGCTAAATTATTTAAACTGGTAGCAATAAATAAAAATTAATGAAAAGAATTCTAATGTAATTAATTTATAATTAAATATTTAAAATAGAACAAGTTTAAATATCTAAAAGTAAAAAGAAAGATGGCTAAAATAGAAGTGACAAATTATCGATGAATATCATATAGTTTTGTCTTTATTTTAAACTCATTGGCAAAATTTCATTTTTAGATTTAATATACAATAAGTAATTTATAATTCCTTATTATAACAAAATCGATTAGTTACTTCTAGTATGTCTAAATCATTTATGGAGATAAATTGTGTAACTATCAAAATTTTATAAAATTACAGTAAATAAATTGTTTACCTCATTCTTAAAACTTCTAAATTCTGATAAAAACAATACTGAAATTGTAGTCACCTGTAATATAATGTATGCCGAAATTTATATTTAATTATGATTTTTGTTTTTTGATTCGTTTATAGCGTTTAAATATTTATTTTCCGATATTTAGTCGATATTAATTATTATAAAAAAATTTTTTGAATGCATTTCAACATTTCTATATGATATTATTTTATGCATTAATTATATTTGTACTTTTTTCCATTCATGAATCAGATGGATTTTGTCACTTACATAGATTTTATACTTCAGTTGGAGGAAGTATATCTTGCAAATATTCTCGTTCAGGATATGCTTTTCTTTTCTTAACTCAATATCCGCATAGTTTTAGTGAAAAGCACCCTCTTGACGAAAAACAAATTTACTATGGTGGATCATTTTATCTTTCAGCAATGGTTAGACGATATTTCAATTGGAAACCTAGTAAGTAATTAAATTTGAATTAAAAGTATATTTGTTAGGAATTTATTTAAAGATTATTCATAATTGTGTGAAAACCAATTTTGAAAGACGTAAACACAAAAAACTCATTTTAAAGAAGTATATTTTGAAAGTCCCACAATCATTCATTTCAAGAAATAGAAAATATAAATGTTACTTTTATAGAGGAATAATAGATTTAGCCAGACAATGATAAGAAGGAATTAATGTCGGTCGTATAAAAATTACTTTGACGGTATTTCTTCGAAGAAATAAATATAGTGAATTATTTTGAAATACAGAATTATTTTTTACTTTGACAATTTTTTAGTTAAAATTTTACAGTTTTATTATATGTTAAAACATCTTAAAGAATCTCATTACTTATGTTTTCCTGTGATGGAATAGCTTTATTTCTAGTTTAGCAAGGCCTCCTGCTACATGTATCCCATCGGAAACATGCTAGCTGGTTCTCACCACCTTAATTAAGTATTTGCTTAATGAAGAATCATGTTAGAATATGCGTACTCGATCAAAAGTAAACAAATAAGCATTTAATTTTTATATAATCCTTAATTTGTAAATAATAACAAACAATATTTATATGGTAAACGGAAGTTGATTTGTCTAAAATTTTGGGTATGGAGTACTATTCAGCATCTTTAATCTTTTTATCTATTCAGGTTATTTAAAACTAACCTAAAAGTAAAATTTCTAAAATATTTCTTTCTTAAATAATGCTTTTCCTTCTCCTCCTTTTATTAAACTTTATTTTTAGTTTAATAAGAGGTTGTTCTTTCTTCTTCTAAAAGTTTGTTAAGTATATGTTTTGATTTATATAAAATATTATTTAAATATGCACATAATATTTATTTTATTTATCCGTTCTTTTCTTATCTCTTGACTTGATTAGTTGGAGCATATTCATATATAATAATATATTTAATTTGTATTTAATAATTTCCTATTCTTAATGCCGGCCATTACGAACTACACGCACAACTCTGACACTGAAAAGTAATTCGATTTTCGGCAGTACCCGATGTGTTTACAATACGATTAGTATATAGTAACAATTTTATTTTACAAAATACATAATAGTACAATTAAAATAATATCATTAACCACAAAACACATATTTATGGTCGTTCAAGAGATTGACTGAGCCATATAAAAAAGCCAACTGATTGACGTTGGTATTAATTTTTCTTTCTTTATAGCTATCTGATATTTCCGTTTGTTAATGGATTGGATGTGAATTCCCGATCTTCTCATAGTACATTTTTTATCTTTAATTAAAGAAAATTATTTATATCAATAATTAGTGAATATAAGTAAAAGAAATTTTTTTCTCTTTTTTAAATATACTACTGAAAATCGAATTGTTTTTAGTATCAGAGCTGTATGTGTATGGTTATTTAAAAGTACAATTTAATATTTTATGGTAATTTTTTGCAAATACACACATAAAAAATAATTTATAGAAATATATTATTTTGGTAGCATTTTAATAGAAATAATTTTAATGATATCAATTTTATGATAAAATAATCAAAGTAGATAATGTGTAAACATCAATAGTTTCAAAAGGGCAACTAAAATGATAGTGATAAAATATCAGTGAAATTAAATTATTTTTATTTATCCTAATATTAAGGTTATAATAAACTTCTTCTTTTGAATTTGAACATTGTATGCAGTTTGTAATATATTTTTTACAAAAGTAATCATCCACCCTTGATTTGCTTAATTATTTAACAAAAAAATTTAATTTAGTAGTCAAAAAAGTTAATTAAACTTTAGTAAATTAATTCTACATATTAATTCAAGAATATGTCATATCAAGAATATTTAAAATGTGGTCACTACTAAAACAACAGATGTCAAAAATGTATGTAAAAATATATTTTTGCTTCATGATCTTTGTTTTACTGATTTTAATGTTCACTAATCGATAATTTATTAAACAATATTCAATATTTAATAAAGTTTTTTTTAAAATATATTAGAACTTTTCCATATGATAATATTTAAAATATTGTTAATATTTCTATCTATTTTAATCAGTAAAACAGATGGATTTCATATTTTATACAATAGATATTTCATTGGAATTACAGGAAGTATCTATTGTAGGTATGCTCCAACAGGACATGGTTATGTTTTTATATCAACAAACCCACGTGCTAATCATGAAAACCATCCTATTTTTCAGAAAGAAGTAAAGTACGGAGAACCATTTTTTATTACTGTAAGACCTAGAGGAACTAGGAAAACTAGTAGGTGAAATAAATTAAAAATATAATCGATTTTTAAGAATTTTATTTGAAAATTTTTTATAGATGTATGAGACCCAATTTAATTAATTATAGAAGTAAAATGATAAGAAAGTACGTTGAAGAAATTCCTACACAACGTATCTCAATAAATAGGAAGGCCAACAAGTTTGTATCATAGAGGAAAAATTGATTTAGCTAGATTAAGATGAATGGGACTAAAAGTTGGTAGAATAAAACTATTTTAATAATAGTACTTCAAAGAATTAAACAGAATTGTATAAAAATACAAAAAATTCTTTAAATATTAAATATATAGTACTATTAAAATTAGTTAATTTGATTATATAAAGTAACAAATTGTCATATTATAAAGATTTTCTTTACAAAAAGTATAAAGATAAAATATAATTTTATAGCAATATATTTGTTTTAAATATAGATAATAATACAGAATTGAATATGATCCACAATAAATTCAGTAAAAAAAATCCATACTACTTATATATAGGAAACAATCATATCATTTATCAAGTATTTAATTTTCATTTATCTAACTTTAGTAAAACATTTTAATTAGTGATATGCCTGAATAATTAAAATTAAAATTATAATAATATTATTTAATAAAATTACCTTATCAGTACAAAGTACTTATCTTAAAACAATCTTATAGCTCAAAAAAATAAAATACTTACAACCTTTAAAAAATATTACAACTAAGATAGAACATAAAGCATTAAATGACTACAAAATAATAAAATGATTAAACTCAGGTTGGCTATTGTTTATATAGTAAAATGTTTTGGGATTTAGTATTCCCGCCATAGAAATCTTTTTAAAAAACACATAAAAAATCAAACATCAAAAAATTATTACTAATGTATCATTACTATATATTAGTTTTCAAACGAGCTGATTTCAAATTCAATATTTTAATGACTAGGAGTTTTCCATCATTTACAGTTCGTGTAACAAAATATATTTAAGATATGATTTTTCAAAATTTACTAGTGCTTAACAAGTGCTCAAAAATGATAAAGAATGTTATGTATTACCATACTTAAATAAATTAATTTCTCAGAAACGCGATCATAGTTAGAAACATTCAGGAAACATAAAAATGTGCGTAGTTGAGATATGAACATAATATTTTATACATAGTAATATGCCATCTAGTAGTATCGTTGAAATATATAAAGTGTGGACTTTAGATTTTTGTTCTTTCCACATTTTTAAGATTAATCGACTTTCTCAAGAAACATCTTTTAAAATAATTAATTTTTAATTCTTTCTATATAATAATTCGAATGTTATTTCTATTACCTGATATTTTTTAATTGATAAATAAATAATTAGTATACATGTCTGATTTTAAAATTAATATATTGCATTTATTGTTTTATTGTAATCTTATGAATACTTACGACTTCTGAAAAATGCAAAATCATTTATTTAAATCTCTCTAACTTTATTTATAGTCACTCTATTTTATACGATTTATCATAACATTACTTTTGCAATTTTTATATATGAGAAGATTTTAAACATATAACAAGATAGTATTTCATATCCATTTAATTATAAGTGTATTTAAAACAATTATATTTCATGTAGATATATAATTTACAATAAATTATGTGCGTATTTAAATTATCAAATACTGAGTGAAAAGCATCATTTTACCAATAAAATTATAAAAATTTCAATTGGCTCACAACATCTTGAAAGTTTAAAAATTTTTTTTTGTTTTTTTCAATTGGAGACTCCATATAACATGATGGACATATATACCAAAGATGGAAGCTATTTGACAAGTTTAAAGTTAATAAAACAAGTCCGAGTTTTCATTTCCTTAATTTCATGAAATCCATGGACACTATAATTTCTTGAAAACAACCTCAAGAAGTCGAAAGAACTTCTATATATGTATATTTGAGTTCATATAGGACAAAATTGAATTGTTTTAGAAAAATATATTTGACCAACAATTCTCGAAAATTGGACCTCAAGATTAAGACCCCAAACATATCCCATTGAATTTGCTATGTCCAATTGCATATATCCGAAAATATTTATTCCTGTGAAGTAAATACTTCTTGATATTGAAACACCTATTTTTAGAATTATCAATTTCTAAAAACGAGTTTTGTTATATCAGTATTGGAGCATTTTTGTCTATTGCAAACATTAGGATTGATACTTTGTAACGCCCATAGAAGGCGTTGAAGTAAAAAGGATATAAATAGAAGAATATTCACTAAAATACCACATTTATTTCGTTCATTTTGATTATTATTATTAAGTTAAATAAACTACATTCTTACTCATATTGTGATTCGCACTAAAGAGAATAGCACCTCTATAAAAAAGCTTATAACTTGGCCTAATATTGTCGATTCAATTTTATTAGATTTAAAAATTAAAAAAACAACATTTTTCTTAATTTTGCAATTAAACAATAATTGCATTGTAAATAAATAGCTCAATACATTGCAATAAGTCTTAAAAAAAACCATAAAAATGTCTGAATTTGTTTTTGTGTGTAGAGGTATTTGACATGCCAATAATAGTTGCAATTGTAATAGTTGTAGCATGGATTTTTATATGTAGTGCAATATTTTGGAACGAAACTAAGACTATTTTGTAGAATTGTATTTTTTTTTATATTTTTAGAAAAAGTTTAAACTTTACCATGGATGGACTTTAGATATAAATGAGTCTAAACTCTACCATGAATAAATTTTAAACATATATGGGTCTAAACTCTACCCATAAGTAGAATTTAGATATATAAACTCTACTCATATTTTGAAAGATAGTAGGGTTTTATCTTTCTCATTGTAATCTCAAGAAGTTTTGATATACATTTTTTACAAATACTTAAAAAAATATCTAATTCTATTATCAACAAAAATTGAAAAATAGAACGTTAATTCTTCATAAATTAGATGTAATTAAGGAAATGGAGGATAAAAAACTATTGAAAAATCTAATTTCTATTATGCTACGTTTATATATAACTAGCATTCCTTCAGTGTCTCTTCTAGTGCTATTTCCTACAGCAAAAGCCCCATTTTTACCTCTCTTTCATTGTTGTCTCTTTCTCTGTAGTTTTTACGTACCGCGAAGTGACTTTTGAATATTTAATTACTAAAATTATAAACTATTATGAAATGCTAACACCTAACTGATAAAAGGTGATAATATTGGTGATCCGATCATTACAGTTCTGCATAATAATTGAATCTAGGGATCAAAAGTATATACTACCAAAAAAGTGAGTATTAAAATTTCATTATTATGCGTAATGATTGTTTTTAGTTGTCTAGGTAGCTCGTTAAATATTGATGATGATGAAACCAACCAGAAAACCCAAAGAGTTGTCGAGCCCCGACGAGAGAGACGCCCATACATACGAAGTCAGACACTTTTCTATAAAAGATTGCTATGAAACATGGTCCACGATCACGTCAGACAAATACGTGCTTAATATAGTCAAAAATGGTATCGTGATTAAAACAAATGATAAGTATAAGCCATGTAATCAAATATCGCACGATTATAAAATCCTACTAGATAAATTGCAGTCGTTAATTGAAAAAGAAATACTGATAGAGGTAAAATGTGCTGACGAGATAAGAAGGGTTAACACTATGCCATTTTTTTGGTAATACAGAAAGAGAAGCCAAGAATTATATACGATGCAAGGCATTAAACGAATTCTTAACAGTAGAAAGCTTTAAACTTGATGATGCACATTTCTTACTAGATAGCATACCAAACAGGCAATTCTATGCGATTTCATTTAACATATCAAGTGCGTACTACTCGATAATGGTGAATAAGAAATCAAGACATTTATTCGGTGTGAAATACAATAATATGACGTACGTGTATAAAAGAGAATGCCTATGGAAATCTCGATAGCTCTGAAGATATTTTCTAGAATGGCTTGAGTAATAACTAATCATATAAGAGGAAAGTATGAGAATGTTATGGCTTTTAATTATATAGATAATTTTTTAGTAATATCTATTAATTCTATATGGCTGAATAAAATAAGTATCGATAAAAAAGACTAATAAGTGATCTTCGATTTAAAATAAAAAAAGATGAATCAGTTTTAGAGGCTACAAGACGCATAAGACTTCGGGGCCTAATATGGGACTTCGAAGAACTCAAAATATACATATCTGACTAAAATGTGACGGTAGCAATAAAAAACTAAGAGTAAAGAAAAAAATTACTGAAGGAGTATTGGCAAAAATTTCAGGCATATTAAATCATATAGCCATAGTGTGTGAACATTTATCTGTATTGGCATATCCGCTCTACAAACATCTCCCTACAGATCTGAATAATAAAATAACGATAAAGAGAGAAACAAAAAAGATATTTAACGTTATCAAAAGAGAATTAAAAATAAAACTGAAAATTAAAAAGGTAAACAAATTAAACAGTTCAATAAAACATTAAACGAGGCTGACATTTATACAGATGCAGCTAATGTTGCCTTAGGAGTCTTCATACCCAGATGAAATATTATGCATAATAGACAATGGAATACATTGAAAAAAAGAAATATACTAACACAAAAGTGTTGATAGCAATCAAAGAAGGAGTCACACAGATAATTAATAAAGGTGAAAATAATAAAAATATAGAAGTTAAATATACACCGACTCCTCAGTAATCTCTATTTGGTTGAAAAAACTATATTCTAAAAAGGAAAAAATAAATGGGCTACTAAAAGACATTAAACAAAACCTGGATAAGTTTAATAAACACTTCACATCCCATATACCAGATAAGTTAAACTTCTAAGTTCATGCCCTCTCCAGACTCAAATGCCTACATTAAAAGAGGAAGAAGAGATCTCGGTGAAAAACGAGGTTGATTATGACTCCAAGCTCAAGCCATCACTACCAAGAAAAGTAAAAGAAAAAATCTTAAGTAAACTAAGGTATGAAGGGAAGAAGTAATTAATTGTATAGCTGACGAAGGAACAAAAATCGTTAACAGATATATATTGATATAAAAGCAAGTAAAAATGTTTCCTCTAATGTAATATCAGCAGAATATTCATAAGATTGCAGAAAAATTCACCCCTTTTTTTACTCACTACCAAAGTTGATAAACTAAACTGCTATGTTTATAAATGAAACAGAAACTAGTGCATACTTGTAATTACCAATTGATGCATCGAATAATACTCAACAACTAAATATGTTTGAATACGTTACAGTATTGAATTATAAAAATCTTAAAGAAGGTAAATTACCATATAAAAAGTAGAAGTTAATTAAAATTATCGTATAAGTAATCATGCACGATATAATGTTAAATTGATATATAATGTTTAATTTATATAAGGATAAAATTATATATAATATAATGTTAAATGTGTAAGAACGACTATTAGGGGTATTTTGTTTCCCGATACCTATATTAATAAATGTATATATACAGTTATATAAAATTGATAATTATAATTATAGAGCTAAAAAATGACAACAGGAAAATCAAAGGCTAAACAAGATAATGATAAATCGCCACCTGAAGACGGAGAAATAATAGAGAACCCTAGAATATACTCTGAGACAACAGATCTAATAAATGAGGAGGATAAAAAGACCGATACTAAAAATGATAAAACGACTGATACTGATATAAAGAGTGATACCAGTAAAAATAAAGAAGAAGAAAAAAATGATGATACTGGTTAAAATAAAAAAGGTAAAAGAAAACGTAAATACAGTACATCAGAAGAATTCTCAGAAGAAATCGCATCATTTTCTTCCTCTTCTGATTCAACTACAATATTGAGCTACGACGACGATGAAAAAGAAAGGAAATGATAAAAAGAGTGAAATGAAGGAAAAGACAAAAAGTAAGAAGTTCAAACAACGAAAAATCTACAGTTCCGAGAGTAACAGTGAAGAGGAATCGGACACCTCCACCTCTTAATCATCAACTTCTAATGATGACAAACTATCTACTGTAAGAAAACTTCTCATGTCCAAAAAAGAGAAAAGAAAGATAAGGAAATACTTAACTAAGACATTCCAGAAGACAAATGAAGTTAAAGAGATATGAAATAACATAGAAGCACCACTAGAGCTACCAAAAATGGATAAAACATTTGAAAAATTGATGTGAAAGAAGTTCAATGCTAAAAGAAAGAAAAGAAAATTACTACATACAGGTGGTATTGTCATGGGTTCTCTTTATCTCTTAGACCTTCTCGACACAACCAAGCTCCAAAAAATTACAATAAAAAACAATTGTAGAAACAACTAAAACACAAATTAAGGGATGTCACTATAAACATAAACGAACAAAGAAAAGAAAATGTTTTGAAGCACTTAAAATAAATTATGAATCTAGAAGAGAAACGGCCATCCATAAACATCTCCTTGACAAAAATACAATGAAGCAAATAAATGAAGAAGAAGAGATAATTCGAAAATTTACACGCTGCAATAATTTTAAAAGACAGAGGCGTATTAGTAATTATCAAAGGGGAGGCATGAGATCACATGAAAATAGAAGATTCAGAGAAAGAGATAAGAATGACCCAAAATAAATAAAAAATTTTATGTTTTTATGTTTATTGTATCACTATAAGGGTTAAAACGAAATCAAAAGATGGTAAAAATATTAATATTTTTTTATGGATTTAACCATAAGATAATACTTAAATATAAAAAATTTGTCATGATAATAATAAACACTTAATTTTTTAGAATATATATGGGTGTGAAAAAGAAACTGGTAAACAAGAGAAGAAAAAAAAAACAAGCTAAAAAGAAAAGAAAAATAATCAAAGACCAATTCAAGCATAAATTAAAATCAGGAAAAAGAATCAAATTAAGAGAAGGTTAAGCAAGTTATCTAAGAGTTAAACACTTGCATAAAAGATATAGATCTGAGAATATAGCGAGAAAAATGAAAGATAGATATGTAAACACTACATATAGGACAACGAAATGTGTTGAAAAACACTGGAGGAAATTTTACAAAAAATATCATATTAAACGGATCAAACCATACATGCTAATACAACTTGCAATAGAGCTACATGAAAAGTTAACATTGAAATCAGTCATTACTTTAAAAGGAGCTCTGCTAATGATGACAAGTAGAAATAATATAAAAATTCCAAGAAGAACTTTAGAAGACCTTACAGACCTGATAAAAAGTTTTCAAAGAGCAGAGACATTCACAAAAAAGTCACGGCAAACTTGGGACACTAGAAAGCTACAACAATATCTTAATAAGAATCCGCTAAGATAAGAAGCTAAGATACACCAAATTGTTGCAAGACTTATAACATTGATATTACTTGCACAGCCTCTAGGACTACACAAAATACATATGATAAATAGAAACAACATCATTGTCAAGCAAGATAGAATCACAACTACATTCCCAAAGACAACAAAAATAAAAGCAGCAGGTTACAGCTTCGATATAGTAGATGAAGATAATATAATCACCACCAAAGATACTTTAAAAAGATACATTGAAGCCACACAGATGGTAACAACAACAAATTCACCATTATTCATAACCAGTAAGGGTACAAGAGCTTCAAAACAAACGATAAAAAGATTGTTTTTAACAGAACTTGAAAGAGTCAAATAATGAAAGAACGTCATACACCATTTACTCTACATGATGTAAGAAGTGCTGTAATATCTACAAAATTGGCACAAACAAAGTCAGTAACAGCCAGTGAAATTCTTCGACTCGGACAATGGAAAAATATTGAGACAGTTGGACGATATTATGTAAAGCCTTTGACCGTTACAAACAGATGATATTAATTATGATTTATTACTTACTGTTCCCAATCTATATATAGTAAAAGGTTAATTATTAAAAAATCTACATGTGTAAACATTATCAAAACATAGATTTAACTAACATTTATATTATCTAAACTATAGAAAACAACAAAAATACAAATAAAAATAAATATCTTATTATTAGTTAAATATACAATATACGTAAAAAACATTGAGATAGATGAAACTCTCACTAGCTTTCGGTGTAGAGACAATGAAGGAATCCTAGTTGCATAACTAGCATAATCTTCATTATCCTAACATTAATCTTTTCATTTGTATGGAAAGGTTCATTTGGATAATGATAAAAAAATTTATCATTTTTGCGTACGTAGTAGGGTTCCACGTGTACGCATGTATGACCCACGAATCGAAAATAAATATGTCACTAAACTTAGAAGAAGAGAACACTTTTAAAGTTGGAGCTTCATAAAGTTATCTAAGTTAAGCGAAGAAAACATATCATATCCTAAAAAGGAACAAATTAAATTTTAAAAAATAATTTATTTTCTAAAAAAGTAATGTTTTTAGTTAAAAAAGAAATCAGATAACAAAATGAAATATATGAATGAAAAGAGAAAATAAAAACTTTTAAAAATATCGAAAATAATTATTTTGTTTCTAAAAGCTTCTAGAATGCTTCTATTAAGAAACTAGAAAATTATCGATAGTAAATGATTTTTTTTTTTCGATAAGCTTAATATTTTTGACATTTTATTTCATTTAAGAATAAAATATTGTTTATTTTTAACAATAATTTATTAAATAATAATAAATTGATTTGCAATGTTATTCATAAAATATCTGTTAGTTTTAATAAAATTAAAACCGTATTAGCCAAATAAAAAAGATATTCAAACATATCTAAGTTAATATTTTTTGTTCAATGATTCTTATCATCTTAAAGTTTAAATATATAGTTTTTATTATTTTGACAATATTCAATATAACAATAATTTTATTAAAATTTTCGAAACATTTTATAAATGATAGGATTTTATAAGCTTTTAATATTTTTAATTATTTTAATACACAAAACTAATGAAAGATGCTTTCCACAATATGAATACATAACTGTAGTTACTGGAAAATTAACATGCAAATATTCTGTTAGAGGAGGTGCAGTCATTACATTATATACTAAAAGTATAAAAAGAAGTAGAAGAATGGTCCTTACATCTAAATATGTTCAATATGGAAAATTGTTTTACATTTCCGGAACTATGACAAGATTTGTTACACCGAGTAAGTGATTATAATTAAAAAATAAAAACTTATTTGAAAGGAGTTCATTTAAAAATTTATCATACTTGTACAGAAAGTAAAAATCCATACATAGTTAAATATGTCAATGAGATAAATTGGTATTATGTTACTAGATCTGGAGAAAGTAGACGTTCCTTGAATCTCGGTGTAATAGAATTATCTAAACAAATGGGAAAAATAATTCAATATCCAAAACATGAATCTAAAAAAATTTTAACGAAAAATTCCTAAACGGTAAATTCCTCAATGGAAAATTTCTCTATGAAAAATTGTCATACATATCAGTATAACATAAGGCAATTTATATATAAATAAAATAAAATTTTAATGATAAATGTAAAATTTAGATTTAAAAATAATATAAAAGAAGTAGTTTTTCTATCAATTGAGTAAAATTTTCATAAAAATTTGCGTAGCGATTACACTTTAATATTAGCTTTTTTTTTAAATTTAAGAATACACATAGAAAACCAACAATCTTATAAGAATAATTAATTATTAAAATATGACTTACCCAAGGTTACCAATCTTAGTCTCTCCTGACCACAATACATAGAAATTAGTTCTGTTATATATTCCCTAGAATACAAAATATAAATAATTACTAAAAGTTATACAAAAACATTTTTGTTGCAAAATTTAATAATAGATTTCAAAATAATGATCTTTTTGTAGGAAACTGTCTTAAATATAGTAAAGGTGACATTTAATGTTTGTTGGCATTCCATGGCTCTTCTCTACTGATTCAGTAAATCAAAATTTTGGACGTGATTTTATTAATACAAATCATGTCATTATTTTGAATGAAGACATTTTTGTGTCATGCATTCTTAATACTAATGAAATCACTTATTCGATAGCCATTAGAAATAATAGTCAAGCCGATGATTTGGTTAAAGCTATAAAAAATATGAAAAGTTGTGCTGGAGGCATGGTAATTTAAAATGACTACGTGCCAATAAATTCCAATAGTGCAACTTTTTGTAAAATTTTGTAAATCGATATGTGCTAAGCAGCTTTGGAACAAAATAATCAATGTGTTAGAATGTTATCTACTGCATTAATTATGGCATTTATCAAATCACCAGTAAATTGGGTAAAATTTGATATAAATAATGTCCTAAATCAAGGAAATATTTTGTACGAAAGAAGCGTTAATTATTAGCGCAGTACAAATTATCCAATCGATGGTAGAGGTTATTTATTAGTAACCAGCATTGTACGAGAAACAATATTGTTAAATAGTAAAATAACGTTCACCACAGCTTCGTGCTATTCATTAACGGGAAGAGGGAAGAAGATTAAAAGAGACGAGATTGCTTTTTATTTTGTTTCTCTTTTACAAGCATTAAATAGATTAGTAAACGAACATCAGTTTATAATCTTGACTGCGAATGAAAAAATTTCTTTGATAATACGCCAAGATTGAGCATTTTTCTTATTAGATCCACATTTTATGGATCAAAATGAAAGATATTGCTCTAATGATGTTTCATGTATGATAATGTTTTACACATTAGTTGATTTGATTAAATATTTACAAGCTACTAAGGTTTGTAATAATTCAATACTTTGTTTTAATGGTTTAAACATTAGTGTTGAAAATATATCAGATGTTAATTCTGATATTTCTACAACTAGAAAGAATGGTAAAGGTGGATTTTCAAGGATAGTCAAAAAAGAATCCATAAATATATATAAAAAAAAGAGAATCGATTCTAAATTAAATGAAAAGATATCTTTATTAAAAATAAGATATGATAAATGTAAAAAAGTAAGTAAAAAAAAGAAGATACGAAAACAGTTCAATAGATTAGAAAAAAAATCTATAGATACTGTTAAAAAAGATTGTGTTAAAACTTTAAAAAAAATGAAACATTAAATTATAATCTCAAAAAAGGTTTTGATCTGAAAAAAGACGAGCCAATGGAAAGTGATATTTGTGAAAAAAATAAATCACAAACATTAATGTATTTTGTTGTAGACATTGATTTTACATTAAAAGAAATAGTGTAAATTGAAAGCAAAATTGAAAAATGTAAAAAAGTCAATGAAAAAAAGAGAATTCAAGTACATTTTAATAGATTGCATGGAAAAATTTTAACAAAAACTGTTAAAAAAGAATAAAATGACATTTTTAATATAATTTACTGTGATCTAAATAAATATGTTATAATAAGTAATGAAGAGTTAACGGAAGTTGACACATCTGAAAATGATATATCTGAAAATTTCATTCAATCGGATGTCGATTTAAAAAATAATATTGAACAAATAAGGTTTGATTTATAAGAACATTAAAATTAAAAAAAAGAAAACAAAGAAATTTGATATGAAGTCATCGAGATTTAAAAAATTCTACTAAAAGTTTTTTAAAATGTTAAAGTTATTAGTAAAAGAAATAAAAAACAGAGTAACATTTCTTTAGTTTATAATATATTAGTAAATGTTGCTAATTTAAATATCACTAAAAAATTAAAATTAAGGAAAAGATAAAGAAAAGATTATCAAGTAACATTATAATATGTGATGATGTATCTTTAAATAAAAATTGTCAAGGTAGATTACATGATTAATGCTCCTGGATCAGTTCAATAAGTCAAAGATTCTACCGAAAAAAGACAAAAAAGAAAAAAGTATTTGAAAAAACAAAAACTTTTTCCAGCTAGAGATGAGAAACTTATCCCATTATGAGCATTATTTAGGTCTTTTTTTACTAATTGTGAGCATTGCCAAGCAATTATCTATGAAAAAAAAGCAAGTATAAACTATGCTGTGAATTTGGTCTAGTTAAAGAATATGTAAGATTATTTAATAACTTTCCTAAATTCATATAAGATTTGTTTATAGGTGAAGATGAGAAAAGTGTATACTTTAAAAAGCATTGAAGGCGAATTAATAACAAATTTGTCTTTGCGAATTATACTGGTCAACAAAGAGATTTTAAAACACCAGGTCCTTTAACATTTGTACTGCATGATGAAGCCAAACATGTAATAAACAAAGCTGTGCCTGAAAATATAAAAAATTTGTCCTATGCGCAACTACATTTTTATAGACCTGATGTTGCTGAAAATATAAGAAATAAAAATGTTAATGCATTCAATGAAATATCGTTTTTTAGTAATCTCACTCATATAATTTCCAAAATAAATATGTTAGCTTTGTCATATAAACATTTTGGTGATTATATTCGTGACCAAGAACTAAAACATAAAAATGAAAATGAAGCTATGCCAATTTATAAGTTTGTTTTGAAACCTCTAGCAAATAAGAATGATAGAATTCGTAATTTGCCAGAGGTTACAGAAATAGCAGCTATATTTCAAAGTAAAGATGGTGAAGTTCCTGATATAATGTTTTACTATGTAATAAAACAAGAAAATTGGAAACTCTGAGCCACTTTAGTCTATTAAAAGATCTCGCGACATATACATTGTTTTTCCCAACAGGATCTTTTGGATGGGAAGAGAAAAAAACTTACAAAAAAGGTAGTGAACAAAGATTTCTTACAAAATTGGTATATTACCAAAATTTAATTACTGTGAGACCATCATTTAATCCTTTACATCATGGAGGATTATTTTTTTCAACTATTTATTGTTGATGCTTACACAGCAATAGAAAGAGATCGTCTAAATTATGTTATTAAGCTTAACAAAGAGCTTAAAAAAAATTATAAACAAAAAGAAGATCTTTTTGAAAATTATCTCATCGGTGATGAAGATAATGAAGAATCTGCAAAAAAAAAAGTGAAAGAATTAAACTTTTTAGCAGTTACATTGGTTCAAGAAGATTCATGCATTTAGGCTATCAAGATGGTATGGCCATTGTTGGGAAATTTGAAAAACCAGATTTTTTTATTACAATGACCACAAACCCCAATTGGAAAGAGATTACAGAAAATCTTTATCCTGGGCAATCACCAAATAATCTCCATGACTTGATTGCAAGAGTATTTAAGCATAAATCGGATGCTTTAATACATGACTTGAAAGAAAACAAAATAATGGGGAATGCAATTTATCTACAGTCAACCGTTAAGTTTCAGAAAAGATCTTTACCACATATTTACATATTGGTAAAAGTTTTTAAAGACGACTTCAGATTAACTTCTGATCAGATAGATAATTGTGTTAAAGCAGAATTTCCTGATAAAGAAAAAAATCCACGTCTCTTTGAAATTGTAACAAAAACAATGGTATATTCAAAATATGATATTTCGAAAACAAAAGTACCCTGTTGGGATGAAGAAATAAATATTTACACTAAAAAATTCCCAGAACAGTACCATAAAGTAACTTCCATTACTTCTAAAGGTAAAGTTAACATTAAGAGATCTTTTAATCCCTTATTAGATATTACCGATAGACTTGGTAACAAAGTAAACAACGATTTTTGTGCAACATATAGTCCTTATTTGAGCTTAAAATACAATTCACGTATTAATATTAAAATATAAGAAAGTAATTTAAGTCCTAAATATTTATTTAAGTACACACATAAATCTAATGGTGATAAGATTGCTGCAGATGTAATTGAAACAGTTGGTTCGAAAGATGAGATTAAACTTCATATCGATGGTAGATATGTAGGACCATCAGAAGCGGTTTGGAGGATTATGGAATATCCAATACTTTATAAAGATTGGACTGTTGTAAGATTAGCAGTTCACTTAATAAATGAGGAATGTACAGTTGCCGATGAAATAAATAATGACAATAATAATTGTTTCAAAGCAGAAAAAGGTTATAAATCTATATTAGTAGCATATTATAATCTTAATAAAAACGACATTAATGCTAGAAGATATCTTTGTAATGAGATACTGGAGTATTATTGGTTTGATTTAAAAACCAGAGTATGAAAATTGAGATATTTTCACAGACGTACAAGAGGAAGAATATTTACTGTATCACCTATGAATGTCGAATTATTTCCACTTCGTCAGCTTTTACTCCATGTACCTGGAACAAAAATGTGAAGGTGATTTGAAAATTGTGAATGGTTTTCAATGGCTCTCATTTAGAGATGCTGCAAAAGCAAGAGGCTTACTTGATATTGAAGACAATTAAAATGAATTGTGTCAAGAAGCACGTGAAAGCACAATACCTAACATGCTTTGTAATTACTTTGGTCTCATGATTTGCTATTGGTCATTTTTTGTAAAGCATTATGGTACCTTCAAAATGTTTTACAATCTAATAACTTTAATGGCTATACCGATTTACCTGAAATCAATTTCGGTATTCTAAAAATTAACTTTGTTGAAAATAAAAATGTTCTAAAAAGGTTAGGTGAAGAAAATTTAAAATCAGCTAACGAAAAACAAAAAAACTTTATTAATAAAATAATAAATATTATTGTTAATAATTCCTCAAATAAACGTTGCTTCTTTTTAGAAGGATTTGCAGGAACAGGTAAGACATTTGTTTACTCAACGTTATATTACTTGCTTAGAGCTGAAGATAAGGTAGTACTTAATTGTGCTTCAACGGGTATTGCAGCTACTCTTCTTAGAAATAGACAAACAGTTAATTCTATGTTTTCAGTGCCAATTACCTTATATAATGGTAATTTTAGGCTATCCAGGCTTAATAGATTACGTACTACTATGCTTGAAAAAGCTTCATTAATAATAATTGATGAAGCACCTATGCTTAGTAAGTATGTAATTGATTATCTTGATGAGCAACTAAAAAATGTTTGCAAGAATGATCTTCCATTCGGTGGAAAAGTCATCATATGTGGTGGTAATTTTAAGCAAACATTGCCAATCTTACCAAATTTTACAAGGCACCAAAATGTATTGTTCTCTATTAAGTATAGCTCTCTTTGTAATGTTCACTTTGAGACAGTAAAACTTTCCAAAAACATGAGGGTTAAAGAAAACGAAATAGATTTTGCCAAATGGGTTTTAGATATTGGTGATGATGCTCTTCAAAAAAATGAAGATGGCGAGGTAGATATACCACTACATCTCCAATTAACAGGAAATTTAGTGAATGATATATTTGGAGCTAAAAATGAAAGCATATTAAAAAATTTAACTATGCATTTCTCGCTCTAACAAATGTCATTGTAGAGTCAATTTACAATGAAGTATTAAATACTCTATCAGGCAATGTAGAAAAAATATTTCCAGTCGATTCGATTAGAAAAGATTTGAATACAAATAAAAATATTTACAATATGCCTATTGAAAATTAAAATTAATTGACACCTAGTTGTTTAACACCACATGTGTTGAATCTCAAAGTTAATGCTGTTATTATTGTTCTTCGTAACTTAAACATTAAAGAAGAACTCTGTAATGGCACAGGATTGAGAATTATAAAGATTAATAAAAAAATCTGACATGTACCCATTTGTCAAAATTGAATTAAAGATAAAACTGTTCTTATACCTAAATTAGTTTTATATAGTTCTGAGAGAGAATGCTCTTTTACATTAACAAGAAAACAGTTCCCTGTAAGATTTGCCTTTACTATAATCATTAATAAAAGTCAAAGGTAAACATTAAGTAAAGTTGGTGAAGATTCAACAACATCAGTATTTTCACATGGACAATTGTATGTGACTTTTTCACGTGTAAATGGTCCTGATTGTGTATTTGTTTAAACAGAATCTGATAAAGCAAAAAATATTGTTTGTACAGAAATATTTAATGAATAGATTCTAATCAAATAATAGAAATACAGAGCACAAGTAACTTGGAAGAAGAAGAACAAGTGAAAAACCAACAACAATGAAGCAAGAAGATTTTTTAATATTTTTAAATAAACTATTGTTTTTTAAATTGTGTTTTTTTATTTCTTTTAATGACAAATTGTTCTAATACAAATATTTTCGGTAATAATTTAATACACAAATTCTTTAAAAAAAATATGCTCTGCGAACCAGCTGTGACTTGCTGAAGGCAGGTCTAAGGCTGTTTTTTTAAATTATAATAGATTGATTTACAACGGTATTTATGAGTAAAAATTTTATTTTAAATAAAAGTCTGGTGTTTACCCTTAGAATAAAACACAATAATACAATATAATATTATTTAAAAATTTAGGATAGTTAGTGATAATAATAAAATTCTTGGGGTGAGATAGGAGAGACATGAAATTTGAGTAATGTTTACTATTTTTAATTGTTTTACATAAATATAGACAGGTTAACCCTATGAGGAAAAGATGACGCGATGATATTTGATAGTAGATGTTTGATATATCATTACTTATAATATATAAAATACCTGCTAATTTCAATGAATTTCAAACTGTATTAATTAAATAAAAAAGAAAAAATATATTTAAATTAATGTTTTTGCTCAACAATTTTTATTCTTTTAAAGTTTAAACATATAATTGTTAACATTTTAAAAATAATCATTATAAAATGAATTTTTAAAAATGTATTTTAACATTTTATAAATGTTAAGATTTTATAAGCTTCTAATATTTATAATTATTTTTATCTACAAAACTAATGAAAAACGCCTTCAACAACATGTATTCTTAACTGTCGCTACCGGAGAAGTAAAATGTAAATACAAAGTACGAAAGGTGCTGTCATTACACTATACGCCAAGAAAGGGGTAAGAATAGAAAAAAGAGTTCTTTCAAATAAGTTTGTTTATTATAAATACTCTTTTTTATTTCTGGAACTATAAAAAGTTTTTTAAAACCGTGTAAGTGACTATAATTCAAAAAATAAAAACTTATTTCAAAATATTGTATCTAAAAATTTATCATATTTGTACAAAAAGTAGAAACTCCACATATAACTAGGTTTACCAAGATAATAAATTTAAATCATGTCACTATACTTGGGCAAAAAGGATGTTTTTTGGATGTTGGTGTATTAGAGTTGTCTAAGTTAGAAGAAAGAAAATAAAATACCTTAAATATTTCCAAAAACAAATTAAGTTTTGATAAATTAATTTTTTTAGTAAAAACACTTTTAGTTAATTATAAAACGAATTAGGTAACAAAAATGAAATATATAAATAGGTTATAAAATTAAACATTTTCAAAAAGAGCTGTGTATTATTATATAATTTACAATGGTTTTTGAAATGCAGCTACTGAAAAATTAAAACATAATCAGTAGCATATTGCATTTTATTTGCAAGATAAATATTTTCGATATTTTTTTTCTCTCCTAGTTAAATATTATTTGTTTTCAATAACAATTTTTTAACTATAGTAAAATTATTTCAAATAGGACTATAAATTATCTTCTAGTAGTAACGATGTTGATATAATGTTCATCACGAAAAAAGATTTGTCTATATATTAGATTCATATACTTTGCTCAATAATTCTTATTATATAAATTTTCAAAATATAGTATTCAGTATTTTACCTATAGAATATTTGCTAAAAAATGAAATATTAGGAAAACAAATCATAACATTTTTAAATGTTAGTATTTTATAAATTATTAGTTTTTTTAATTGTTTTTATTTATAAAACTGAAGAAATACGTTTTCTATATACTACATATTTAACTGTAATGGCTAGGGAATTTCAGTTGTGAATATAATGTAGGAAAAGATGTTATGATAACATTACTTACAAAAGTAGGAAAAAATCAAGAAGAAAGACCTCTTACAAATCAATTTGTTGCATATGGATATCTATATTAGATTTCAAGAACATTTAAAAGTATTTTTAAGCCAAGTAAGTAGTTATGATTGAAAAAATAACAACTAATTAAAAGGATTTTTTTCTAGGAATTCTTCATTCGTTTGTTAAACATGGAGTATGGCGCATGCGATAACTTGACTTTTGAATTCCTAGTAAATATGTAACTAAATATTGAAAAAGAGAAAACTTTTTATCTTTAGAAGATATTGAAATAGCTAGTCTAGCTGGAAAAAACATACCATACGTCATAAAACAAGCTAAACATTGTAAGGCGATCTATTTATGAAAGAAGAAAATCTTTGAGTTTAATTATAAAAAAAGTTAATAAAATATGTAATTTAATACATTTAGTGATTATTTTAGGACAGAGAGAATATGATTAAATTATTTTCAAAAGATTTTTAGATGTAACAAACGTAAAATTATAACGCTACCAATGTTAAATTGTTCCTTTATAAACTAAATATTTTTGATAATTTACCTCGTTTATAGTAAAATACTTTTTAGTTTTAACAATAATTTATTAAATTATAATAAATTAATTCATAAAGCTTCTTATAAGGCTAAAAATATCTGCTAAATTTGAATGCAATTTAACCATGTTAATAAAATGAATAAGATATTTAAATATATGTTAATTAATGTTTTTTGCTTAATAATTTTTATTCTTTTAAAGTTTAAACATATAGTTGTTAACATTTTGATAATATTCATTATAAAAAGAATTTAAAAAATGTATTTTAACATTTTATAAATGTTAAGATTTTATAAGCTTCTAATATTTATAATTATTTTTATCTACAAAACTAATGAAAAACGCCCTCAACAACATGTATTCTTAACTGCTGCTACCGGAGAATTAAAATGTAGAACCAAAGTAGGAAGCGGTGCTGTCGTTACACTGTACGCTAGGGAAGGGATAACAATGAAGGAAAGAGTTATTTCATCTAAGTTTGTTCATTATAATGACGGCTTTTTTATTTCTGGAACTATAAAAAGTTTTGTAAAACCGTGTAAGTGACTATAACTTAAAAAATAATAACTTATTTTCAAAGTTTTCTATCTAAGAATATATCATATTTGTAAAATAGGTAAAACTCCACAAATAACTAGGTTTACCAAGATAATATATTTAAATCATGTCACCAGATTTGGGCAAAAAGGATGTTTTCAGGATGTTGGTGTATTAGATTTGTCTAACGTTAGGAGGAAAGAAAATATCATACCTTAATTATTCCAGAAGACAAATTAAGTTTCGATAAATTTGGGAAATAAATTTTTTTAGAAAAAAATTTTTTAAGCTTAATTATAAAAACGAATTAAGTAACAAAAATGAAACATTTAAATAGGTTATAAAATTAAACATTTTCAAAAAGGAGCTGTGTTTAATTATATAATTTAAAATGATTTATAAAAAGCAGCTTCTAAAAAAATTAAAACATTATTAGTAGCATATTGCATTTTATTTGCAAGAGAAATATTTTCGATATTTTTTTTCTCTCCTAGTTAAATATTATTTGTTTTCAATAACAATTTTTTAACTATAGTAAAATTATTTAAATAGGACTATAAATTATCTTCTAGTAGTAACGATGTTGATATAATGTTCATCACAAAAAAAGATTTGTCTATATATTAGATTCATATACTTTGCTCAATAATTCTTATTATATAAAAGTTTCAATATATAGTATTCAGTATTTTACCTATAGAATATTTGCTAAAAAATGAAATATTAGGAAAACAAATCATAACATTTTTAAATGTTAGTATTTTATAAATTATTAGTTTTTTTAATTGTTTTTATTTATAAAACTGAAGGAATACGTTTTCTAAATACTACATATTTAATTACAATTGCTAGGGAATTTAGTTCTGAATATAATAAAGAAAAAAGATGTTATGATAACATTACTTACAAAAGTAGGAAAAAATCAAGAAGAAAGACCTCTTACAAATAAACTTGTTGTATATGGATATCTATTTTTTATTTCTAGAACATTTAAAAGTATTTTTAAACAAAGAAAGTAATTTTAATTGAAAAAATAGCAACTAATTAAAAGGATTTTTTTCTAGGAATTCTTCATTCTTTGTTAAACATGGAGTATGCGCATGCGATAACTTGACTTTTGAATTCCTAGTAAATATGTAACCAAATATTGAAAAAGAGAAAACTTTTTATTTTTAGAAGATATTGAAATAGCTAGTCTACCTGGAAAAAACATACCATATGTCATAAAACAAACTAAACATTGTAAGGCAATCTATGTATGAAAGAAGAAAATCTTTCAGTTTAATTATAAAAAAGTTAATAAAATATGTATTTTAATACATTAAGTAATTATTTCAGACCAGAATGAATATGATAAAATTATTTTCAAAAGATTTTTAGATGTAACAAACGTAAAATTATAACGCTATCAATGTTTAATTGTTCCTTCATAAGCTAAATATTTTTGATATTTTATCTCGTTTATAGTAAAATACTATAAGTTTTATCAAAAATTATTTAAGTTTAATGAGTTCATTTAAAATTCTTTCAACAAGACTAAAAATATCTACTAAATTTAATGCGATTTAACCCTGTTAATTAAATGAAAAAATATAAATATATTTTAATTTATGTTTTTTGCTCAATAATTTTTATTCTATTAAAGTTTAAACATATAGTTGTTAACATTTTGATAATATTTATTATAAAAAAAATTTTAATAAATGTATTTTAACATTTTATAAATGATAGGATTTTATAAGCTTTTTATATCATTAATTATTCTTATCTATGAAACTAATGGAAAATGGCCTCCAAGTAATTTATTTATAACTGCAATTATGGGAGAAGTGAAATGTAAATATGAAAATGAAAAAGATAGTCGTTACACTATACACTATGGATAGAAGAAAAAAAAAGGAAATTGTTCTTTCATCTAGGTATGCTGAATATGGTCGTGCATTTCTTATTTCTGGAACTTTTAAAAGTTTTTCTAGGCCAGGTAGGTAATTTTAATTAATAAAAGACTTATTTTTGTAGATTTTTACTTAAAAATTTATCATTCTTGTCATAAATATAGCCGTATTCCATATATAGAAAGGTTTGATATGAAAATTCGATAAATATTATGTCAATCGATTTCAAACAAAACCACATTTTTTGACTCTGGATGACATTGAATTATCTAAATTAAAAGGACAAAAAATATCATATGGCTTTTATAAGAAACAAACTAAGTTTTAAAAATAAGTTTTCTGGCAAAATAATACTTTTATTTTAATTGTAAAACGGATTGAGGAACAAAAGAGAAATGTATCAATTGATGCAAAAATAATGAATCTATCAATTAAATTGAGTATTATTATATTATTCCTATGGTTTTGGAAAACAGCTTTTAAAAATTAGAGAATTACTAGTAATATATTGTTTCTTATTCTAAAACTAAGTATTTTCAATATTCTCTTTTTTCATGATAAAATATCGATTAGTTTAAAAAAATAATATTAAAAATTTATATAATTGATTAAAACATAAATATGGAAATGTAAAATGTATTCAAATGTCAACTATATTTACATCGTGTTTATAACAATCAAAAAAATCAAATTATTTTTACATTTTTATTTTCTGCTTTTTGATTCTATTTTATTTTAAATATTTATTAGTTAATATTTTTTTGATACATTCTGTTTTTTATAAAAAAACTTTCTTATGATTATGTTGTAAGTGTTTTCGATAATATTTCTTATTGTTTTATCTAAACAATTATTAAAGCTCATTTTTAAATAAAACTTCCAGAACTCTTAAACATGAGTATTCTGTACATGAAAGTGCGTCATTTATTTTGTGTCCAATGGATATTTCAATTCAAATAAGAATCTGATTACTCAAAAATTTAAATTATTGATATACATTTTATATATTAGCAAAAGTTCTTAATTTTAAAAACTTCGTAAATAGTTTATTAAGAAAATAAAAATTAATTTAAAATATATTGATCCTTGATAGGTGTAACAAACAATGACTTTTATATACTATATATACAATAGATTTGTCATATGATTATTTAATATTTTATTCCCATAGTAATTGTAACTATTAAAAAACTTATGATATTAATATCTAACTTAACAATCTCAAAATTATTCACTAAATTTATAAGATTATTGGCGTTTACTTTATGAAATAACAAACTGTATTAGTTTATCATAAACTTTATTATCAATTAACACAAAATTACACAAATCCTTAAAACATACAAAAATATAGTGACATATAAAAAGATACAAGTATTATAAAGAGAGTATGACGTAAAGTGATTTAATTTACAAAATCTCTTGGTATTTATACAAATTTTAATAAAAGACATAGAATTCCAATTTTTATTTATTTCACTATTCATAATTGTATAAAACTTAAGGCATTGTACAGAATGACCCATAAGTAGATCTTAAGATGTTCGCATTTAAAATTTCTTTTGTAGATAATGTACAAAAATGGTATTATAGCTATTTTGTAATTCTTGACATTACATAAGTTTTCTATAAGTTTTACAACAAAATTTTGATTCTTGGCAAATTTATAGGACTTCAAAATGTAGGATCATTTTTAATATATTTAGGTATATGACTTTTTTATATGACAAGATGTTTTAATGCTTGTCGCTGAATATGAAAAAATATCTTCTTTTGTACTTACTACTAAGATGTTATGAAGATAAAAGTTTAATAACAATGTTTAATATTTGATCAAATAAATACGGTTTTTGTCTTAATTCAGAAGTTTTTTTTAAAGTAAAGAACAATGAGATTATTTTAAAATATTTTCTACCATTTTTCTGACGGAGTGTGTGAAACTGCATTAGATAAATATAGTAGCATTTTATTTTACTTCGTTTGAAAAAAGTTATAAATAGCTAAATGTTACTGATTTCATATTTTCGGCAGAAAATTTAAATAACTGCATTATTTAATTAACATTTTTTGCTATTTGGCATAGTTGTAACCTTGTAAAAACATTTCTACGTATCTTTAAAAATTACTATGCATTCACTTACTTTTATATAGCTTTATGTTTAAAATATGATATTTACTAATTATGATAAGATAACATTTTGAATATTTTTGATAATAAGATATACTCGACATTTTGAATTTCTATAAAAATAACGAATTTTTCTTATACTATTAGAAAGATGGCAAAAAAATAAGCAATATTTGATAAATCATAATTTTATTCAAAGCTAATCAAAATTGATAGTGACAATAATCGTACATGATTAGTATTAAGAAGAATAACAATAAAAAAAAAGCAAACACATGGCATCATAAATTCCAACTATAAATATATTAGATATTATACAGAATAGTCATTATTAAAAACCTTGTTAGATTTAGATAAAAATTGTCAAGGGTAAGTAAGACTAATTTGTAATTGTTTTTATTATTGATTCTTGTTGTTATAGTTTTTAATCTACCATAAATTTTACATAATCAGTAACTCTTATCTTAATGAATTTAAACAGTTCAATAAAGCATCGCTTACTCTATTGAAATATTTATAAAACAATTTTAACAATTACCTTCTCGTTTTTTAATTTTTAAACGACATCTCAATTTTTACAAACATTGTACTTTTTTCTTTTTTTAAAAATTAAACAAAGTTGTTGAACTTCAATAGACGTGACACTTTAGTAGTAATTACAAAAAGTTGAGTTCTTATAATCATCAGTAACAAGTATAAAATGTCTTACATATAATTTTGAAGATCCATAACTTTGCTCATAATCAAATTTTGTTGAGAAGCCTGAACATAATTTGTGCAAGTTTATGGACTACAAATGATTATAATACCATTTTTGTAGTCTGTCTACATAGAAATTATAAATGCGAATATCTAGGGAACTACTTAGTGGTCAGCTTGTAATTCATCAAATGATACCTCTAATGATAATAATATCGATTATTCTAGCATCAATTAAAATCGTTTAAAAAAATATTCTTTAAAATAAATACATAAAAAATTACATTTTTAAATTTATTACTTAAAATTTTCAGAATATTATTAATTCTTTATGCAAACAACATTATTATATATTTAAGAACACATATTTTTTTATTAAATTATTTATAGGTTTAATATTTATTTTTAAATATTGCCAAGACAATTTTCAATATATAATGAAATTTCTTACAGAAATGATTGAAATATTTTTACATGAGATTTTTAAAAATCATTTCAGTATTTTCAATGTTTATATTTACTCTTTTCTGTAAAAGTGTTGAATATTATTTCACAAAATTAAAAACATATGAAAATGGAGTAATAGGAAATCTCACTTGTAAACATTTTAGATATAAAGATGCTCGTGTTTAAATAAATTATAAACCATATGTTTCCACAAGAAACTATACCTATTTCTCAAATAGTTATACAATACAAAAAAGTATTTACACTTAGAGAACAAACTAAAGGCTACAGAAAACCATATAAGTAACATATAAAAAAATCATACTCACTTTTAAAAAGATTTATTTCTTAAATTTATCCATAATTTTGAAAAAGGTAAATTTTCATATTAAAGGATGATCATAGTAATGATTTTTATATGTTATTTGGTAAAAAGTCCTTTTCAAAACAAATTATTACTATTTGAAACAGCAGAACTAGCATATCTACAAAATTCAGAAAAAAACCTTAATAAAAGAAAAAGTCTTTGAATAATTTTAATTAATACAAGGAAATAAAAGAAGTTAAGAAACATAATATTATTAATTTTTTTACAATTTAAACTTTATTATATCATATAAAAATATTTTCTAAACAAAGTAAATAAAAAAATAATATTGTAGTTATTTATGTAGGTACAATGATAAAATATTTTAAATCACTAAAAGAATTTATCTCTTTGTTGAAAATCATACTTTGTTGTTCATTGATTAACTTTATTTAAAATATTTACACATTATCACTTTTATTTGATAGTTTTCAATATATAATAAAATTTTATTTTAAAAATTTTTCAACTATTTCCATATGAGAATTTTAAAAGTATTTTTAATTATTCTTATCCATAAAACTATTGAAATTCCTATCATACCAATAAACATATTTAAAACCGGAATCACAGGAACACTAACATGTAAAATTTCTAAAGTAAGTGTTGCTGAGGTTTTAATATCTGAAAAACCAAATTTGCTATATGAAAGTCAACCTATTTCTAAAGTGTTTGCAGTATATAGAAAACCATTTATAATTAAAGGAATGGTCAAAACATTTAGACAACCATGTAAGTAAAATATATAAGAAAATAAAAATTTATTTACAAAGTATTATATCTTAAAATTATTCATAATTGTGGAAAAGGTTCTATTCGACGTAAAAAAGTGTTTGTTAAAAGAATAAATCCAATTTATATTGTAAAAATTTATGAGAAGATAAGATATATAAATTTGGGAATTATAGAGTTGTCGAAGTTGCCAGAAACAAAATTTCGATAGAAGAAAAAATTTAATCATGACAGTTACATGAAGAAAATTAAGAAAATATAATAATAGAAGTAATTTTAATTTTTTACCAATTAATTTTATTATTATATGAAAAAATTTTCCTGAAAAAGACATAAATAATAAAAAATATTATAACTATTTTTTATTTTAGATAATAGATTTTTTAATTCCATTAAAGAATTTTTATTAATATGTATTAAGATCATATATTTTTATCACTAATTTATTTTATTTTAAACATTTAGATATGATCCCATTAAATTGATAATTCTGAATATATAAAAAATAATTTTTCTATAGAATTCAAAGATTTTTTTTAAAGTTTATAAATGTTTCATGTATTTTGATCATTTTCTTGTCGTTAATATTGTTAAATGTAGTTTTCTTTAATATTCATATATAACTAAAGATCCTCGAACATCCAATTTTAAAACGTAACCATTTAGAATATTTCTTATTGTTTTGTCTAATAGATCAGATAAAATATGTTGAAGAAAACCTCTTGCTAGTTTTATAGTAAAATAAGAAACTTCTTTTTATACTTATAAAATATTAAACACTTTAAAAGGACGAATAAGTTATTACATTGATAAATTGGATTTTTGAAAATGATGTTGTTGTAGAATTTTGGTAGTTGTATATTAAAAAAACTAAAAGTGATAGCATATTTATGTGAAAATATCTCCCAATTTTTTGATTTTTTGTGAAAAATTATTATACTAATTATTTGAAAAACAACAAGATTTTCTGATCTACCATTATATATAAAGTTGTACAAAAGAAAAAGTCAAATTTTAATCAAAATACCTCTAAAAAATATTGAATGTATTAAAACAGAATAATTTTTGATTTTATTAAAATCAATTTCTAATTTTTATTTACATGTACTAATAGAAATAACGATTTTGATTCATTTATCATTATTATATTGTAGCACATTTTTCATTAAAAATATATTAATCAAAGTTAATTTTAAAAAAAATAAATCATGTTTCTAAAATTACAATAATTAGCAACTCTTATTGTAGTATACTGTATAGTAAAGGGATGATATAGCGGAATAATGGATGGATGTCATTCTATATAAGATTATAAAATGACAACAGTATCATTATTTTTACAAGTATGATTCTAATTTCTATGTAATATTATAAAACGTTAACCTTTTATATTTATTACATTGTATTTTTGTAGACCAAAATCACCATTTAAAATAAAACTTTTAACTGTATAATATGCAAATTAAAATAAATAATACTTCAATCGATGAATATTTAAAAGTAAAACATTGAATTTGTAGATACTCTTTAGTGAATTGTTGTCTTGATCAAAAATAAATAAGAAAGAGTAATTTGTTTTACTCATCTCTTCAAATGCAACCGATTTTTATAAGGTAAATAACCAAAAAATGTGTTTAAAATGTTTTGAGTCTTTATTGGCAATGTCATTTTAAAAATATCTTTTTAGGTCTTTTTTTACCATGGATTTTACCGGAAATAAATATTATTTTAAAAACAATATATGAAATGAGATAAATACCATCTGAAAGGTCTACTACTAGAATAGGGGGAATACAATACTACGAAAATATATTAAAAATTAGGCGAGTTATGTTCCAAAGAGAGGCGACTATTTTAAAAAAATAATTGAAAATTTAAATATCAATAACTTAGTCAAAACTTAATGAAATGAAATAATATAATATCTGTTAATTAGATTTAAATCAAACTTAAAAAAAAAGTATATAACGAACTTTGTAGCTTTTAAAAGAAAAAGGTTATACTATCTTGAATATCAACTTTTTTTTCCCATTTTTTTTGTAAAAACCAATTTTGTTCCATTCCTAACTTTTTCCAACATGATCAATTTTTATGAAGAAATAATCATTCGATGCATTTTCTTTCAACTTAGTACAGAAAATATGTACGTAAATTTTTGATTTATATGTAGCCAAGTTATGTTTGAAAAACACTATATTTTTGGACAGTTTTTTCATAGTTTTTGTTCCAGAAATAATTCTTTTCAAAGTGATAAATTTTTTTGGCTTATAATTCATTTTAAGGGTGAAATTACAGAATAGTGCAGAAATACAGCAGCATTATAATTAATAAAGAATTAGCTAATAAATGGGTCAATAAATGATGACTATTTTTTTGGTAAAAATTAAAAAGTTAAAACCTATTACTTAATGGAAACTTATTAAAAATAAATAGACATAGTTTATTTTATATAATTTAAGTCTTACTTCAAAAATGAGATTACAGCGAAGTTTATAGCTTATATACGAAACGTTTTTGCCAATTTAGTGTTATTTTTCTCTCTTTTTTCAATTTTGTAAAATTCAATTTTGTTCCAGACATAACTTTCTTTAAACATGATTATTTATTATGATTAAATAGTAAATAGATAAATTTTATGCTTACTTAGTGCGGAAAATGGGTTTTAAAACTTTTAGTTTATAAATGGCCAAATTGTGTTAAAAAAATATCACATTTTGGTCACTTTTTTTGCATAGTATTATCTTTCGAATAACTTTTACAAAAGTAAAATGTTATGTTCTAAAACTTATTTAGAAGATACGCGTATGAAATGAGAGAGAAACTCAATTTTAAAAAGATTAATAAAAGATGAACTGAGTTATGGAATAAAAAGTGATGATTATTTTTTTGTAAAAGTAAAATTTTCTTACGTAAAAACTTTATCAAAATTGTTTAAAACAATTAGAATTAAATTTAGTACCAATATTAAAGTCTAGCATTAAATTTGAAAACCATAACAAAGTTTGTAGATTAGAAACAAATGTAGTTATTTTCAAGTATTAATTTTCTATTTTTTAGTTTTAAAATTTGTAAAAAGAAGGTAAACATGTAGTTAATAAAAGAATAATATTGAAATTTTTATATCAATTTCAAAGTTATAAAGAAAAGTCACTTAAATAGTTACTGGGAATAATTTAAATATTTATCTTATTTTACCTTCTAGATGCAAATAAAATTCTTTTTATAAAGTAAATTTTTTATTTAACTAAATTGTTTCAATAAATTAAATGTTGTAAAATTACTCTCTTAAACTCTAAGGTATTTAATATAATAATAAATTATAATAATGTACTTCCAGCTATTTTTCTTTCATAAATATGTAAATCAGTGAAACATTTTTTTAATGTAACATTTTAACTAATAACTCAACATAAAAATACTTTTTTTTAAAATATGCTTTGCAGACTGGCTCTGACCCGCCGAAGACGGGTCTAAGACTGGTTGATAGTAAAAAAAATAATACATCAAATGTAAAAAATAAGTATAACGAAATAAAAATAAATTTACCTATCTAAACAATTCGTTATACAATATTCTTTTTTTTTAAAATAAAAAAAAATCCTACTAAAAAACTAGTACATTTTTAATGGTTCACAATCCAATATTATGTACTGTATTTAATTTTGATTAGTTAAATTTTTAAATGCGTAAATAAAAAATGGTTTCTGGAAAAGATCATTCAATTAATTATAATAAGTCATATCAACTGTATATTTATATCAAATATATGATTAAAGATTCACTAATCTCAGTAATTAATATATGCTAGCAACCAAAGCCTTTGCTTTTTTATTTATTCTCATATAAATTTTAAATATTTTTTTTAATAGTTTGCTTGAAAATTTTCAATACATATAAAAAATTTTTATTCAAAAGTATCAAAACATTTTCTTATTATGACATTTAAAATATTTATATTGTTATTTTTAATTATTCTTTTCATTAAAACTCTAGAATCACGTTCTCGATATTACAAATACGTAACTAGAGATATAATATCTATAACGTGTTCTCAATGGGTGGTATGAACATACTTATGCTACTATATATGAAGAACCAATGGTTAAAAAAAAACTAAGCTTATTGCCTATAAATTTGTAAATTATGGTGAATAATTTTATTTAAAAGCTATGGTTTGTCATTTTAAAACACCTCTTAAGTGATTATTAAAACGATTAAAAATTTATTAACAAGTTTTCTACATTAAAATTATCAACAGTTCTGAAAACAAAGGCATAAATATAGAAAAATATATGTGAGAGAATATCCTGCGTATTATATAAGAAGAAAACCTACAGTATAAGACTATTGAAATTTTAGATATAGATCTATCTAAAAATCAGGGTAAAATTTTATTTTTAAATAGAAAAAATAGTAATGAATGAAAATACACATATGTTAGAAATATTAACAAAAACAATATAATTACCTTTTTACGACAAATTTCCAAGCTGTAAATTTAACTATGTCTTTAAAAATAATGATTTCTATACTTCTATCGTTCTATATTGTTATATTTCAATAACTTTATAGTATTAAATATATTATTATGATATAATTTAGTGAAATTAAATTATATAAATAAAAATTGAATAAAGTAGATATTTTTTATTATTGTATATTGTGTAATATTTTAGTCAATAAATGTCTTAAAATCACGTATTGAAGACTGTATATAATTTAATGTTAACTAGAGCTAATAAAAAATTTGACTGTATATTTAAAATGAAAAATAGAATGATGTAAAAATCTTATCAAAAAATTATCACATCATTAAAAGGTTACTACACACTATTATATACTTTAAACTTTTTACACATGCTATTTTTAATTTATTAAAGAGTAAATATCAAATAGTTTCCAAAAACTATTATTCAATTGTGATTAGCTAATATGCTTATATTAATGTTATTTATAAATACATGGTATTAACGAAATCAAAATCCTGAAAATTACTAGATAAAGAAGATTTTATTTTTTTAAAATTTTTTGTTACGTTTAATTATAACTATTTATTTTTTCGCATTTTATTTAGCATTTATCAATATATAAAAACATACCAAAATTCAAAAGTATTGAAATATTTTTAAATGATAGGATTAAAAGTATAAATAGTAATATTTTTGATTATTCTTATCATTAAAACTTTTGAGGCTCGCAGTAGATTTCCCTTTTACGTAGCTGGAGTTACAGGAGATATCTTTTGTATCTATGGCAAAAGTGGAAAAACTTGTATTCCAATATCTGAAAAACCATGAATTAAAGAAGGATGGATGCCTATTGAAAAAAATATGTAAAATATGGAAGAACATTCCATATCGTAGGTAGAATTACAAATTTTAGACGACCTCGAAAGTGAATATTTAAGAAATGATTTCTATTTTTTAAAGTCTTAATCTTAAAATTATCCATGATTGTGTGCTTAATAATCATTTATAAAGAAAGATGATTTTGGAACGAATTCCTATGAATTATGTCACAAGAACGAGACAATCAATAATTTATTTTAATATAGGTTATGTAGATTTAGCCCGTATACATAGACAAATTATAATTTCTATTAGAAGAAATAGTGTATAATAAAAATATTTTTAGAATGGAAATAGAATATGGCAATTAAATTACCACTTTATAACAAAATTCTAAACAATTTGACTATATTACTTAAATAATATTTTTTATTCTTTTATATTTTTGTATTATTATGTATACAAATTTTTGTAAAACAAACATATAAACAAAAACAATTTTTTGAGAAATAAATGTCATTCGTGAAATTCACAAAACAAGTGATGTACATATTAAATTTAATTATTATATGAATATGTTAAAATAAACTTTATAATTTAGAACTATATTGTAAAATGTTGTTTACATAACCTTGCAATTACGAAAAAAATTCAACAAATATTTAAAAGATAAAGGGAAAAATAGAACTGAAAAATATGATAAAGTATGTATAAAAGTACATTTTCTATTAGTTTTATTCAATTTTTTTTTTCAAAAATGAGGACTTTTTTAGTATAAAGTAAATAGTTTAAATATATTTTTTAATATAGGAATGCTCAAGAATCAAGATATGTATTGTTCAATTGCCAGATTACAACTAGAACAAACATTAAATCATGATAACAAATGTCTTCTATATGAGCACAGATAAAATAGTTAAATCTGAATTCTATTTAACAATTACAATATATCGTAATATTTCTTACTTTATATAATTTATTATTATATACTAACTATAATATTTATGCTGAAAATAACTAGCATATGTTTAGAAATCATGTGATTTTACTATTACTAAATTTAAAATATTTGCATTTAATATTGATTAATTTAGATAATTGTTAATATAAATTAAATTCCAACCTAAAATTTAAAAAGTCATTTTCGTATGTTACTTTCTAGAATTGTGTTATTCATTTTACTTTATAAAATTGTTGATGCAAGGATACAAGCTAGAATATCACCAAGAATATTACCAACTGTATATATTGTTGAAGTTGTAGGAGTTGCTTATTGTCCTTTTGATCCTGAAGGAGTTGAAATTGTTACGTTATCTTTTAAACCGAATAATAAATTCGAGGTAAAACCTATAGAAAAAATGAAAGTCAGATATGGTCAACGATTTTATATTGCAGGAAAAGTACGCGCCCTTGGCAAACCACCACGTAAGTTAGAATTTTTAAAATGAAAATATATTTCTAAGTTGTTTACCTAAAAATCTACCATAATTGTATCCCACGCGGTTTTATATTTGAAAAAATATTTATTGAAAAAATTCCTCTTCAATATATGATGAAGCTTGGCTCGCCACATCATTATTTTTATACAGGAATTATTAATTTAGCTAATATGACAAGACAAGTATCGGTTAAAAAGTATCAATAAAAAACAGCTTTTAAATGGTCAACAGTTAACTGCATAGTAGTAAATATTAAAAGAAATTTTTTTTTACTTTATTTTAACAGACTTATTAGCTATCAATTTAATATTATAAATAAAAACAGTAATCATTTTAATTTTCTACATTATTATCAGTTGACAAGTGTGTTTAATTTTTGGACAAAAAAGAAAGTAATAATTAATTGAGTAAATATTGTTAAGGTTGTTCCTTAAACTTTTATTATAGAAATAGGAAAGAAATAAAGATTTTGTATACAAATAGTTGAATAAAATTAGTAACATTTTCTAGATTTATATAGCTATATTTCAAAAGGATCATTTGAATGTGTATTAATCGTATAATCCAATATTAACTATTAATATTTATAATTAAAATATCGCTGAAGTGTAAATATATAAAGAAAACAAAACGTGTTTAAAAATTTTACAAGAATATATTTCATTAATGAAATTTTAGGGGCACTGGATAAAATAAAAAAAGCTTTAGAAAAGTCGATAAAGCATAATTTTAATTATTTAATTCTTTCTAGTATAATTTAAATATTTATTAATAATGTAATTGGTGATCTTGAAAATATAATGATTTTTTTATTGACATAGTAATATTTGCAAACTGTTAACATTTTAAATTGTTCTGATTATTTCCTTCTTCAAAACTGTTGTAATGCGATATTTAAATTCTTCTTACACTATTAGAATTACTGGAGACTTTACATGTCATCCTCGTCGCTTTGAGTTCTATAAAATTTCACTGCAAGAAAAGACATATATTTATAAGTAAGGTAAGCCTATTAATCAATTTGTCGTACTATATGGAACTAACTTTGACATAGATGAACAATAAAAGTTTTTTTCAAACCTCGTAAGCAATAATTAAATTAAATTAAAACATATTTTTAAGATATTTACGTTATAATTGTTCATAATTGTACATCTACTAGACAAGTATGTTGCAAATCTTTT
Organism: Strongyloides venezuelensis; assembly: GCA_963280985.1. Classification (NCBI taxonomy): domain Eukaryota; kingdom Metazoa; phylum Nematoda; class Chromadorea; order Rhabditida; family Strongyloididae; genus Strongyloides; species Strongyloides venezuelensis. Next base: position 24,339,293 of record CAUJLX010000002.1, read on the forward strand.
ACAAAGAGTATTGATGATAAGTATGTGAAAAAAGTACAATCATCGAGACGACCGTTTATAGTCTAAAGCTATATAATATAAAAATTAATAAATAAACTAGAAATAGAACACTGATTTTATATTGTAGAAGAAGAACAATTGCTTAAACAATAATTTTTTTGACACAATAAAGAACTATTGATAACAATAAAACATTGTCATTTTACTAAGAAAAAACTCCAAATTAGTAAGTTTCATGAAAAACAAATCGAAAAAAGAATAAATTAGAAATTAGAAGAAAACTTTTTTATTTTTAATATTATTTATAAGATAGTGTACAAAAAAATAAAAAAATCCAATGAGTTTAAAATTCGGTAAATGTTAAATTCATCCATGTTACACAAAATAAATTAACAACTATACAAAATTTCTATTGAAAATTAATTAACATAAAAAATACATTTTTATATAGTCCCAAAACCATCAGAATTGTCATTTGCAACGGTACAATAATCAATGTAAAACTTTTAAAACTGAAAAAATTAAAATTAACTATGAACGATACTAGAAATAGATCTTAAGTGACTAACTTTTGATGTGTCGTTATAAATTTTTTATAATTTTAAAAGCATCTAAAAACTTTTATTTCTACATTAATCGTTACGGAATATTGCCTAATGTATGAAAATATGAAAATTTTAATTGGAAGTTATACAAGGTATTTTAGATTACTCGATTATAAGACTGGTAAAACATTTCACATGTAGAATCTTAATATTTCAAATAGATTCTAATTCATTGATAAATAAATAAAAATAATTGTTAATGATATATCTGTTTTCAATATAGAGAATATTTTTATGTTATTTAGAAAATTTATTTTTACTAATAAATTAAACCACATTATTATTCATCTTGTTAAATCATATTTGATATTGATTATAAAAAATTAGTTAACCAAAAATATAAAAATATTTTAAATATGTTACAAATTAATTGTTGATGTTCTTTGATTCTTTTTTACATATTTAAAATATTTATTTTTTAACAATTTACTAAATGGCTTTTTATATATAACGAAATTTCCTTTCATAACCATTATAGTATTTTAAAATGCTATTATTCAGATTACTTCTAGTTTTTTTAATTTTTAAAACTATTGCAATGTGCTTTTTTAGAAGAAATTACCGAGGTACTGTAGTAGGAAAATTAAAATGTAGATATCGTTCAAACGGATATTACAAAATTTCAATTTACAAAAAGGCATATATTTACAAAGAAGATCAAGTTGTTAATGAACAATTAGTACCATATGGAGACAAATTTATGCTACATGGATTTATTTATAGTTTTACATAACCAGGTAGGAAATGAAGGAAATAATAAAACTAAATTTATAAGGTTTATTTATTAAAATTATTTATAATTGTGGCATGAATAATTACAAATGTCTTAAGTTATTTTTATAAAGATTAATAGGATATTTGTCAAAAGAGTGGAATGACATCAATATATGTGTCAAGTTTCATATTGCTGTGGTAGGATTATAAACCCGTCCATATTTTTTATAAGGCACCCTCATAGAAAGGTATAAAAGTTTTAAAAAATGAAGAAATCAAGCACTTAGTTAGTTAGTTAACCACTTAGCTAAATAGTCAACGGGTTGTGGATAGCTGAAGGACAAGGTGTATGGAACACCTTTGGGTATGTACCTAAAGGATGCAGGAAGACTCTATTACTATAATTACTGATTATAATTGATGATAATCATATTATTAATATTTACATAATGTAATAAGTAATAAAATAAGAGACTAAATTATTATTTCTTTTCATTTATAATCCGTAAATAATGTTAGCCACTACAACAATACTTTCTGGGTACTTCTGATTTAACAAAACATAATTCAATGTAATTAGACCGTTGTAGAAAAAACGTACCTTATACGAATCAATGCCTTTTTTTTGAAAATAAAAAAACCAACATAACAAAAAATATATCATTGTTATATTTCAAAAACTTCTAAATTTTGAATTTTGATGTCATTATTCAATAAAATATATCAAATTATTATTAGTATATAACTTTTAAGATATATTAGAAAGAAATATGTAATAAGAAAAATACGAATATGCACACAAAATAAGCCAAACTTTGACGATTCTTTATGAAATTTGATTTAATATTTCATTTTTAAAAAAATATATATTTTGTAAAAATTTTAAAAATATCAATCAGTAATGTAAATAATGTTGCAAATTACTTTGCTTTTGCATAAATTAAGTCGTTATTTACAAATATAAATAAATATGTTTGGCACTTTGGAATAATATAAATTTTATTTGACATAATATTATTTTATGATATAGTCTTTATCTTAAAGTATAGTTTTTTTTTTATAATATATTTTAAAGTATATTATTAAAAGTCGGTTTCGTGTATATTTGCAAACTTTTTAACAAAGAAAGTTTTTTTTAATAATCTACTAAAAACAATAGGTAAAGAAATTTAAAGTTTCTCAACAAGAATAACGAAAGGCAATAAATATCTACACTAAAAAAAATAAGGGAATAAATTTTGTCTATGTTATAACTCTGTCCAAAGTTGACCGATTTTAATGGTTAAATAGCCAAAAAATATATTTTTTTCTACCTTAAAAGGAAAAATGGATCTTAAATCTTTTAAACCATAATTAGCCAAGTTGTGTTAAAAAAATCACATTATTAGTCACTTTTTTTATATAGTATTATTTTTCGAATAACTTTTATAAAAGTAAGTAAAATTCTATGTTTTATAATTTATTTAAAAGATACGATTATAAAATTAGAGGAAAACTCAATATTTAAAAGATTAATAAAAAATGAACTGAGTTATGGACTTAAAAATGATAATTATTTTTTAGGTAAAAATAAACATTTTCTTATGTAATAACTTTATCAAAATTGTTAAAAAAATAGAACTAAATTTAGTATCAATATCAAAGTCTGGCATTAAATTTAAAAATCATAACAAAGTTTATAAATTAGAAACGAAAGTAGTTATTTTTAAGTACTAATTATCTATTTTTTAGTTTAAAAATTTGTAAAATGAAGGTAAATATGTAGTTAATAAAAGAATGATATTGAAATGTTTATATCTATTTCAAAGTTATAATGAAAAGTCACTTAAATAGTTACTGGGAATAATTTAAATATTTATCTTATTTTACCTTCTAGATGTAAATAAAATCCTTTTTATAAAGTAAATTTTTTTTTAACTAAATTGTTTCAATAAATTAAACGTTGTAAAATTACTCTCTCAAACTCTAAGGTATTTAATATAAAAATAAATTATAATAATGTACTTCCAGCTATTTTTTTTTTCATAAATATGTAAATCGGTAAAACATTTTTTAATATAACATTTTGATATATAACCTAACATAAAAATACTTTTTTTTAAAATATGCTTAGCAGACCAGCTTTATTCCGCCGAAGATGGGTCTAAAGCTGGAGTATACTCTGTTTAAGAAAGAGAAAGAAAAGGATGATATTGTGACTAAAAGGGACTATAAATAACCTGGAAAGTCATGGACAATATCACTTTTATTTTATACATATACTAACTATTATTTTATAAAATCATCAAAAATGAATAAAGATCAGGAGGTTCACTGGTTGGAATTTAGAAGAAATTTAAAAAGATTCTAAGGTATTTTAATTAATTATTGTTCTTATTATTTTATTGTTTTAAAGATCGATAAGACCAATAAATAAATTTTACTCTGGTTTAACAAATAAAATATTATTAATTACAGTAATTAAGTTAGTATTTCATCTATTTTAAATTAAAAAATGTTTAAAAGTTACTTTTATTATGAAAAAGAATGAATGTTGTTTTATAATTTTTCACATGATTGATTTTAAAATGATGTTTAGAAACATTTATAAAATGGTTTTTGGCTATCAGATGATTGTAACTCTAAAAAAATTTCAAAACAATTTAAACTATTAAACCACATTAGTAAAGATGCTATGATATTAAATGATTTTTATAAAGAACTCATTATATTACAAAAAATAAAATCCTAATATTGTAATTTCAACTGTATAGTAAAAAAATAGCTAAAGATAGAAGCAATAAAATATTATAGAAAGATATTAACTTATTTTAATAATTATTTTTTTGTTGTAATGTTCATGTATACGAAAATTACAGTAAAATCAGAAACACGTTAAAAAGAACTTAAATTCTACTAGGTAGGACAAAAGTCAAGATTTTTTTGTGTGAAGGACTTCTGATAAAAATAAAGTATTAAATTATTTATAAAAATCTCTAGATTTTAAATTTTTTATAAACAAAATGAATTGTAAAATAAAATAATATTTATATATCAAAGTATTGAGCTTTTATATTTATTTATACAAATGTATACAACGAATTGAGTAGATTCAATACGTTTGTAATCAGTAAATGATCAATTTTAAATATCTATTACTAAAAATGTACAATTTTATAGTGGAATAATTTATTAAAGTAGTAAATTATAAAGTTACTGGCATATAGTCTTCTAGTAAGAAGAAAAACCAACCTTAGAAACATATCAAGAACTAAATCAAGATAATGCTTCTTGAAACTTTTATTTAATATAAATTATAGACAACAAGGAACATGAAAATTAAAATGTATAAAACAGGTATATGAGATTTCAGATAAAAAATTATATGTTACTAGCTTATTAAAATTTCCTTCTTCCAACCTGTTAGTAAAAAATTGGTTAGTTTAGAATAAAGTGAAAAATAGTGATTTTGTCATCTCATCTTTCTTATTTATACCACCAATTAATGTTTTTATGATTCTGCTTTGCAAACAAATCAATAATGATAAACTAAATAAATAATAAGTAAAAATTCAATAATTTATTTTTCTATTTCTTCTTTAATTTAATAAATATTTACAAAATTATATTTCCTAATAGGAATCTTTCAGAAGGATGTCAAGTGTACAAAAACATATTTTTTAAGTAATATTTATAGAAATTATTCTCAATAAATTTATTCAACTCTTATAAAATACATCTCTCAGAGGCTTTTAAATCCACAAATGGTTTATTATTGAGTAGATAAAATATTTACCTAAGGTATAGTAGATTCTATTGTTCGTTAGATAATTAAACGTTATAAAGATGATTTATTAAATATTAATAAATAAGTTCTTATAAATATTCATATTATTAAATCAAATTTGAAACTCGGGATAATATAATTAGGTAGAAAAAGTAAAAAAATATCATTTAATTATAGATTATATTATTTTATTCTTTGATTTTTATATATTTTAATATTTATTTTTTAATAATACAGTTAGTAACTTTTGATATATAATAAAATTTCTTTTTCTTTCTGTGATCGCAATGAAAAATGTTACTATTTAAAATTCTTTTGGTATTTTCTATCTTTGATATTGTTTTAATGTACCATTTTATAATATTTTATTAAACTACTGTTACTGAAAATTTTATATGAAAATCTCGCTATCACAGATGCAACACAATTTCATTCTAAGAAAAATCTGTCATTTATAAAGAAACTAAGTCTGTTATCGGGCTTCAAGTTCTATAAAGAAAACCTTTTAAGTTAAAAGGCAAACTTAAAAGATACAAAAGACCTTGTTAGTAGTAACATAGATACATAGTAGAAAGTATGTTAAATAGATTTATACGTTCAAAGTATTTATGATTGTTCTTTACCCAAGATTCAAAGCTTCAAGTTATTTTACTAAAGAAATTAAGAGTAATTGTGTTAAACAAAAGAGTTTAAAGAAATCAATAACAAAACAATTTTATGATTTAGGAAATACTGAATTAATAAGTTATCCAGCAATATACCTAAAATATTTTAGGAAAAGAAGAAGTATGTGAACAATATTTTTTTACGCAATACTAATAATTTGCAAAAAATTCTTCATCATTATTTTTGAAAAACCTTAAAATTATAAAATCCTATATAAACAAAAAGAATAATGAATAAATAAAAATTATGTAGCACAATATATAATTTTTTGAAGTTATAAAAATACATAAATTGATTCAATAAGCTTACAATCATTACGATGCTCAATATTAAATTTTTAACACTAAAAAAAGTAAAAAGTAGAAAGAAAATATACAATAAATATTAAATACAATTTCTTTTACTTACTAAACAAATGAAAATTTTCGGTTATAATATATCAGATTCTTGAATGTGATGAATACTTTGATGCTTTTTAGATGATTCATAAATTACTTTTAAGTTAAATGACTTTCTTGTTCACATTATCAATCTTATTAGATAATAATAATGTCATAATTAGGTAAAAAAATATTAGTTTATGGAAGTCTACATTATTTTATTGGTTGATTCTTCTTTTATTATAGTTCAAGTATATATTTATTACTATTATACTTGGTAAATTTTCATATATAATGAAATTTGTTTTCTTTACTACTACAAAATTTTTTAATGTTATCGTTTAAAATTTTTTCGTTTTCTTTTAATTTTTAAATCTATTTTAACGCATCCTTTTACAAACTTTATCAAACTACTGTTACTGAAATATTCACATGTAAATATAATAGTCAAGGATTCTACACATTTACAATTCTAAAAAAATCATATATTTATAAAGAAACACGGTTCTTTAACAAAATTGATGTTTCAAATGGACAAGAATTTAAACTACAAGTCACACACAAATATTTTTTCATCATCTTATGGATAAAATTTGACAAAATGCGGACCACTTTATCAATTCACGGACCATCAGTTAAAACACGGACCGTCTTATTAATATTAAACTGCGAACCATGTAAATCCAAGATTAATAATTTTTTTAATTTATTTTTATTTTACTGGTCTGAAAAATGACAAGTTGGTTCGAGAAATGATAAGGTAGTCCGGGAATTGATTAAATAGTCTTGGTTTTGATAAAAAATGTTTGTGTTCAAAGTTCAAAGTTTTTTAAGATCGTGTAAGCAATGACATGAAAAAATAAAAATATTTTGTTTAGCTTTTTACATTTAAATTGTTTATAAATTTTCTTCACTTAGATATCAATAATATAAGTTGTTTACTAATTCTATTAGTAAAATTTATGTAAGAAACTTATATTCAAAAAAATTACTATTAAAACAATCATATGATTTAGGAACTACTGTTTTAACAAAACAAAAATCAATAATTTAAACTTGTTTTAGAAAAAGAAGAACAATGTGAATATAATTCTTTTGATGCAATATTAAAAACAAAAATAATAAATCTTTGTTATTTTATTTAAAAAAATTTATAATTAACTAAAGTTTTTCATAAATAAAACTATGTAATGAATAAACTTTAAATTATAAACCAAAATATTTAATTTTTAATGTTATTTATAAAAAGGTATGTAAGGAAAAAATTGATTCAAAGAGTTTAAAATTAGTAAATAGTCAATATTAAATAATAGCTAATAAAAAAGTAAAAAATTAGCAAGGAAATAATATTATCAATAAATTTTAAATATGCATCCTTTTGGTTTAATTTTATTTATTTTTTACAATTGAATATTGCCTACAAAATTATATTTCATCGTCAACCATTCAGAGTGTTCACTAAATATATAAAAATGTTAATACTTTAAAAAATTTATAAAGAATACTTTTAATTATTTTATTTTTAATCTGGTAAAAAATATCTTCTATGCTTCATATTAATTAATAAATTAATAAAAAATTCAATAATGATATATTAGATTCTTCAATGTGATGAATATTTCGATGCTTTTCAATCAATTTATTAATTGCTACTAAATAAATATGTGTTTGATATTAATAATGTCAAAATTATGTAATCATAAAAAGGAAATATTTAAAATACATTTTTAAGTTTATTGTTCATGTTCTTTGATTCATTTATATATTTAAAATATTTGTTTATTTATAATTTACTTTTTAACTTCAGATATATAATACAATTTTTTCATATTATCATTATAGTTTTTTAAAATGTTACTATTTAAATTACTTTTGGTTTTTCGTATCTTTGAAACAGTTGCAATGGGCCGCTTAAGAAAAGAATATAGTACTGCGATCATTGGAATGTTTTTTTGTAAATATCGCTTTGACGGGTTTTTTAAAATTTCGATTCAAAAAGGTTCATTTATTTATAAAGAAGGTCCGATCCTAAAAGAACAATGGGTACGATATGGAAATTTTTTCGTGCTAGAAGCAAAAGCTAAAAGTTGTATAAAACCAGGTAAATAAAGACATAAGTAAATTAAAATATATTTATAAGGCATGTATATAAAAGTTACTCATAAATGTAGTAAATATAATCCTAAACGCAGCAAGATTTTTTTTATAAAAATTAGTAAAAAATTTGTCAAAAAAGTAAGATTAAATCGATATCAAGAACGAACTATATATGATTTGGGGATTACTGATATAACAGCATATCCAGCAATATATTCTGACTTTTATAAAAGACAAAATACTGCTTTGTCGAGTACCATTTTTTGACATTACAAAAAAAGTTATAACTTTATTAGAAAAAAATTCTAAATCTCAAAATTTTATGTTATTATTCAATATAATTTATCAGATTTTTATTTGTATACGATTTTTAAGAAATATTAAAAAGAAATATAGCATAAATAAAATATAAATATCCACATACAAAAATCTTGATGAAATGTAGCGTAATGCCTTCCATTAAGAATAAGGAAAAGATAAAATAAATAATATATTAAATATGTAAAAAAATATCAAAATATATGTTCCAACTAATCAAGTTGAAAGGATAAGAAAAGAACGGATAAATAGAATAAGTATTATGCGCTGATTTAAATAATATTTTATATATACATCTGTACATTTACTTAACAAACAACTGGAAGAAAGAAAAAAACATCTTCTTATTAAACTAAGAAGAAGTTTAATATGAGGAGGAGAAGAGCAGCAGTATTTAAGAAGAAAATATTTCAAGAAATATCAGTTCGGATAAGTTGAAGAGAAGAAATAAATTAGAGGTGCTGAATATTACTCCACATCCAAAACTTCCGGACAAAAATAATTCACATATATACATATTGTTCGTTACATTCTCCATAAATAAAAGGTTATCATAAAACTAATGTGTTTAATTATTTAAATTCTGATCGGGCACGCATGCTCCAACATGCCTCTTCATTAGGTAAGATACTTGGCTAAGGTGGTGGAAATCAGCTAGCATGTATCCTCTGGAATACATGTAGCGGCGGCCTCGCTACATCTACAAAACAGCCACACCACCATAAGAGAACGTAAGTAGACAGACACTTTAAAGAATTTCATATATTAATATTTAGAGCAATGTATTTTTGATTATTTTACTTTTTCATAAATAGATAATTCAATGAAATATTTTTGTATGCAAATATTTTTATTAGTAACCTAATATAAAAACACTTTTGTAAAAAAAATGCTCTGCTTACCAGATCTAATCTGCGAAGGCAGGTCTAAGGCTGGTTAAAATAAAAAGTTAAAAATCTCGATTTTTGTCAAAAAATCGATGTTTTTAAGAATAAAATTTTTACAATGCAATTATTAAAAAAGTTTTTTTAATATTTTGATAGAATATACAAAGCTCATACGAATAAACATAGTACCATTTATTTTGAAGAATGTTAAGAATAGTCAAAAATTGATAATTTTTTATCATAAAATTGGTAATAAAAATATGTCAAGCTTTTTTTAGTTTTCGAGTACAAATTATAACTTATTTTTAAAATCTTATCTTTTTATTATTACTTGCTGATGTTTTAAAATAGATGGTATGAGATTATGAATGAATATACGAAAAAATAAAAAACAAATTGCTATTGTTCTTACAAGCCAATATCTAAATAAAATAGCATAAAATGATAGTAAATTATGTTAAAATATTGAAAAAATTATTTTTTTTTAAATTTGTGTAAAAATCAATATTACACTTAAAATTTAAAACTGTCGTTTTGACAATCATTGTGCAATCATGGGTTATAGTGTATAATTCTGTCAATTCGACAACCAGGTAATTTATTTTTTACTGTGCTCACATAATAAGCAGAAATATATATAAATTTGTTAAGAAATCTTATACATTTTTTGCAAAATGCATGTTTTTTTTAAAGAGTTGTACATATAGTCAAAATGACATACAGACTTTTTTTTTATTTACTATACATTTTTATAGAAAATGTATAAACATTTCTAAACACATTTACTATACATTTTTTTAATTTGTAAGGTTATTTTAAAATATAAGAGAATGTATAACCAATGCAAAATACATAGTTTTTTGTGAATTGATATATAATTTTTTTAAAATGTATGATAATTATTTTTAAAACTACTAGTGATTAAGTGAAATCCATTGATTTTTGCAAACAACTTAAAAAAAATTTAAAGTGAAAAGAAAATATTATAAATGTAAATCTTAACTACTATAAAAATTTTAGGGTAAAAAAAATTTTTTAATTATGATTGTTTTAAACGATACTTATCCATTTAAAGTAATAAAATATGGATATTATTATTTCTAGACTTGTATAATCTCTTGAAACATTTGTAATGCAGTGGCATTAGAAGGAGCAGACAAAGAGTATTTAAAGGAAGAATAAGATAGAAAGAATCAGTTTTTCTCATTAAGAAAGATGGACAGCCGACAATTGAACTTATTGTTAAATTAATTATCTATTACTTATATTTGCTGATAATATTATTTTAATAAAAGCTAGTTATATTAATATTTTGTTCTATATAACCAGATAGAAGGATTGAAGTTATCACTTCAACACGAAAACATTATCACCGAGTGGAAGGTTTCAAGGCATTTTTTTTTTCTGCAATTTGCATACTAAAATTTAATAAAATTGTAAATAATAGTTATATAAAAATATTTATAATCATTAAAATAACAGAATAAATACTTATTGTTCTCAAAAATTACTTTTTAATTACTTTAAATTTTTAAAAATTTCTCACTTTCTTGAATTTTGTTAATTTATAAATATTTATGTTAAAAAATAAATTAAATTAATATTAAAAAGTGAGCAGTAATGTGTCTCGAATAGAAAATACAGTTGAGAAATATAAAGGTGAAATACTTATATCAACTGTAATTAATTTCAAAATTTTGTAATCTAATTCTATAATTATAATATATTATATTAATATTTTGTACATTTTTAGAAAAAGGAAATACTTATTAAGATCTATAAGCCAACACAATAATTAGTAAGAAAATAGTTTAAGGGTAAAAAGTAAGTAAAAATTTTAAGTATTTAAAGTAATTATTGTAGTTGGCCAATTTTACCAATTTTATCATAATTTTACCACTATTTTAAAATTTTATTGTAAATTGTGTTAGGAAAATAAAGGGGTTGATTTGAAGTTCCTTATATATCCAATAATATTTTTATAAAAATAATACTGGTGACGTAAATTGAGTATATGAAGAACACTAGATCAAACACCCGCCTTAAATCAGGAGAAACAGAGTCAGAGACCTTTCAGAAAATCATAGAAGAAAGTTCCACTACTGTTAGCAATAAAAATATTATAAAAATGAATGATCCGGAGAAAATATCAGTTAAACAGGATCATACTGATGATGAGTTACTTAACATAGAACTTCCACTAAGTGAAGGAAGAGAAACTCCGCAATCACAAGAAGTTCACCACAATGTACAAGATTATACCATTAACAAGTTATTATGTCAAATGGAAATGATGATTAAGGTTCAGATTGATACAATGACATCAGTTCAAGATGCTTTGAAACTTCAAGCAGACAACATCCAGTTCCTTTGTGAAAAACTGGATAAAGATAATAACTTAAAGAAAGAAAATGAGGAAAGTCCTACCATTGTACAACCACCCGTTACGGAGAAGGAAAAAATGCCACAGGACAACTCAAAAACTATTATTCATTACGTAAACCCAAACTTTGCAAATCTGAAGAAATTCGATGGCAAAATGTCTTTCTCTACATGGCATAAGACATTTCTAAGTTATTGCAGGATCAACAGAGTAGATGAAAATTTACTGAAGGATTGTCTACTTATAAATGTAAACCAAAGAGTAGCACGTCATATTATGGAGTTAAATGAGAACTTAAACTACCATCAACTGACCACACTTTTATCTGAAAAATATGATGGTAAATGTGCTATCTTAGAAGCTGAAACAAATATTGAGAAGATAAAAAGAATGAATCTAACTTTGGATAACGTCGACCAAATTAGTAATAATATTGAAAACAATATAAGAATCATATATCACGACCAAAATGAGGATAGAATTCTCAAGGAGTGTAAGAATGTAATCAAAAACATTCTACCTAACAACATCAAACTTTTTCTACGAAATGAAACCACAGACAACTGGAATTACTATGTGGCTAGTATTAAAGAGTGCATTGAACTCTCGAGAAGTAATCAACGAGAGAGAAAAAGTAATCCCGTAAATGGAGGGAAAGAACAACAAATAATTTGTAATAGATGTAATTACAGAGGACATGCAGAAAAAGATTGTAGAAGTCGTACTAAATGGGATCCAACTACTAAAACCAGAGTCAACCTTCACATTGCTTCAAGGGAAAAAGAGGAGAAAAATCTATCATCATCTCCTACTATACTACATAAAGAAATCTTAATTAACGACTCTGTAGTAGTAAATGCTGCTTTAGATACAGGATCCGAAATTTCAATTATTGATGAGGAACTTGCGAAAACTTTAAAATTAAAGCTTTCTGAGGACAAGGTAATTCTAAAAACAATTGGAGATGGAGGAGTTGGAAAGTATGTAAGGGATCCAATTTCCATAAAAATTCACGATGAAGAATTCAAAATTAAAGATTTTGTCTTTCTAAAATTACCTGAAGAGATGAAGTGTAAAGCTCTTATTGGACTTAATATTCTATCTCAAAGCAACAATGTTATCAATTTAAAGGAGAAGAAACTAATGACCATTAAGGAATTGATGAAAGAAAATGATAAAGAAAATAAGATTGATGTTAAAAGTGATGAAATTAAAATTTCATCAACAAATAACCGTGGGAGACCTGAAGGTGCTAAAAAGAGAAAACCCGACAGACCCAAAGACTCTAAGAAAGAACAAAAGTTAATTAAAGAAATCGTAGGAAAAGTTGAGGGAGACAAATTTAAACCTCAAATACCAGAATCTCTAGCACCAAAGATAGTAGAGATAATACATCAACAAGGACATTATGGAATAACTAAAATGTTAAGACATCTACATAAAAAGTACTTCTCCAAACATTTCAACAAATATGCAAAATTATATGCTGAAAAGTGTAAAAAATGTATTTTAAGAAATAGTTTTAAAAGAGATTTCCTAAAGACTGTTCTTCATAGAATTTATGGGAAATTTTTAGGTCTAAGAGCATTTATTAGAAAACAGATAAATAATATGTTTTTAAGTTTTGTCTTTGAGACAGATTCATTTAATGGAGTTGGAGAGTTACTAGAAATTCTTGGAAGTATCATTAACGGGTTTGCTTTACTATTTAAAGTTAACTGGACTGATATCAGGAAAATTCCTGAATCACAAAACCCAGGTGGAGCAGTAATGTGTCTCGAATAGAAAATACAGTTGAGAAATATAAAGGTGAAATACTTATATCAACTGTAATTAATTTCAAAATTTTGTAATCTAATTCTATAATTATAATATATTATATTAATATTTTGTACATTTTTAGAAAAAGGAAATACTTATTAAGATCTATAAGCCAACACAATAATTAGTAAGAAAATAGTTTAAGGGTAAAAAGTAAGTAAAAATTTTAAGTATTTAAAGTAATTATTGTAGTTGGCCAATTTTACCAATTTTATCATAATTTTACCACTATTTTAAAATTTTATTGTAAATTGTGTTAGGAAAATAAAGGGGTTGATTTGAAGTTCCTTATATATCCAATAATATTTTTATAAAAATAATACTAGTGCAGTAATATTTAAAAAAAATAAAACGTTATTTAAAGATAGTATTAATTATAAAATCATAATTATTACATATAAAATTTATTATATTAGTGTTTATAATTTACGATCTTTCGTATATTTTATGAAAAATATAAAAATACCAACGATTTCTGTTGAAATATTAAATTTTTGTTATTATTTTTTTGGGCCAGTCATTTTGACTTGTATAAAATCATCTTTTTTTATAGTTAATTTAGAAAAAAAAATCAAGTCTAATTTTTAACAATGATCATACATCTATAGTAATGTAACTATTTACTTTCAAAAAATTATATGGTAAGTTATAAGGAATGTATATGCATATATATAAAAAATGTATAGATAAAGTCGTTTTAACAAAATATGCACATTTCATAAGAAATGTATATAAGTTTTTGTAAAAAAAACATGACAAATTAATAAAACAAATATGTAAGTCGTTTCAACGTTATACACAGTCAAAACAACATATATATCTCTTTTTAAAAATATACAATGCATTTTATGAGAAATTCACAAACAATAATAATTAAAGGTATATGAATTTATAGGAAATGATACCTCTTTATGTTATTAAATGATTTAAAATTTATGTTAATTGATATATTAATTTTTTTAAACTGAGTATACTTAGAAAATTTAAAATCACTCATAATTTTTAATAAATTAAACGAATATTTTATTTTTTCAAAACTACATCGAAGAGTACTATAGCAAATGTTAAAACGACAGTTATTATTTTTGCGTGAAAGACTTTAGATTTGTTAATGATAAAAGAATTTTCCAATTTCTTAATTTTTTTGCTGCAAAAATTGGGCTCAAAAATGTTAAGAAATTTTTTAAACTTTTTCTAGGTTTTTTTTTTAAATTTATAAAACTTTTACTTATGACAAGTGCTAAAAGTAACATTTATCTTGATTAAAAGAAGATGTAAGTCTTTTTTCATCATTTAGAAAACTTTTTATTAGAACGTTCTTATTATCATTCGTTATTTCAAATGCTCTTTAAATTTGTTTCTTTAATTTGTTTTTATTTTCACTTTGTGTGTTCAATACGAACGATTTAACATATATTTTGATAGAAAAAATTCAATGAAGTCAAGTTAAAAGATCTTATAGACCAAAAAAAGAATGTTTATTTTTTTAAATATGTATTTCTAATTTTGTATTTTAAAATGTATTGGAGAAACGAACTCAAATTTAAAATAATAGTAATTTCACGCAAAGATAATAAGTTAAGAAAAATATTTTACTTAGAATATTGATTTTAGTGTGTTCTTTTACAGATAATTCCTTATGCTCACCAATATCTCTAAACAACTCAGATCTTTATTATTAACATTTATTTTACAAAACCATTAGAACAATAAAACACACATAAATTTAAATTTCACTAAGCAAAATATCCACCTAGGAATAACAATATAAACTACGGAATTTTCACTTACTTATACTTATATTTTGATCTCTCAATAAATCCTAAGATTTTCCTCAACTAATTCTAAAAATTCTAGTGGTTTACAAATACAATACAATTAATATAATAAAAGATAACCTTAAAGAGTCTGTTTATTTACGTTCTCTTATGGTGGTGTGGCCGTTTATAGGTGTAGTGAGGCCGCCTGCTACATGTATCCCAGCGAATACATGCTAGCTGGTTTCCACCATCTTAGCCGAATATCTTACCTAATGAAGAGGCATGTTGGAGCATGCGTGCCCGATCAGGAGTTTAAGAAACAAACACATTTATTTAATAATAATCTTTTTATTTATGGAAAATGTAACGAACAATGTATATATGAGAATTATCCTTGTTCGGAGTTTCGGATGTGGAGTGCTATTCAGCATCTCTGATTTATTTCTTCTCCTCTACTTATCCGAACTGATTTTTCTTGAAATATTCTTTTCTTAAATACTGCTTTTCTTCTCCTCCTCATATTAAACTTCTTCTTAGTTTAATAGGAGGATGTTTCTTTCTTTCTTCTAGTTGTTTGTTAGATAAATGTACAGATTTATATATAAAATATTATTAAAATCTGCACATAATACTTTATTTTTTTTATTCATTCTTTTCTTATTTCTTAACTTGATTAGTTTGAACACATAGTTTGATATTTATTTGTATATGTAATATGTCATCTGTTTTATCTTTTTATTATACCTAATGCGGGGCATTACGATAATTATTAACATAAAAATATAACACGTCAAACATAAAAGTTTTTGATTACATTAAAATTACCACTACTACCATATAAATTAGTAAAGAATGATTGATGACTCACGCTACCTTATAAAATAATAAAAATAATGTTTTCGAATTTTTTAAACAGTTTCTCAATTAACCTCTATACATATTTTACTGTTATTTTAATAGTCATTTTATTTTTGTTTTCAATTGGCATGTGTGAAATAATTACTATAATATTAATTTCAAGTAAAAAAATTTGATTTAAATTAAATGAATCAAATAACCGCATTATACACTGTTTATGTGCCTTTTTTTATAAAAAACTATTGATAAAATAAAATACTATCTATGTGTTTAGAAAATCATCCTAATTTTAAAATTTCATATAAACAAAATGAAATAATAAATAAATTTAAAATTATGAATTAAAATATTTAATTTTTAATATTACTTATAAAAATGTACACATCGAATGAGATAGATTCATTGTGTTGATAATCAGTAAATAATTAATATTAATTAATTATTACTAGAGTTAAGATTTATTTATTAATTAAACTGGGGTATAGTCACTAAATTACAATGAAACATAAAATCATATAATAATACAACCTACCTTCTAGACAAGCGACCTTTTTCCTAACTGTGCTTTTCTATGATAATAGCTGTTTTATATTAAATGGTCACTCTTTTCTAGAAGGTTCTGTTCTTTTCATGACAGTTGATTGTTATTTTGTCATATACTCGTTACTATGTTATACTAAAGATATGTTACATGTTAACTCTAGTAAGGTAAGCAGTAATGTGCCTCGAATGGAAAATACAGTTGAGAAATATAAAGATGAAATTCTTTTATCAAATATAATTAATTCCAAAATTTTGTAATCAAATTCTATAATTATGTTATCTATATTAATATTTTGTATATTTTAGAAAGAGAAAATAACATTTTAAGATTCAGAAGCCAACACAATAATTATTAGTAAGAAAATAATTAAAGGGTAAAAAGTAAGTATAATTTTAAGTAATTAAGGTAATTATTGTAGTTGGCCAATTTTACCACAATTTTATCAAAATTTTACCATAATTTAATTGTAATTTGTGTTTAAAAAAAATAAAAAGGGGTTGATTTGAAGTTCCTTGTGTATCCAATATTTTTAAAAAATAATACTGGTATAATTTTATAGGAAAATATTATATTAAAAGTAAATATTATTTACACTTTTGTTTACTTATTTTGTTTACGTTCTTCTAAAATTAATATTTATGTACGTAATTCTATTTTAAAATCGAGACTTTTGAAAAGATAACAAAATGTATAATAATAAATTCTTTGAGTTAATTGCGAAATAAGAACATAAAATTCTACAAAAATAACCAACCCGCTTACACACACAGAGACAATCTCATCATTTTCTTTCCTGTCCAATCATTTTCTTTCCTATTAAATCATTTTCTTTTCTGTCCAATCACTTTCTTTCCTGTCTAATCATTTTCTTTCCCATTCATATCATTTTTTTTTCCTATTAAATCATTTTCTTTCCTAAAATATCATTTACGTTTCTAAAAAATTATTTTTTTTCCTAAAATATCATTTTCTTTTTTAAAAAATCTTTTTTTTTCCAACAAATTATTTTTCTTCCTAAAAAATCTTTTTTTTCTTGAATGTATAATTGATCATAAAATATTTTAATAACAATATAACTTACAATAATTAAAAAATAATTTTTTTTTATATACAATTCATATCAATATGCGATTTAAAACTATAAATATTTTTATTTGAAATATATTTTTTATCATTGGTCATAATAATTAAACACTATATATCTACATTTGAAATAAATTATTGTAAAGCTTAATCTTATTCTTATATAAAAAACTTTTTATTTTGAAATAAAATTTATAAATAATCAGAATAAAGATATGAACATTTTTATTAAGACTGTTTTTTTACCTTTAAAATATTATCACATTTCTGAGTATTATAACTTTTTTACTTTTTGTAAAAAATTTATATTGTTATACTCTTCAATTAGCTTAGCTTGATTTATACAAATAAGTTTACGATTAGAATTAAACAACTTATTTTGATAAAGTTTTTGATATTTTATTGTTCAAACAAAATAAACTGTCATACATAAGCTTTTGAAGTATATAATCTATCTAACAATAAAAAAATCATTAACAAAAAATTTCTGGAATTCTTCTTTGGTTTTTAATTAATTATTTCAAAATATAGTAGTAATCCTCAATGACTGTTAGTCTGGAATGTTTTATACTTTAATTGTTTATGTTAAACTAATAAATGTGAAAAGATAATATTAACAAAATAATATTTCAAATTAATTTTATTCAAAATAAAAGTTTTCAGAGAAAAAAAATGATTGCACAGGGAAGAAAATAATTTTTTAGGAAACAAAATGATTAAATAGAAAACAAAATGATTTTTTAGTTAAGAAAATGATTGAATAAGAAACAAAATGATTTTTTAGTTAAGAAAATGATTGAATAGGAAACAAAATGATTGGATAGGAAAAAAAATGATATAAATAGTTAAATTTGAATAATGTTTTTGGGAAAGAAAATAATGAGATTGTCTCTGTGTGAATGGATAAAAAGGAAATGTTTATCTTAGAAAAGTCAGTCTTGGTTATCCCAACAAAGTATTTATAATATATTATATTATATATTGTATTGAAGTTTCTTTATTTAAAAAAATCTTTACTCTAAAATCTTGTGTTTATATTAAATCCGCTGCACTATAACGAATGGATTAAAATTATTATCAATTATTTGATTCAATTCTGGAAAAACTTTTTTCAAAGACTTTTAAAGCCACGAATGGTTTATGATTCATTAAATGCAAATAAATTATATCTTTCCATATACATATAAATGAATCGACTTTGCAATTTCTGAAATTAAAATCAGGTAGCAAATAATAAAAAATATGGTAAAGAAAAAAGAGATTTTTCTTTTTAAGAGATAATGTATATCTTGGAGAGTGCGAAAAAAAGTTTTCTTTTCATTTTTTTAAAAAGTATATAAGTTGGGATATTTTTGTTTTTTGTCAATTAGTAAAATAATTCATCTGTTGTAATGCGTCTCTACAATTTTATTTCCTAAAATAATTATGTTAAATTGTCGCTTTAAATAATTTAAATATTACTATTTATATTGTATGTTGTAATTTGTATTTTTTTCGTAGAAACGTATACACCAAGTTTAGTAAAATTTTTACTATAGTAGATCAATTTATTATATTAGATTGTTCCATAAATTTACGTGATTTTTTATAGCACTTTTTTAACGGCACATTTTTTTGCCCATGTTTTATATATAATTCGAAAGATCTTTTTCTGCTCTACAAATCCCTGTTAATTCTATTTTTATACTTTTTAATTTACATTTATTTTAGGTCTCTAAAGTGCAATGCCAAGTAGACAAAAACATCAATTGCAACAACTTTTGTTATTTGCTTTAAATCGTGATCAAAAAGTGTTCGAAGACGTTAAAAAATTTATTCTGTTTGTGGAAAAGATGTTATCAGTTGAAGTACCACCAACGATTGGTATAAAAATTACAAAAATAGCAACGTTTATATTTAAAACTCTCCACGAACAGATCAACTATTTATCTTAGACGAAAACCGTTTGATAGATATTCTCAGAAAGGATAACTGTCAAACATGTAGAAAACCGGTAAAAAAAATGAACAGCGATATTATAACATTCTCTTGTCATTTTATATCAATGGGTTTTGAGCAAAAATTTCAAGTTTAGTTGCCTTATAATTTTACAAAAAACAAAAGTGAGAGGTTTATTATTGCTCATTAACATGTTGTTCGACATCAAGACACATAATTACGAAAGTAGATTCTTGTATAGAATCGTTACAAGTAATATTAAATGTTTTCTTTAGTTCAACGTGACACAGAAGTAAAATTAAAATAATGTAAACTCTAGGAAAGAGAATAAAACCAAAGAAAATTGATAAAAGATTTATTTTAAATGATGAAATCACACGTATCATTGAAGTTTTTATCATAATATTTACTAATTTTTATAATTTTAGAGTGTTTTTTGTATTAATTGTGCATTGTATCTGTCTATTTATTTATTCTAATAAATTTAAATCTTTATTGCTCTATCTGCGTTCTTTTTCTACCATTTGAAGAGGTCCAGTCAAGTATAAAATTTTTCTCACAAAAAGTAGCGAATTAGAATGAGAAACGCCCAAATCCTGTAGTGAAATTAGTCCATTGCCTAATAAAACAATAATCTGAATTTTTTGAATTAAAAAAGCGTGATTCATTAGGAAATAACAAAGAATAACCAAACAGTCGATATAACTTTAATTTGGATCAATTACATCGCGTAAATTAAGCTATTTAACAAGAAAGATTGGATTGTAAAACTAAGTTTACTTTTTTCACAATAACACTTTGACTCATATAGCAAAAATTTTTAAAATCGCTCTTCAGGAGTTCAAATAGGAAGTCGTAAAGCATTTTACATATTTACTACATCTTGCTCTTATGAATTGTCACCTGTTTTGTTCATTGTCAAACTATAAGAGAAGCTTAACATTTGATAACAAGAAGGCACTATATATCTGACTTAACTAATTCTTTGTGTCAAACATGCGGATGACTGCTGTCAAGGTATCGAAGAATTAATGGAAAGGTGAAAAGGGGTTATAAATAATAAAGGAGAAAATATAATTAATTAATCTTTAATTTTTAATAAAAAATTGTTTTTAAAATATATTTTTTAAAGTCATTAGATCTTTTAGAATAAGCTTAAAGATTATATTATTTTATTCATTGATTCTTTTGTATATTTTAAATATTTATTTTTAATATTATAGTTAGTAACTTTTAATATATAATAAAATTTCTTTTCGTTACAATAACTACATTGCAAAATGTTAGCATTTAAAATTCTTTTAGTTTTTTATATTTTTGATACTGTTTTAATGTTTGGTTTTATAAAAACTTATAAAGCTATCGTTACTGGGCAATTTTTTTGTAAATATAATTCTTTTGGATCCTATAGAGTTTCAATCCATGAAAAATCATATATTTATAAAGAATCTAGTCCTATTAATGTTATTAGAGTTCCATACGGTAGTTCTTTTACTTTAAAAGGCATAGTAAGAAGTTTTAGTAAACCTAGTAAGTTATGATATACAAAATGAAAAATGATATTATATTTATAAGATTTACTCATTAAAGTTGTTCATGATTGTTCCCCACCTAAACATAGATGTTACAAATTATTTTTTCAAGAAATTTCGACAAACTGTATTAGGAGAAAAGGTTCAAAGAAATTGATGAAAAGATCATATGATTTTGGAGCTACTGATTTAACAAGTCGTTCATCAATATATTTAGCATGTTACAGAAAAAGAGCAAGTATATAAACAATATTTCTTACGCAATAAGAATAATATGCAAAAGACAAAACTTTATTAGCGTATTTTGAAAGCTTCTATATTTCATAATTCTTATATAGGCAAATAAAATTATGAATAAAACGAAAATTACATTGAAGAATTATTATTTTTTTACTTTACTATAAAAGGTGTACAAAAAATTAAACAAATTTTATAAGCTCATAATCGATACAATAATTAAAATAAATTTTTAGAAATTGAAATAAATAAAAATCAGCTTAAAAGAATGTTTTTAAAAAAGATATAGTACATTTCCTTTGGTTTAGCTCTATTTATATCTTTTTAACTTGAAAAGTGTCTACAAATCTTTATTTTATTACGAAACATTTATCCAGATTGCTAAACATATAAACATTAAAACACATTAAACTTCAGAATTTAAGAGTTATATATATCAAATATGTTTCATTTTTTTACTATTTGCGACATCTTTTTTCAGATGGTAGATGTTTTCTTGTCCGTGAATACCCATATTTTTTTCCTTTTTTTAATGCCGTTTCGTTTGATCATGAATGACTACGAGCATCTAATTTCTATCGTTTCTTTTTTAATTAAATTAGGGTAGAGGCCACTGTAAAGTACGTATCCGTGTGTGAATTGACTCCAATAAAATAATCAAAAATAAGTTAATAAAAAAGAATGCTTTTTCGCTTGCTCATATTTTGTTCTTTTTTTTAAAAAGCTATTTTGGACCCAATGAATGAGCTAATGTCTACTGTTTGAAAAAAGATGTCGCAAATTGTATAAATATGCAGCATATTTATAGTAGTTGACTGTCAAGTTCCATTTTCCGATACATGAAATAAAATTTGTAGATTGTAATTTTAAATACTTGATTTAATTCTGATAAAAAGTTTCTTATTTATTGATAAGTAAATAAAAATATTTTATTTTAATACAGCAGATTCTTGAAAGTGGTAAATGCTGTGATGGTTTTTACATGATTCATCAATTACTTTTAAATTAAATCGTATTTGATATTGATAATGCAAAATTGAGATAAATAAAATAAAAAATATTTAAAATATATGATAAATTTGTTGTTCTAGTACTTTATTTAATTTTTTTGTATTTTAAATATTTATTAATTTATAATTTTTTTGATAACATTTGATATATAATGAGATTTCTTTTCACTATCATTTTAATCATTTAAAATGTTATTATTTAAACTACTTTTGGTTCTTTTAACATTTAAAACAATATCAATGCGTTCTCCTAGAAAACTTTATAAAGCTATTGTTACTGGAGCCTTTACATGCAAATATCAAACAGTTGGATATTATAAAATTTCAATTCATAAAAGATCATATATCTATAAAGAACTTTCGCCTCTTAATGAACAAACAGTACGGTATGGAGATCAGTTTCTACTATTTGCAATAACATACAGTTTTATGAAACCATGTAAGTAAGAAATCAAATAAATTAAAATATATTTATGAGGGTTTTATACTAAAATTACTCATAATTGTAACATTGGTGGAGATTTACAACACAGGTTAATTTTTATAAATATTAGAAGACGTTTTGTCAAAAAAGTGAAACAATATCAACAAAAATGGGAACCTTTATGTTATTTGGGAACTACTGATTTAACAAGTTATCCATCAATATACTTGAGCCGTTATATAAAAAAAAGAACTTCTGAGTAACAATTTCTTTGATAGCACACAAAAAACATATGAAAAATTTAAATTATTTTCTTTAGGAAAAATTATAAGTATTTAAATTTGATGCTATTATTTCAATATAATAAATCAAATTATTATCAATATATGGTTTTTAAGAATTATTAAAAAGATTTGATAAGTAAAATTTAAATATCTACACAAAAAAGAATACATTTTGCAAAATCCTAACCAAATGTTCTACTCATATAAAGATAAAATTTCAATAACATCAATCTACAACAAAATTTTGTAAACAAAATATCAGATTGTCATAAAAAATTTTGTTGCTTTTTACAAGAATCTTTATGTTTGACGTTGTAAAATAGTATAACTTTAGTTTTCTTCTTGGTATTTTTTATTATATTATGGTTATCGCAAAGTTCAACATGTTTTCAATTTAGATTACAAGATGCATTATTAAAAGTAATTTTAATATAAATTTGTTGATTCTTTAACAAAGGTAATTCTCTTAAGTATCTACTAACAACAGTAAGTTAAGAAATTAAAAAAATTCATAACCTTAATGACGATAAAAATAACAATTTTACTAAAAAATGTATTTTTAAAAAAAAATATTATTTTAATAATTGTTATTTTGAAATCGAAATATTAAAAAGTTATTTTTTATTGCATAAAAGATACATAATGTTTTATCACTATTATAAAGTTTGATTCTGAAATATATCTTTAAAATGCATTATAAAAAATTAGTTATCAGATGAGTATAATTTTATAAAAAAAAATTTATGATAATGTTAACAATTGAAACATATTAATAAAGATTTTATGTTAAAAAATAACTTTTTATAGAAACGCATTAAAATTTATACAAAATTAAATTTTAATATTTTTTTTGAAATATATTCAATAAAACAATTTAATTTTTAAAATCATAGTAATATCATAGAAAATAACGGTTTATTTTAATATATTTTAACTATTGTTTTATTTTTTATGAGTGAAATAACAGTAATAAAATTAGTCATAAAAAAAGTGAATTGTATTAGATGAGACATAGAGCTACAATTTACACAAATATTAGTTTTTATTTTTTGTATAAAGAACTACTGGAAAAAACAAAACAGTAAAAATATATCTTATATTTTTTATGTAGTCTTATTTGATGTGATCGTTGATCGCTTGTTTGTTTATTTCTCTCTATATCTAACCTTAGCTTATTTCATCATATTATTGGCATATATAAACTAAAATATATACATGCAACCTGATAAAGTTTTTAGGACTTTTCTAATTTAATACAATTTTAGATTATATATCTTTTATATTAAGTAATACTATTGTTGCAACCTGTGAAATAGTGAAGTTGTAATCACAAAGTAAGTCTCTATTTTTCTGTAAATATATATTGTTTTATCTTTTTTTAGTTCTTTTGCTTATATTTATACTTATATATCGAATAAATAATATTTCTAAATGGGGTCACTTTATTCCTCACAGGAAGCCGCCCGTCAAATTAAAAATTTTTACTAAACATTTTCATTTTTTTTTAGAAAAAATCTCTAAATTATAAAGTCTTTTATAAACAAAAAAAACAGAGAATTAATTACAAATTATTTAGCAAACTTTTTAATTTCTAATGTTACTTATGAACAGGTATACACAAAGATAAATATATCTAATAAGTTCATAGTCTCTCACAATCTCAATATTATATTTTTAAAACTAAAAATTAGTTGGGAAATATATTATAAATAAATTATAAGTAATTACCCTTTGGTTTAGCATTTTTTAATTTCCTAACAAAGAAAGTGTCTACAAACTTCTATTTAAACACCAAATATTTAGAAAGATCGTTCAATATATAAAAATGAAGCACTTTGAAAAAAATTGATAAAGAGTAGTTTTAATAATTTGATCTCAAATCTGATATAAAATTTCTTTACGCTTTCATTTTGATTAAAACAAATGTTTTCTCGTGATATACTATATTCTTTATGTGGTGAATGTTTGGTTGCTTTTTAAATGATTCATAAATTACTTCTAAATTATATTGCACTTTATAATGATGGTATCAAAACGAAATGACCAAAATAGAAAAATGTTTTTAGATTTATTGTTATTGTTCTTTAATTCTTTTTTTTTCTATTTTAAATATTTACTTATTAATGATTTACTTGGTAGTCTAAGGTATATAATGAAATTTATTTTCTCTGTCATAATAATATTTAAAAATGTTATTATTTTAATTATTTTTAATTTTTATAATCATCAAAACAGTAAAAATGGACCATTTCAAGAAACTTTATAGGACTACTTTTAAAGGAATCTTTAAATGTAAATGTCGTCTAAATGAATATTATTCAATTTCAATTAATGAAATATCATATAATAAAAATGAAGGTTCACCTATTAATCAACAAAGGGTACCATTTGGACGTGTATTTCTACAACATGCACTAACTTATAGTTATATAAAACCATGTAAGTAATTGCTTAAATAAATTAAAATATATTTCTAAGAGTTGTGTGTTAAAATTATTTATGATTGTAAGAAAGATAATCGTCCATGTCACACAGTATTTTAAAGGAATATTGATAAAACGTTTATTAAAAGTGTGAAAAACGTCATCTGAAATGGAAAGATTCATTTGATTTAGGAACTTCTGATTTATCAACTCATACATCAATATATTTAGATTAATATAAAAGAAGAGAGACTATTGTATATTAATTTTTTTTGACAGAATATAAAAAAGACAAAAAAATATATTTTTTTATTTACAAAAAATTCTTATCTGAAATTTGATGTTGTTTTACAATATAATTTATCAAATTATTGTCAGTATATGATTTTTAACAATTTTCAAAGGGATGAACGTGATAAAAAGAATTTTATTATCCATTCACCAAAAAAATTTTGACAAAGCAAGCCAAAACTAAAAAAATGTGCCATTTCTTAAAAAGTAAATTTTTATTCAAGTTTTAAAATTATTAAACGATATCAAAAACATGGTAACGACACAAAATATTGGTTGTTACGTAAATTTTGTTGATTTTTACAAAAATCTATATGTTTGACATTGTGAAGAAATGTAACTCTATTTTAATTTTGGTTTTTTTCTATTATATTATGTCTATCTCAGAATTTAAATTGTTTTATATAATAGATTATTAAACAGCCTAATAAAATTTATGTTAATATAAAGTTGTTAACGTTTTAACAAAGATGATTCTTTTAAGCATCTACTAACAATGATAAATTTAGAAATTTCATAACAACAATGACAAAAAAGAGATTTTAATTTAATTAGGCAATGTATTATTAACTAAGAATATTATTTTAGTATTTGTTTTTTTCTAAATTAAATTATTTTAGATTTTTTTATAAGAAACAAAAATGTATAATGTTTCATAACTTTTTATAAATTTGATTTTTAAGGATGAGCTTTGAAAACATTATAAAAACAATTAGCTATAAGATAATTATAATTTCATATAAGATATTATTCACCATACTTTTAACAATGAAAATAAATTGATAAAGATATTTGATAAATTGATTCTATAAAGGAAATACAATTCTACCTAAAATTAACCTCTAACCTTTTATTTTTAAAAGTATTGTAGAAAATAATATGAGTTTTAAGATAAGAATAATATCATAGGAAATAGCTACTTATTTTATTAATATTTAATCATGCTTCAATTGTTATATGTAAAACAAATTACAAAAATTTTTCTAAAGTCAAAAAATTTCAATTCTATTAGGAGAAGCAAATTAACCACATTTTTCACATATCTGTATCTTTTTGTTTAGTAGCAACTACCGGCGAAAAAAACATCATTTTACATAGAAAAACATTTAAATTTCATATAAAATAAAGAAATAAAAGTTAAGAATTATATAGCAAACTTTTTTAATCTTATTTAAAAAAGGTATAGTAAATTTCATAAGTGATGACTATACTAAACTTATAACTTTCATTGTAATCTTAAAAAAGTAAAGTAACAATACAATATAAATGAGAACACCGTGGCCACGGTTTTACAATATATGTTCTGATTATTACAATAAATGTATAAATGAATGAATCATAAAATATTAAAAAAGCTTATTTATATAAAAAAACTTATCTAAATTCAATCTTTGTATTTTTACCATTTATTTTTTACTGCATACAAAAGGTTAGACAAATTCAACATATTCATGACAAGAAAAAATAATTAATATTAAATAATTATTACTAAAAAGTATAAATAAGCAAGAAAATATACTAAAAACAAGTATAAAAATACATGTCTCTTTATCTTAACTTTATTTACTTTTGTGATATAAAAAGTGTCTAGAAATTCTATTTCATTATAAAAATTTCAGAGAGATCACCAATTATAAACAAATTTTAACAATTTAAATAAAATTGATTAGTGAATAAGTATGTTTGCTTTTCATACATCAGATTCTTCAATGTAGTGAATATTTTATTTCTTATTAGATGACTCATAAATTACTTCTAAATTAAATTATATTTGATGTTGGTAATATCAAAATTGGGTAGCCAAAAATAGAAGTGTATTTGAAATATATCATAGATCTATTGTTCATGTTTTTTAATTCTTTTTTAGATTTTAAATATTTACTTACTAAAAATTTACTTGACAACTTCCATATATAATGAAATTTCTTTTCATTTCCATTATAGTATATAAAAATGTTATCATTTAGGTTACTTTTGGTTTTATTAATCTTCAAAACAGTTGTATATTGCAATTTTGGTAAGAGCCTTTATAGAACTATTGTTCAAAGGAAGATTTACATGTAAAAATCGTGCATTTGGAACCTTTAAAGTTTATATTATTGAGGGTTCACATTCTCGTCGTGAAGGTCGAACTCTTAATTATCAATTTGTAAGATATGGAGATAACTTTTTGCTAGATGCGTTAACATATAGTTATTGGAAACCATGTGAGTAATTATACGAATAAATTAAAATATATTTTTAGCCATGTTCGTTAAAATTATTCATACGTGTAACACTAATAAACACGAATGCTTCAAATCATTTTTTATAAAAATCGAACCAATGTTTATCAAAAAAGTGAAACGAAATCAATGGAAATGGAAAAACTCATATAATTTGGGGTCTTATGATTTATCAACTCTTCCATCAGTGTTTTTAATCTGTCCTAATAGAAGAAGAGCTTCAGAATAGCAATTTTTTTCACAAGATAAAAAAAAACATACAAAAGAAACTTTATTACATTATTTATTAAACTTTATAGTATTGAAATTTGATGTTATCATTTAATATAAAATATCAAATTAGTGTCAGTATATGACTTTTAAGAAATATTAAAAAGTTAGATATGATAAATAAAATTTAAGTATGTATTTAAATTATATTTTTTGAAATAATTTTAAAACCATCACTGGGGACGATTAAATATTCCCTTTTATTATTAGAAATTAAAGTTTACGTAAAACTCAGATATGTGCGATAAATAAAAAATCGTGATTTATTAAAAAAATGAGGCTCACATTGATAAAAATCAAAAAGCAAATTTTTAAATATAGATATCTATGAGTAAAAATCAACCATTATCTGCAAACATATAACATTTATATTTCATAAGGTTATTATAAAAAGCATTTTATTAACTAATAAAGATAAGGAAAAATTAAAAATAAAACAAGATAATTTAAAACAATAATGATAAAGAATAACAAAATATATAAAAAATTGATTTCTCACTTGTTTTTCTGGGTAAAATAAAAACCATTTTTAGAATCACTAGATCGATTGATATGGCGCAGATAGATAACGCCAGGGTGTATGAAATTAATAAACGTATTAAGCTTGCTTTCTCTAACATTAACATATAAAATTTAATTTTATTCTTAAGAAAAAAATTAAGATTTTCCATTCTATTTAAATGCAAAATAATATTAATTTGTTAAATGGAATTAATTTAACAAAAAATTTAGTTATTTAACATCTTTTATAGTCCAGTCAAAATTTTTATGCAAAATACATAACTTTACTAATATCAGGATGTACACGAATAGAACGTGTCATATTTGACATATTTGTATCAAATGAATTTTCGGATGGTTGAGAACTTTCACCAGAATCTCGTTCATGATCAACTAAATGGTAACGTGCTCTAAAAGCTACAAGATATGCATAATATGCTGGAGCTGGTATTGATATAGTTCTAGTACAACGAACGTATGTATGGCACAATTGATAAGTTAATAACTGTACTTCATCAGCCTTAAGATTATTATCATCCCAAAGTACATGGTAATGTGATGGACGAGAGGTTCCTTGGATACCTGCATGCGAACAAAGGTAAAAATCAAATTCAGTTGGGTGAGTTATTCCACCATCAACAATGGTACCTGGTGGAATATTTTGTGCTCTCCCCACTTGTTCTTCTTTATCACGAACAAAAAGCCTTGTATGATGACGTTTTTGAACAGCAATAAAAGTAATTCCAGGTTGGTATCCACTTTCTAATGACATACATGCTTCACGTATGGCTCTAAGTTCATACTGAAGAACATTAAAAAATTGACCTTCGGAGATACCATCACGGTAAAGTACAATTTTTGTTGGCTTAAAATGAGTATTTTTATAGAATTGAACTAATAGTTCCCTAACCATATATGATAATTCATTTAATATGTTCTTGCCTTGGTGCTTGAACACGAACTGTAGCATTATAACGGGATGGATGAGCATCAATAGATCCAACAATAGCAGCAATTGATGGTTTATGAGGATTACCAGATGATGGATGCGTCACATCAGCTCCCAAAAATATCACTGGCTCATTGAATATTGATGGCCTAACTGAAGGAAGTAAAATTGAATTGACACCACCTAACTTAACGTTGATTTTTAAGCATAAATTAGAAAGAGTTTGGGATGTTGTTTTGATAACATTTTTTGCTTGAATACATTGAGTAACGATCCCTAAGACTGTATCACCAACTCTTTTAATCTCAGCATAAACTGGTGTCTTCCCTGGTAAAACTATGATAACCAATTGGAGAGAGGGATATTTCTTTTTAAGATATTGAAACAATGGTTCAACTTGATCAACACCACTAGCATACTTACAGAAACATGGATTACCAATTAATGGCATTCCAGCATCAGTTGATATACGCCTAAGATGAGTTATAAAATCACGAAGATCATCTTCCTTAACAAGGATTTGTTCAGTAAAACATGCTAAAGCCCAAGTTTTGATTTCAATACTTGAATGGAATTGTTTGTTTCTCATATCCCATACACCTTGAAAAGGTACTACGGGTGATTTTGCATCTCTATTATACAAAAGTTTTGGTGCCGGAAGTATACGTCCTTTAACTTCAGTCATATTTGGATTAATTGTAATACCAAATTCTCTAGCATACTCATCATTAATAAAGTTAGCTTTATTAACTAATTTTAAAATTTCCCTTTCTCTTTCAGGAGCGCTACGCGATGTAGCTCTTATCATAGTAGATGTCTGACTATCAGTTAATTTCTTGGTACACCTTTGTCCAGGAACAATATTACAAATTTCAATCGGTAAGTACACAGTTCTAATTTCTTGACCAACTTGTAAACATGGCAAATGTGGATACTTTAAAGTTATTTGGTATTTCTCAAGAAAATACCTTGCGACTGTACATTCGAATGTTCTACCACTGCCATTGTCTAGTTGAAAAGTTTGCGACTGAGCTGATCTTCTCGTGATATTACACACTCTGTATTTTCTACCTCTTTGATTACAATGAGTTACTGCAACCCTTAAACCTCTTATTTCTCTATAAAATTTAATTCTTTGCACATCAGATAAAAAAAATCTTTCTCCTGGATCAGGAATTTGTAGATCTAATGTTTGAGACATAAAATTTAAAGCTGAAATTTTGCAAAAAAATGCCGTAGCAGAAACATCGATGTTTAACATCATAAGCCATTCAGAGGGGCGAACAGATTCATGGAAAACCAAACCATACTTCTCTTCCACCACCTAATTTGCTGAAATCATGTCTATTTTGGTATGGTCCACCTTGTTGGAAGATTTCTTTAAATGGTGGTGCAAAGAAAGACCTTCCTACCGGGGTGTATTTAATTGATGATACCTGCCTTAATATGGTATCCATTGCTTTTAAAGCCTCTGGTGGTACATTTGAAAACATGCCATTTATCGAGTCTTCAAGGACTTTAAGTGAAAGTGGGCCTTGGTGTTTTATTGAAATTTCAAATAATCTTTCATGACTTAAATCGGTACTTAAATCAACAACAAATGAAACTACATCATCTTTAAATGGCAGTCTCCTCCTCAAGTACATATTCTTTTTACCATCAAAGACAATTTTTGAATCACCGAAAACAGTTGGATACGTTTCATACAATTTCTCCATAACACTGCGATTAACTTTTCTTGGACAATTATCTGGAGATATATCAATTTCATACCATTCGATTTTTGCATTTGAAACTGTTGCCTTTGAAAAAATTTGCTTTTAAGATGATTTCTTTTCCCTGTTTACCGTGGTTTCGGCGTTTTGGCATTTTAAAAATGAATGGTAAATTCTTGTTTAGTGTTGAAGATTTTCCACCATCTTTTTTATCATTTTCTATTGATGTTTCATGGGGTAATATTTGTGGTATTTTATTTATATTAGTATTTCTTTGAGTATTAATTG
Source organism: Strongyloides venezuelensis (assembly GCA_963280985.1). Classification (NCBI taxonomy): domain Eukaryota; kingdom Metazoa; phylum Nematoda; class Chromadorea; order Rhabditida; family Strongyloididae; genus Strongyloides; species Strongyloides venezuelensis. Next base: position 24,371,262 of record CAUJLX010000002.1, read on the forward strand.
TGGATTTAGGTTCATCATCTAATAATAATGATTCAATATTTTGGATAGGAAATAAAGAGTCATCTTCAAAGAAATTATAAGTGTATTGAAGATTTAATAATCCGGCTAGCGTAAGGAAGTTTTTATCGGTATTAATTTTATTTGGATTGTCTAAAATCTTTTCTATTAATATTCATACAATATAATGACATACCGGAAATATTTCTTTCATTTTCTTGTTTATTATTATCTCTTTGATTCATCTTTACTTTAGGTTATTCAAAGTAGAAACTACTTTATCCTTTTTTGAAATATTGTAGTGTTTCTTTAGTAGAAACAATAAACTAACACTTTTAAAAAAAGGAATGACAGAATATTGTATCTGAAATGATAGAAAAATGTTGAAGGTGAATCATTAAACAATACTTAATATATAAAGACAAACGAAAGGTTAAAATTTTGAAAAATATAATAAAAAATGAATGGAAAACAAATAAATACATTATAAATTGTAACATCGCTTTCAAAGTACAAAAATATATTATAAAATTGAAGTTTATAGCAGTTATAATGCTAAGAGGAAAAAAATTATATCATATAATATGTTTAATAAATTGCTTTTAATGATAAAAAGTTTATTTTATATGCTCATAAACTTATATAAACATATATATTATTGTAAAGGAATGTTATTAACATGAGAGTATAAATAAATGCCGTAAAAATTAGTAAGTTTATGTGAAATTTATGCTATATATTATTGTGATTATATGAAATACCAATGAAAAATATAATAAAACTGACTAAATAAATTATTTTTATGAAGATATATTTTATTTTTTTTGATGCCAATTAATGTTGTTTATAATTATTTTCTAATTTTAGGACATTAAATAATTATTTATTTATCCATTCTTGGAAAAATGCTTATATATAAGAATGTAGAAAAATGGTTTTTTATTAATAGTTTTTGGCACCAATATGTCAGGTTAGAAGAGTTGTTATAGACAAAGTATAAGATAAAACCATTAATTTATTGACATTTATAGATACCAGAGGTTAATTAATAATTAAATCTAATTACTCTTAAGTAAGTTCTTTGATAATAAAGTAGATAATGAAATAATATTTTTTAATATGTATCACAAACATAATTTTTTTTTAGTTTAATATGTTTTGTTATTTAAAAATTATTCCTTTGAAATTTAAAATATCAAAAATGTAAAAATATGGAATTCCAAAGGAGTTGTAAGATAGATAGCATGAATAAATGTTAAAATATGATGTCAATGATATTTTAAGAAAATATCAAGTTATTAACTTAATAATATTATATAAATAATTTAGAGTATAAATATTTTATGATACGTTTGTTTTTTCTTTAGGTGGAGTCTATGAAAATTGATGTACAAGAAAGTGAAGATAATAATCTATTAATAATAGTATAAAATGGGATATTTATTTCAACATGTAATAAGAGTTTTATTAATATATTAAAGAAAATTTAGCAATAATATGTAAAATTGTATGGTGTAACATGTATGTGAAAATAACACTTTTATTTAAAATGTTTTAATTTATAGATATAATAATTGGTATTTTAATAATTTACAATCTTCATAAAAATTATAAGAATTTAGAAGTTATAAAAGAGAAATCAAAATTGAAATTATATTTTATAACTTGAAACAATTTACATCAATTAATAATAAATAAATAATAATTTCTCACTCTTCTATTTATAACTAAATATTCTAACTTTTCATCCAAGGTAATGAAAGTATGTTTTGTCTAAGATGATGAATAGTATTTGTAGTTTACAATATATAATACAAAAATAATTTATTCAATGTAATTAAAACATAATTAGCATATTTATAAAATTTAAATTTCCTATCAATAAATAAAATCAAAAAGTTTTGTAAAGTAAAGAAATATGTTAGTAAGAACAAAGTGTATTCTATTCATATTAAAAAGCCATACTTAAGAGCATACATAAAAATAAATTTATATTTAATTTATTTGAATAAATTTACAAGAAAAAAAGTATTACTTGTAAGAAGTGTAATATTTTCAATCTTCATTACAAAAAGACATATTTTAATAATTAGTATAATAAAACATTTTTGATGTTTTGGATGAGATATAATGTTTAAGATAATATTTTTAAATTTTTTATTATAAAATCAAATTTTAAATTTTTATAAATATAAATATAGAGCATTTTTACAGAGATGCTTGATGTATTTTTTGATAAAATTGATATTATTTTGGTGTTGGAAAATAACACTTACCATAATAATGCTTATTAGTAGATGTTACATCATTAAAAAAACTTTTAGATGATCGTTAACATTGAAATTAAATTTATAAAATATTTTAAAGTTTTATTTCCTTTTTGCACCTCAAAATTTTGTGTATGTAAAGTTATTATTTATCTCTAATGCTTCATGAATGAAATGTCAATTTAAATGGTCTTATATTTTAATATGTTGTAACATTTGCCTTTTTTTATTTTTGGCCGTCAAAAATAACTTCATCGTCTCTTATATTATAGTCATTTTTGCTAAATAAAATGTTTTCAAAATAAAATTTAATCAAGTTAAAAAAAAGGCTTCGTAAAAACTACTTAAAGTATGGATACTGCAAACAAAGTACCAAAAAATTAACAAATAAAACATTATGCATTAAAAATATCCAATTTTATGAGTCAGATAAAAATTAATTACATTGATATAAAAAATTTAACACCTGTTGAAACAAATGATTTTTATCATTAAATATCTGCTTCAAAAATATTCATATGATGGTAAAACTATACTTTTTGTTTTTATTGAATGATTACACAACAATTCAATGTTATTTTGTGATTTTAATTTTACTATTTTTTTTAAAACTTAACATTTTTATTTATAGCAATATAATATCATATCATGGTGTTTTCATATCATTTGTAGCAATATTTTAGATAGGTTAAATATTGTAAAGTTTCCGGAATAAAAATATTTAGATTTTAAAATTTATTAAACAAAGATGGCGTAAAAATATTAAAGTTTAAATAAAAGATTCGAAAATTCGTGGATATAAAATAACACTATAATTACCTTGCATATTCACTTTCAATATTATTATCCCTCTATAAAGGTTGTTTTCTTCTTCCAAAGTACAATATGGTATTCCGAAAGAATAGTAACATAGACAAAAAAATATAAAACTTGAAATCTAAATTAAAAATAAATTTATCGCTTAATTAGTTTTTATCTTGTCAAGATTTCGGAGATGGTACTTAACTACAAAGCAATAGTGTATAATTTGAGTAACAAAATCTTTTCATAATGAAATTATTATAATTTTTTAGTGCTATTAAAATATATTGTTGGATGAGATTAAATACTTTTAATATATTGATTTGTCATTATTTAAAATAAACAGGTAAAATAAAACCATATTTATTATAAAAATGTTTTTTATAAATTTCAAAGTTTTCTATTTAGTAATTAAGGTAAAATAAAATGTTTCTTTGTTTTTTATTCTTTGTAATTTATTGTAGTAAGTCTTGGTCTAAGATCGTATACTTTTCTTGTGGCTGTAACATCTTGATCATCTATATCATCATTTGTTAAATCTTCAACGTCATCTGGAAAATTCTCACCAGAAGCATCAGCTAATTTTTCATCTATAAGAGGTTTTTCATTATTATTACCTTCGCCTGTAGCATCATTTTTAGAAGAAAATTCATATGTATCATCAACCTTATTTATCAATGTTTGTCTCTTTGGATCAACAGTATGAAAACTGTTGAAAAATGGATAGACGTTGTAAAAACGATTATTAAAAAGCCACTCAAAATAAGGGAAATTTCTTTTATTAACGCTTATTACATCAGTATCCTCATCGAAACTTGATTGGGTATTAAGATTACTAGTAGAACGACCCATTGATAAATGAATCATAAAAGATATACAAACAGTGATATAAAAAATCAGGTAGACTTTCGAAATCATATTTAAAATCGTAAAGTGTTGAAAAATTGATATATCTGCCAACTTAAAATAACTCTTTATATATTTTCACATACTTACATTTGAAATAATATGTTTTACAAATGTTTAATGTGTTAAATATATTTTCAATCGTTTACAAACGTTAATGCAATCAAGAATATTCCCTCATCTTTAGAAAAAAATGTTAAACAAAGTTTAAATATCAAAATATTATATGACAAGTTTACTAGCATGACTAACTAATATTTATAAGATTAATTTATATTTGATTTTTGATGGGAAAAAATTTATTCTATTTGAACCAGGTGTGTTTGGTTTCTATTTTTAAAACGATTTAAATACGATATAATGTCTTGTGAAAAATTCTAGTATTTTTTTACTTTTTAAAATGTTTACGGTAACATCCCTTAATTTTGCAGATTAGTATTTGGTAAAAACAAAATATTAAATAAGGAAATAGAGATGACGTCATGGTTACTTTTTCTGTGAAGTTCTTGTTACAAATTTGCACTTGAAGAGAAAAAAATTTTGCTCAAAAGAAAAAGGTTGCTAAATTCTATAAATTAATTAGTAATTTGAGCACTATTCAAAATTTAAAATGACTAATTAGACTAATTGTGTCTTCAGAGAAAAGTGTTTCGTTCCCAATATACATCTAAATCCTCTGATTATAGGAATTATTTGTTAATTATAAATAATTTAAAAATTTATTACTTTAACAATTTGTATAAACTTATTAGATAAAATAATTTAAAATACCAAAGTCAATGGAAATTAATAAAAATTATATGTTTTTCTTAGTTGATAACAGAGACGGCTTCATTATTTCCACATTTAATTGTGGTATTCTTAACAAAAACATTTCCGTTGAAAGTATCCTTGATTAATCTTATTATCTTAGAACAAAGATCAAGGGATCCACGAAAAGATATTTCTGAAGTAAGTTTACCATCCTCGATATTTGTCAATTTTGTTGATCCATCAATATTTGAAGATGCAGTTGGAAGAGATGATGCAAGCTTATCAAGAAGAAGTCCCTCAAATTGGTGAGCTTTAGTTCTGTTGACTGAATCAAAAGTAGTTTTAATGACAACAGCATTGTCCTCATCAACACTTCTACGCTTTCTTTTTGGAGCTGTTGTTGTTGCTGGTGCAGCAGATTGTGTGTTTGTTGGAGCACAGGCATTTATAGTAATGATGAGAGCAGCAAAAAGGAAGAATTTGAAGAATTGCATGATTGAATAGGTAAACGGTTTTGAGTGGTGAATTTTGAGAAAAAGTGGCTTCCTTATATACCAAGTAAAAAGCAATAACTTTTATATATTAATGATAATGGTGGTATTAAAAAATGATTTTCCTTTTTAGTGAATTACTATTATCATATAGTATTGTTATTAATTTTACTATTAAATATTAAATAAAATATATCCAAAGAAATTATTTGATATAATTATAATGGTTTTTAACAAATAATACTATTATCATTACTTTTTTAGAAATATTTTACTCTATTAAATTTAATATTCTTTTGCACAATAAAAAAAGTTAATGTCCTAAAATATAATTAAAGAAAGTTATAAGAATAACGATTAATAAATTCTTAACAATACTATTTATTTGTAGCATGTTAAAAATCATAAATATATTAAAAATAATTATTTTTACATAAAATTTTATTGCTATTTTTCTATTATATCGAAATGACCAATGAACTTTATGTATTATCTTGGATTCAATTTCCATCTTATTCTAATGCTTTGAATTAAATAATATGAATGCTAAATATTAAAAATAACCATCATTTTTATTTAAACATGCTGACATTTTAGTCAGAGGATTCACAGAAATACAATCTATCAGATTATCGTTTAATATGCAATGTCATTTTCAAAAATAGATTTAATAACCAATTCACAAAAAAAAAATAATATTTAAAACTTAATAAATTTTAAAAAATAAGATCTATTTAATAAAGATTAATTGTACAGGGAAAAAATTAGAAATCTATCAATATGATATAAATATTAAAATGTCATGTTTCAATCTGAAATGCTTTTACCCGGGTATATAAGTAAATAAAAAAATAATAAATTATCATTATTAAATTTTAGGTTTAATAATTAGAAAATAAATAATTTTTTCATAATTATAGACTTTATATTAACTTTTCTAGTATAATTTTTTTGAAGTTACTAATAAAAGAAATGATCTCTTTATAGTGCCAGAATATGTTGATCCAACTATTAAATTTCAAGATTATCAAGCATTAATACTTGTAGTATAGTAATCATATCAAATATGTGTTTTTTACATCGATATACAAAACACGAATTATTTAGTAAAAAAATGTTTCAAAGCTATGACAATAGTTATGTCTTCTGAATATATTGTGTTTCTACATTACAGATATTATTTTATGGATATCTTACTATTTGTTATTATACTAATAGTCAAGTTTATGTAAAAAATTGTACGGAATTAAGCTTTTCTGAAACCATGTCTGAACAAATATTAATTATAACTCCATCATATCTACAGTTTGGCTGTTTTTGGTATTTGCTATTAAATAAAAAACAAACAATTTTTATAATAATATTTATCAAAATTATAATTATAACAGTAATTCCATTTTTATATATACTAATTGGTCAATACTTTGATATAAATATTTATTATGTACCATAAAGTGGTTGTAGTTATCAAATTTTTAGTAATAAACCGTTTCATCTAGAGATTCTATATTTGAACACTTTTGTTACATTTATCTTACCAATTATATTTATTTTTATCAATTTTCTTATTTATCATAACGTTGTTAAGAATATATCTATTAATAATAAAGTAAATATGCTGGAATGTAGAAGGATTCTTAAGGTATTAATAGTTCATGGGATTTTACGTTAATTTTTTATGTTTCACAATTATCTTATATTCTTTATATTGTTATGAGTTAGTTTGAAACTTATCTTTTTAATAAAAAATATTTTTTAGATTTTATTACAATAGACTATTTAGAAATTCCAATAGATTTACTCTATTATATTCGATATAGTCTTTATGTCTTTTTGACAGTTGTTGTAATTAAATATATCAGGAATATGATTTTGAAAGATATTGGAATAAATAATACTATCGAACCAAGTTTTATTAACAATTCTCGAAGTATATTTAAATTCATTTTAAAACTGAATTTCAATCAAATTTTTGAATTATTCGAATTTAATTTTATAGTATTTTATCATTGGATACAATTTGATCAAGCGAAACAAAATAATATCATGAAATAATTTATTAATAATAATATAAATAAACTTTTAAAATTAATATTCATTTAGAATACACAAAAGAATAATAAAAAGATTGAGCATAATTATTATATCTAATAATTTTTTTTTAAAACTCTTTCGAATTCGTATACAAAGATTCACAAGTATTTTACTTCTCAATGTTATGGTAAAATGACATTTTCAAAGATAAATTAATTAACTAATTATTGAAAAATATTACATTTGAAATTTTATAAACTTTAATTAATGATATCTATTGAATAAAAACTAATTGAGGAGGTTCAAAATGTTAAAAGATTAATAAATGATATATAAATTATAAAACCTTGTTTCAATCTGAAATAATCTTTACTGGAAAAGGTATAAATAAAAAAAATATAATTTTTAAAGCTTATCTTTATTAATAATAATAAGCCAGAAACTATTTTTTCCTAATTTTTAGCTTTCCTACTAATTTTATCAGTAAAGATTTTTAATGGAAATTATAAAAGAAAACTCCGATTTATTTGTACCAAAATATGTTGTTCCAGATATTAAATTCCAAGATTATGAAACATTTTTTCTTTGTTTTATAGCACTCATACCAAATATGTATTTTTTTGATCGATGTAAAAAATATAAATTCTATAACTGCAGAAAATATTTTAAGTATATGGTGGTTATTATGTCATTCGAATATATTGTCGTTTCAATGGTACATGTTTTATTTTATGGTTATCTTATTTTTTGTTACCACAGTAATTTTTCTGTGCATGTGAGACATTGTAGTAAATTTTTTGCGTTTGATCATATGATTGGTCAAATACTAATTATGACTCCATTTTATCTCCAATTTTGCCGTTTTTGGCATTTGGTATTAAATATAAAGTCAGGAATTTTTATAATTCTGTTTATTATACTTATAATAACATCAATGTTACCAGTAATGTATATGCTTTTTGGATATTTTTTTGAAATAAATATTTATTTTGTACCAAAAAGCGGCTGTGGTTATAAAATTGTTAGCGATATACCATATTATAATGAAGTTTTGTATTGTGACATTTTTTTTATGTTTATTCTACCATTTATCTTAATTTTTATTAATTATATTGTCTACTATAATGTTATTAAGGATATGTATGACAATAAAAATACTAAAGGAAAAGTAATAGAATGTAGAAGGATTATCAAAGGACTAATAGTTCAAGGAATTTTTATAATGATTTTTTATGCTCCTTCACTATGTTATATACTTTATTACCAAATTAGTTAGTTTATATTGGTTTTTTAAATATATTTTTTAGCATTTAATGCAATTGATTATTTGGAGATTCCATTGTACTTTCTTTGTTATTTTGGATATAGTGTCAATATCCTTTTTACACTATTTGTAATTAAAGATCTCAGAATAATGATATTGGAAGGTTTTGGTATAGATGTTAGTAATAATAAAGTCAAATCTATTTTTTTAAAAAATAGTCATGTAATACAATAACTTATTCCGAAACGAATTAAAATCAAATTATTGAATTATTCAAAATTCATTTTTCTGTACTTTATTAATGGATATAATTGTTCTGATGAAGAAAGAGATTTTTATTAAATAAAAAATTTGTTATTCTTATTATAAAATTTTTTTTTAAAAAAAACTATCAACTTATATTATATTCCAAATTATTGAATGATTTCTTATAATTTTTACAAATAAAAGTTTACTTTAGTTTTTATTATTATCTCATAATAATCGACTAATTTTATATGTTACCTTAAATACAGTTGTAAAATTTTTTATTATTTGTAATTTAATAATATTTATGATAAATGTATTTAAATACTGTACAATTTTTATTAAAAACTTGTATTGCTTTAAATCTATATCAGTAGATTCACAAGAAATTTGGTTTATCAGATTACCCCTTTAATATACAATGCTATCTTAAAAAATGAATTTAATAACCAATTAATAGAAAATTGAATATTCAAAATTTGATAAAGCTCAAATAATGACATCTATTCTATTTAATCAAGATTAATTGAACTGAGAAAAAATAATAGAAATATATTAATATTTTATACATGTTAAAACGTCATTTTTCAATCTAAATTGCTTTTTACCTGGTACCAATGTAAAAAAATTATAATAAACTATCATTATTAAAGTATATTCTTTGCTATAATCAAGGAATACGTTATTTTTATAATTTTAATTTTTATATTAGCTTATCTAGTTTATTTTTTAAATGTTCTAATTATAAAGATGAATAATTTAACAGTGCCATAATATACTAATCTAACTATAAAATTGCAGGATTACCAAGCATTATTTCTTTGTAGTATAGCAATCATATCAAATATTTATTTTTTATGTCGGTGCATAAAATATAAATTATTTAGTAAAAGGGAATATTTTAAAATTATGACAATAATAATGTTATCTGAATATATTGTTGATTCCACAGTACACCTATTATTTTGTGAATATCTTATTATTTGTTAACATGCTAATACTCAAGTCCATGTTAAAAGTTGTATTAAGTTTAGTATTTCTGATATTCGTTTTGAGCAAGTATTAACTGTAACACCATTTTATCTTCACTTCTTCCGTTTTTGATTTTTGTTATTTAATAATAAAACAAGATATTTTGTGGCGATATTTATAATGATTATAATTATAACAATTAGGCCGCTATTATATATAAAGATTGACCGTATTTTGAAATAAATATTTATTATGTATCAAAAAGTGGTTGTGGTTATCAAATTTTTAGTGATATACCATTTTATATGGAGGTTATGCATTTTAATAATTTTGTATTATTTATCTTGCCTCTTATACTAATTTTCATCAATTATTTTATTTACTGCAATGTTGTTAAGAAAATATCTGATAGTAATAGAGCAAAAATGATAGAATGTAGAAGGATTCTAAAAGTACTAATATTTCAAGGGCTTTTTACATTCATTTTTCAAGTTTCACCATTGTTTTATTTTATTGACCATAGTATAGGTTAATTTAAAATTTGTTTTTTAAAAATAATTTTTAGCTTTTAATTCAATTGATTATTTGGAGATTCCATTAGGTTTTCTTTTTTATATTGGAAATTATCTCTATGTCTTTTTCACAATAGTTGCAATTAAAGATTTCAGGAATATGATGTTGGAAAATATTGGCAGAAAAAATAAAATCAAACCTATTTCTTCCAGAAGAGCTGTACAATACAATAACTTTATTTTAGATTATAACCTCATTATACAATTATTAAGAGTTGAAATTCAATGCATTTTATTAAATGAATGCTGCTAATTTGAAAGATTCAAAGTAATTTTTTTAAAGAGTTTATTAATTGAAGCTTTTATAAACTTTTAACAATACTATTTGTTTCTTATTTTTAAAAATAATAAAAACAGAAGCTTAAGAATTACAAATAAAATTTTTATTGTTGTTTGTTTATTATTTTTAAATTACCAAATCAACTTTGTAAATTGTAACTTGAGAAAAATTTTATACTTTTCCATCCTTTCTGATTTAACAGGAAATGCTAATATCAAAAGTAATTAAATGTCTAAAAAATTCCATCTAGCTTTCACTTATATTATCTTACACTTTGTCAAATAATTCACGGAAATCTTACATCAATGGATTATTATATAATTTCCAATGGAATTTTAAAGGGTAAATTTAATAACTAATTATTGCAAAATATGACATTTACAATTAGATAGATTTTCACTTATGATGGCTGTTGAATAAAGACTAATTACGTAGGATAAAGTGCTAGTAATTTTTACAAGATGATATGATAGAGAATCTCTTTTAAAAACTAATGTACTTTCCATTTGGTAATTTAAGTTTATACTTATTAATAAACAAAAATATTTTTTAATTTTAGACCTTCGTTGTTGTGTTTCTATAACATTTCTTTCAAACTTGCTTATTTTAGAAATGGCTGAATTAATAGTACCAGAATATCTTGATCCAACAATCAAATGTGAACAATACCTATCAGTTACACTTTGTTGCTTAGCGATCCTACCAAATTTATATTTTTTACACCGAAGTATATGTCATAAAGAATTTAGTAAAAGGAAACATTTCAAGTATATGACGATTATTATGTCATCTGAATATATTATTTGCTTCTATTATACACGCATCATTCAATGGATATCTTATTATTAGTTATTATACTGGTAATAAAATTTATGTTAAGGGATGTTCAAAATACTGTATACTTGATCTTTATATTAGACAAATATTAATTGCAACACCATTCTATCTTCACTTTTTGCGTTTTTGGCTTCTGATATTTAATAAGAAGAAAAGATATATTGTTCCCACACTTACAATAATTATAATTATAACAATTGGACCGCTTCTGTATATGATGCTTGGGCAATATTTTGAGATTAATATATATTTTTTACCAAAAGGTGGATGTGGGTATCAAATTTTTAGTGATATACCATTTTATATAGAAATTATGTATTTTAATCTGTTTGTTGTACTTGCTTTACCATTTATTTTAATTTTTATTAATTATCTTCTCTATCGGAGTGTTGCTAAAATGTTGTATAGTACCGATAAACCAAAAATAATGGAATGCAAAAAAATTCTCAAAGGAATATTACTTCAAGGACTTTTTGCATTAATTTTTCATGTTCCACCAATAACTTATCTTTTATATTATTCTATAAGTTAGTTAATAATATTTAATCTAATATATTTTTTTAGCAAGGAATGTTTTTGGTAATTTTTTGGACACTATGATACACTTTATTTTCTATGTTGGATATATTCTTTATGTCTTTTTTACGGTACTTGAAATTAAAGATATCAGAATTATGATGTTGAACGATATTGGCATAAAAAATAAAACCAAACCTGTTATTTTAAGAAGATCTCGTGTAATACCATAACTTTATTTGAATTGCACCAAACTATAAAAATAATACAATTACTATATTACTAAAATTTGTCAATAGATAGTGTAAATTTTAATGAATATTTGCACTTTTCTTCAAAGAAATTATTAATACTAGAATTTAAAAAAATTAATAATAAAAAATAACCAGACAGAATTAATTATGTAACTAATTATTTACCACATCTTATCGTTTCCTCAATAAAGTTTAAGAATTTTCTTAGTATATTATTTTACGAGAAGTTCAATTAAATAAAATGTCCATCTCGAATCTATTTTTATATTACAAAAAATTACTAATCTCAGAAATTGTATGAGGTTGTAGTAACAATGTTTTACACATCATATACCGAAAATATTGTATTTGTTAATATTAGCAAATTTCATTCGTCTAAGGACTGAAATTGAAAACTTTATAATTTTATTAATAATTTACTAGGGGAAACAAAAAAATCGTATTCTCTATTAGTAAAAAACATTGATATATTGACTTGAGACAGCCAACTAGAAATAAATGCTTTGCATCATCACATCATTTCAATTTTAAAATGTATCTCAAAAGGCTAATTAATTCACAGACATTTAAAAGTATCTAAAATCATTTGATAATAGCAGTTTATATAATTGCCTCATTTTATCACATCATAAAAATCATTACTTCTTCCTGTTTTACGCAAAGTAGAACGTGCAGATGTCTTGTTATATGTTTTAAACAAAATCATTTTACAATTGAAGTTAAAAATAAATTGATTTTTATTATTGACGTATATTCTTTGTTATCAGTTCATTAATTTATATGTATAATAGTTTTATTTTTGTTTGTAACAATGATTATTATAATATTCTTTTTTAACATACCACATCACTACATTTTGAGATATAGTAATGTGTTAAAAAATAGAGCTAGAAAAAGAAAACTACCCTCTTTTTAATTATTTCAAATATTATGATGAGTTATTATTTATCTTTTAATATAGAGACAATAGGTTATACAAGACCAAAAATTTAGTGATTTTGTAATTTTAAATAATGCAAGATTATTTATTTTATTAGTACTACAAGTTCAGAAAATATCTAATTTTTTAGTATAATTGAGAATTAACTAAATTATTATGTAATTTGTGTAGCATATTACATTCATATAAAGATATTTGCTTTTCCTGGTACTTTCACAGGACATGAGACTTTTTATTTATATTAGATTTAGTTACCAGCATATAGTATTTTATGAAACTCAAATTAGTATTCTTAACAAGTTGATTGTTATAACTTCTTAAAAGTTTCTAGCAATATTTATATTTTTTAAGTACAAACTAAACCTTGTTAATCGTTTTGCTTTATGAACAGCTTTCGAATGTTGGTGGTTTATTGGAACCTTAATAATTAAATACAAAATAGATATGATTTTTAATCCACGAGACTGCTAAAAATTAAATTTTAGTATGTGCAAAATAATTAGCAAAATTTTACTGCTATATTTGGCAAACCAATTAAATTAAATCTTTCCATTTGATTAACTAAAAATAGTTAGTTGTAAGTATCTTTAACTATGTTAAACAACTCTATTTTACAAATGTTTCATAATCATTAAAGTATTAATTTTCGAGAATTTTATATATTCTGAGAATGGTTTGTGTTGCTTTCAACTGAAAATGCTGTCTACCGTGTAACTTTAACTAATCAAACATTTTTTAAAATTTTATAATGACAAGCTATTAAATTATCCAGAGAAAAATTTTATCAACTAAACTTTTGAATTTTGTTTTTTATCTTTTGGAATATGAATGAAATATTTTGTACTCTACTTTTTTAATTTCATATATCCTTTCTATTATTTTTTATTTAAAGTTAGTATAAAATTTTTGTTTATAATGATATTTAAATTAACTTATAAATTATTTAGTTGATAAAATATGTTGATTATTACAAAAAGAATATTACTGATTGAACAGTGTATAACTTAATGAAATATATTAAGATATTATGATATTTGAAAAATATCTTTAAAATTTATATAAACTTTATGTAATCTTTCATATATTAAAGTTTCATTTATAAATTACTTGGAAAAAACATTTCAGTAAATATCTGCTCATTTGAAATTTACTTTAATTATTGAAAAAAATATTGCAGATTAATTTAAAACAAATTTTCTAATCTTATTTTCTAAGAATATTTTTAGAAATTTTTAAATTAATAGGATGAAGTATATATGCACAATTTTAAATACTTTTTTTAAAATTTTTATTTTAAATATAAAATAAAAGATTTTAATTCTATGTAGTTTTCAAAGTAAAATACTTATCCATGCCATATATAATTATAATATAAAATATTGATAATTTTGTGTAAATATTTAAATATTAACCAAACATCTCTGATAGATTATTATGCTTAATTTAGATTTTGAAAATACTTCATAATGTTTCATTAAAATAATAAAATTTTAAGAAACTAACGAATTTGATAAAATTTTGTTTACGTACTTTATTATTATTTTATATTTACGAGTGTTGACAATTAAATCTTTTATAAAATAATGAATACCTTATTCTAATTTAAGTTTACCATATCTTAATTTAATATTCTGTAAAATGAATGGAACATTGGTATTAACTTATCAATTACCCACTGTTGGGATTTCAGCATACCAAATATTTATAACGAACTTTTTTGCAATTATCCCTAATATTTATTTTTTTTATCGAAGTTTGACATATGAAGCATTTAATGAAAGAAAAATGTTTAAATACATGACAATGGTCATGTCTTTTGAATATATCATAGCTTGTTTGGCACACCTAATTTATTATGGATATCTTTTTACACATTACTTTACCGATTCTAAAATTCATACCACGTTTTGTTCTAAGATGAATACAGTCCACATTAATATTAACCAATTATTAATCGTGACTCCATTTTATTTTAATATTTATCGATACTACAAGATAGTTTATTATAAAAATCCGAGTATTTTTGTTGTGATTGTTGCCATAATTATTACTCTTGGTCCTCTTATTTATACAATGGGTGGGCAGTTTTTCGAAATAAAACCGTATTATTTACCAAAAAA
The DNA here is from genome assembly GCA_963280985.1 of Strongyloides venezuelensis. Classification (NCBI taxonomy): domain Eukaryota; kingdom Metazoa; phylum Nematoda; class Chromadorea; order Rhabditida; family Strongyloididae; genus Strongyloides; species Strongyloides venezuelensis. The sequence goes on from CAUJLX010000002.1 coordinate 24,386,512, forward strand.
TGGTTGTGGACAGGAACTTTTAAGTGACATACCTTTTTTTCATCTTATTTTGCGAATAAATATTGTTATTGCTCTTATTTTGCCATGCATTTCATTACTTATAAATTATAAAATTTATAAAACTGTTATGAATAAAAAAAATAGTCTAAATAAAAAGAAATTTGATGATAAAAGAAATTTATTAAATGCTATTACAATACAGAGTACATTTCCACTTTTATGCCATGTCCCCGGTATACTCTATTTGCTTTATTTTTATACAAGTAAGTTTTTAATAAAAGTTATATTAATTTTAAAATACATTTAAGCACGGCATAATCCTATTGAATTCGTGATTTTAGCAAATTTTTTATATTACACTGGGCAGGGATTTTGTATCTTTCTTTCAATAATTGTAATTGATGAATTCAAGAAAATGATATTAAATGATATAGGATTACTAAGGAATGCTTCTCTAAATTCTGTTGCAGCCGAAGAATTTTTGTAGGAATATTTTTATTTATCTTTAATACCAGATTATGTATAAAAATTATTTAATTTAGAGAAATTAAATCTAACGGGATATGTATTTTATTAAAAAATAATTTTAATATAATGTACAACAGTATTAATAATTTAAAAAGATTTTTTTGTATATTAATATTTTTTTTAAAATAAATATGATCTTTAATATAATATTTTTAATAAATATTTTGTGCTTTGTATCGTCATTTATTCCTATAACTTCTTCATAAGCTAATATTTTATAGAATTGTTTATTCAAATGAAAGGAAATGTTGTTTTAAATATTTTTAAAAAAGTAAAGTTTGCATTTGCACTATACTTCCAGAAATTTTAATTAGAAGATGTTAAGAGACATGATGATATAATTTTAAATATTCCACTGGGAAATTGAAAAATATTGTATTATCTTTTATATGAGTTAAGAATTACACACCAGGATAATTTATTTAAAAGAAATTAAAAAATAATAAACAAATGATAAAAAGTTGATTAATAGTACATGAATGCTTTAAACGTCACGGTCAAAGAAAATATTTGTAATTTTTATATTTGATATTTCAAAGATAAAATGCAAAACTATATGATTTTAATTGGTAATTCCCATGACCATATTATGAAAAACCCTCTTCAACAGATTTAAATAAAAGTTTCATTAAAAAGGTTTATTAACAAATATTACTTCTAATAATCATTTTAGATGAAAATAAATAAATCTATTTATAAAAAGTTATTCTAACTACTAAATTGGATATATCTAAATCAAAATGAATAGATCAACAGTTAGTGATTACCATAATCCTTTTGTTTCTTATAAAACGTACCAAATAATTTCTATAAACTTAATAGCAATCATACCTAATATATATTTTTTATTTCGAAGTGTAACTTATGAAGGATTCAATCAAAGAAAACTTTTAAAGTATATGATAATGATTATGTCAATTGAATACATTTGTTCATGCCTACTACATTTGATATATTATGGATATCTTCTTATCCATCACCTTATGGATTCGTTCATTAATATAAACCTATGCTCGAAAATTGGCACACTTCACATTAATGTAAATCAATTTATAATAGTTACACCATTGTACTTTAGTGTTGTGAGATTCTATAAGATAGTTTTGTCTAGGAGACCAAATATTCCAATACTGTTAATAGTAATTTTTATCACATCGGGACTACTTATATATATGATGATTGGTCAGTATTTGGAAATAAATATTTACTATATACCAAAGGATGGTTGTGGATATGAAATTTTTAGTAATATACCATTTTATAGAGAAATTTTATATATCAATCTTTGTATTGTACTTTTAGTACCATTTATATCATTAATTATTAATTTAATAATATACAAGAATGTTACTAAAAATAAAAAAAGAATAAAGATTTCTGGAGTAATAGAAAGTAAAAGTGTATTCAAAAGTATAGTAATTCAAAGTACATTTCCATTTCTTTCTCAATTTCCGATAACATTTTATCTTATTTATTACTCAATAGGTAAGTTTTAGAAATATTCATTACTTTTAAAATTTAGTGTTTTAGTAAGAGAAAATTTCTATGAAATTGAAATAATTTTAAATACACTATATTATGGTGGACAAGGATTTTGTATTTTTTTATCAATGATTGTAATAAAGGAATTCAAATTTATGATGTTAAAAGATATTGGGATTAAAAATATTTTACATCCAACTACAAATAATATGACATTCCATGTAAATTCACATGTTAGAATGAAAAATACAACCGTTTCTAAATAAATATTTGTTTATGTTGATTAAATTATTTTTTAAATAAGATAATTATCTTTAAACAATTGTTTATTTCAAAATTAGTAAAAATCAAAAAAATTTAATAAATTTAAAAAATTCAATTTTTGACATTTAAAAAAAATTTGATTTCTTACATAATTTTGTGTTTATTAACCAATGTTAAACTGATTGTTTAACAAAATATATTTTAAAACAATATACATTGTTTTTTGTTTACCTATTAAGATGACTTCATGAGTTGATATCCTAAAATGAATAAAAATTATATGATAAAAATATTAGTTAAATTACCAATTCCACCAGTATTTGGTCTACCCCTAGGTCTCATGATTACGTCCCCCTCAAATCTGCTATACGCAGTTTTAGTATCCTTTCCTGAAGAAGGAGGTGCTTTTGTTGTAGTTTTTGTTGTAGTAGTTGTTGTTTTTGTTGTAGTAGTTGTTGTTGTTGAAGTAGAAGTAGTTGTTGTCGTAGTTGGATCAGTTTTCTTTGTTGTAGAATTAGTCTCTGATTTTTTCGTTGTTTTATTAGAATCAGTAGATGAAGTTGGAGTCGTTGAAGATTTCACAGGAGTAGATGGAATAGAAATATCACTTGGTAAATCTAAAAAAAAATTTGAAAATTTAAAATAGCCAAGTCATGTTAAATTTACTTCCTTCTATTAAATCTCCAGTTACAGTTGAAAAATTTCTAACAATTGTAATATTTATTGGATTTTCGTATGTAATGTCTTTTACTTTGTCCGTAAAATTTTTCTAAAAATTTTTTTTATAAAAATAGTAGATACTTACAACTGTAGTATTTGTTGGATATTCAGATGAAATATTTTTTACTTTTTCAAAGAAATGTTTCTAAAAAATTTTTTTAATGAAAAATAGCAATTACTTACAATTGTAGTTTGGTTTATTTCATCTTTAATAAGTTCATTAACAGTAATATATGGATCAACATCAGGTTCGTTTCCTTCTAAAGCAAAATCCATTGATATTTCAAGCATAGGTTCTATTGTTGATAGGAAAACGCTTGTGAAAAAAGTTTCATTAGGAGTCATCCAAATCATGCATGAATTTTTATAATTTTTAGTGCAATTAGTCTTTAGTTCAAAAGACGATGTTGCAAAAAGAGCAATGAGAAGTAAAGTACAAATGAATTTCATGACTTCGTATGATGTAATGAACATTTCAATGACATTTTAAATACCATTTTCAATTTTATTTACTATACCAAAACAAACTTTTTTTTTCTATTTGGAATGCTTTATTTAATTTAATTTTTCTAACTGCAAAAACATTTATATAATAATAAAAAAAATAATTCATGCGATTTTTTACATATATATATAAAAATTATATATTTTATAAAACATACATTTTTTATATATTAAATACGTATTTTACATCAATTATAAATATATAAATCTGAGTCAATATATCTTCTATATTTAAAAAATGAAAAATCAATTCACTTTTCAAATATATTTAATAATAAATTCATTTGTATTAGATATTCAAGTTTAAAAATTATTTTAAAATATAAAATCAAATTTTTGAATACAAATATAAGTATTCAGTAGGCTTTATATGATATTCTTATTAATAACTATCCAACTGACAATGTATGCGAAAAAGCACAAAATTTGGTTATCTTACCGGTGTGAGTATATAAAGAAAAATATATTATGTCTGTAGTAAATAATTATAATACAAAAATAAATATATAACAATATTTTAAAATTACTTAAAGAATATTTAAAAAACACTTTATTCAAGTAAATCGTTTTGTTTCAAAACCTATAGAAAATAGCAATTTTTTAAATAAAAAAATGTTAAATCAATTTATATATATTTTAAACAATTGTTTTTTAAATTTATGAAATAGAAATATTATTTTGAAACTACACTTAATTTTAATAAAATATTTTTAAGTAATATATATAGTGGTAAGGCTGTTTCTTATAGTAAATTAATGTAATGTTATACATTACACGCGTAATGTATCAAACTTAAATGTAACCAAAATTAAATTATATAAATAAGATTGTTTTAATAATATAGTCATATTAAACCCAAGTGGAGTTGGGGTAAGTGACTCTTTTTATAATATTTTATTATATATTTTTTAGCTTAATAATTTACAAATAAAGTTAAGTTGAATTTGTTTAGTAATTTATGATAATTGAATATAAAAATATTTTAGCTACTTAATCTTCTATGAAATAAAATAAGATTTATTAAAAAATAAGTGTGAGAAATATCTACAATGTAAATTAAATAAAAAATTTATTTTTACACATAATAATATGTAATATTGTTATATAATAAAAACAAAAAGCTGTTAATTATACTTTATAGTCATTTCTCTTCTCTTTACTTTGTTCTTGTATCAAGTAAGAAGATCTCTGCTCTTTTTGTTACCCCAACAACAATGTAAAATGAATTAAAGTTTAAAGTTAGACTGTAAGAAACCACGATATACTCTTATTAACAAGTTTTTGAACTTCACTACTTATTTTTTAGATTGCTATCACTATATTTCCTTGCATATTTTCTCCAAAATGAAACAAAAGTCGAAACATTAGGTTATTCAACTAAGAATTATTCGAATACTTCTCTCTTCTTCTCTTTTGTAACTATAGTTTGCGAATCAATTGCCTTTGCTACAACACCAATCACATCAATATTTTTTTTGCAGTACCGCTCTATTTCTTTTAAAGGAATAAAATTCATCGACCTTCGTAGCAATTCAAATTTCTTATCTATTTTGATGATGAACAACGATTCATCTGCAAAAACTTTAAACTTGTATTTAATTTGACTTAAATTGACTTTCCCAGATCGTATCAGCGACATTTATTCAAAAAAGGCTAAGATTTCTCTTCACTTATGATTTGATGAATAACTACAACATTGTCATTGAAAAAGACAATCTTTAAGGATACATCATATGTGTCTGAAAGTACAAGACTATGCAAAGGAAAGACATTATTGTTTTTTGTTGGTCTATGGAGATCATACTTTTCTAACACAACACCTTCTAGTTTCCATAAAGGAATGGTTGTTGACAAGATTCTTTATGCATACAAAAAGATGTTTTTTTAGATTGTATTTGGGAATTTTTCGGTCATAGATTAAAGTGACGTGATCAGTTTTCAATTTAGTTACTCTGATACATTTATTTTTCTCCACTTCTGTGTTACTAGTATTTTCTTCAACTTCTGGGTCATAGGTAATTGGTTTCACCTCTGAATCATAGGTAATTTCTGCTACTTCTGGGTTATTGGTAGACTCCCGGCTTTGTCATCCGGTCTTCTTCTTTTAACACCTCTCTTACCCATGTTTTTTTAAACGCTACCAATTATTATCATAGTGGGGGTTTGTCTCACCAGCACCTCCATATCTGTAACAATAATTTCGAATTTCTGCGGTACATCATAAGCCGAAATCTAAAATTTTAATAGTTTGACTACTGAATTAAATTTTTCAATTTTATTGATCTTGAAGACGTCTAACGCTTTCGCCATCACATAAATGTTGTTAGAAGTTTGCTCTCTATCTCTTAACCCAACCTTGATATCTTCTAACTAACTAGATCTCTGACACCTCTAGAAAAAATAATTTTTTATCAATTTTTCAAACTTACGACAATTTGTAAAGTAGAGGAAAAAGAATGGGTAACCTTGAACAAGAGAATGGTCATCGTCTCATTTAAATGATTTTATTTTGTAAGTGCATATAGTTTGATAGTAAATTAACAAAAATTATGTCAATAAACTATTTATGAAACATTTCTCTTCAAATATTTTTTATTTTATTTTCAATAGTAACTTATTTTTTAAGCTAGTTGAAAAATTAGAGACATATATTCTCAATTTTTTTAATAAAATTTTGTAAAACAACACTTTTTAACAAAAAAAAATTTTTAATGATGTTATAAGATTTTTAAAAAGATTCCATCTCTTCAACCTCTATAATAACTTTAGTTTATTTAATCGGTTGAATCTTCTTCATATTCTTCATCATATTCTTTATCTACAGGAGTTACTGCTCCATCATTTTCTTTATCATATTCATACTCTTCTGAATTTGGAGTTTCACCACTTTCTATCGGTATAAGTTCGATACTCTTTTTTTTTAGTTGGAGTGTCTTCTTATTCTTTCTTAGATGGAGTAATCCTTTATGTTCGGATAGTGTATTTTTTTTTCCATCTTAGCCATAACATTACTTTTAGAACTAGCTGTTGTTATAGATTGTTCAGCAGTTTCTTTTGCTGCTGTTGTAGTTTTACTTGTAGTTGTTGTCGGTCTTTTAGTTACTTTTGATTTTTTAGTTATTACAACTGTAGTTACTTTTCTGGTAGTTGTTCTCGTTCTTCTGATAGCTGTTGTTGATGCGTGTCTTTTTCTTCCTCTTTTCTTTTACATTCTTCTTCTTCTTGACGTATTCTTTCTAACCTTCTTCCTCTTTCTGCCTCTTGACACATTTTTTGTTGTCTTCTTCTGCGAGCAGTTTCTTGACGTTTTCTTTTTTGATGTTTTTTTGTCTTTTTTTTGCTGTCTCATTCGATTCATTTTTTGTATTTGTCTTTGACGGCGCAATTGTTGTTGTTGTTCTCTTTTGTTCATTCTTTCTCTTTGTTGTCTTATACGTTTTGCTTCGGTTGTTCCTGCCTGTCTCTTTCCCCTAACAGCAACATCTGTTTTACCTTCTTCTTGAAAATTTTGGCTTAAAAGTGCATTAATATCATTGCTAGTTATAGCTTTATTATTATGATTGATCAATTATCTTGGTTGAAATTATTAAAATTACGAATAGATATAATATCTACTAAAAAGAATGAAGAAAATATTACAATTAATTTTGAATAAAGAATTGAAGCAAAAATTGTTTTAATTAAATACAGTCCTTTGAAATTTCTTTCTTTTATAGAGTAATATAAAATAGTGATGATTGTGTTTATAAAAGAAGAGAAGCAAACCGCTACTTTATTTACCAAAATAAGGTGACCATATAATTCATCATTATAAATTGGTATTATAAGTTTCTCAAAATATTTTATTATTATTATATTATTACTTAATTACTCACTTATTCTATGTTATTAATTTATTATTGTATAATTTTAGGGGTTAGAAGTGTAAAAGTAAAAGTATTGAAACTTTAGAAAGGGAAACCAAGACAGAAGATCTTGGGTAAGTCTAAAACATAATTCTAACCGAATAATTATTATATCATAGTTTATTTTATTGTATTAGTTTGGTTAAATTAAATAAAAGGTGTAATAAGTTCCCAGATATAATATCATATTATATATAAAATATTATACTTAGGCAATTAAATTAAAAATCATTGGCGTATTTTTTTTAACCTGTTACAATCTATTTTTCATGTAAAAAAGTAGATTTTTCTATGCAAACAGATCTTGTATTTAATTTGTTATATTATAAACTTTTATTTTTTAAATTACAAAGATAGGTAACATAAATCAGATGTTATTTTAGTATTTCTAAAACTATATAAACACAAAAACTTCACGAAACACTTTTCTATTATTAAATATAAATAAACTTATTGTTTTTTTAATAAATAAATGTACACAAATTACAGACAGCAGTTAAATAAATTCCACAATGTATGTTATAATAGACTTACTTCAGGCGAAAAGACAAATAAGTAAATTTTATTAAAAGTTCTGAACTATATTTTTTAAAACAAAAACATCTAGTACATTAAAATTAGGGTGGAGAAGTGAAAGATAACGTATATAAAAGGTGGGGAATAAAAAATGACAATTTCTCATTAATTTTTATGATATTATTAATTTAAACTTCAAACGATTTTTTTTTTCGTTCTGAGAGAGACTTCTACTAATAAAAATATAAAGTTAGATTTATTTGAGCAGATTAGACGGTAGTTAAATTACTATACATTGATAATAGATAAAAATATTTAAATGTAAGATTTTATTAATAAAGTTTACATTATATATTTTATATTTATTATATTTTCACATTCTATTCAGTGTTGTTTTCAAGATGTGACAGACATATCGTGTCACACACAAAGCATATTATTTGTCAATTTGACTAAGCAAACGAACGAAAAATATCAATCAAATTTACAGCATTTTTGTACTACAAATATAGTTTCAATTGTAATGCAATTTTTATTTTTTGTTAATGTATATTAAATGCTTTTACTTGACAATATTGATGCAAAATAATGGTAAATTTTTTTGAATTTGTTATGTGAAACATTTTCTATTGCTTTAAAAAATTCTATATGTTATGGCATACAAATATGCTTATTTTTTATAAACATTTTAATAATAAAATAAATGTAATTTTGAATTAATATTGATATACAGTTAAAGCTAATTTTCTTTTCAAATTTATGTTTTTTATAATGACATACAAAGTATAAATGTATGTCACATTAGTTTTAAAATATAATCAAAGAACATAGTTTTGTATTATTTAGATAACTTAATCGACCAATAAAGTAAGTTTTATTTATTAAAATACATTTTACAATTGATAGAATTTTAAACTAATGTAAAATATTTTTTTACTATCCTTTATTTTAAATAGTAATATACCTGGTGCCATCAATTTATTACTTCTACCACAACATATTATAACTAAAATTTCTGGATATGGCGATAGTTGAAACTTTGTCAAAATTAAACTTACTTGTAGAAAATTTTACCAATATTAAAATGTATAATTTATCATATGTAAAAACTACAATTATGTTTCTGGAATTTAATTTATCTATAGAAATAATTAATAAAAAAGAAATAAGAATTGTATAAAAGATATGTAGTGAAACTGATCGAAGTAATTGTATTTATTATTCAAAATATACAAAAAAAAGAAGTAAGTTTTCCCTGAAAATAATATTTTTCACTAAAACAATTTATTTTCTAGGTTTTTTTTACTAATTTTAAAAATTATAAAACTTTTCTCCAAAACTTATCTTTATGAAATTACAAAATTCATTTTTTGTACCACTAATAGTACAATTTTCTTAAAAATTTTCAAAGACAATTATGTTTCTAAATATCATCTTAAATAAGCTTTTCTTAAACATTATGATATTCAAGTTAGGAACAAGTTAATTAATATTTCAATTTTCACTACTAGAATCAAAGATATTCAATTTATAAATTTAACGATAAATTTTGAAAATCAAAATAATATATCTAAAAAGTTTAGGTTTTTAGTTATGAAATCATCTAAAAAGTTTTATTTCGTACAATCGCATAGAACAAATTTTGTCACACTAAAGATGATTTTTCATCTTATATCAAATAGTAATGGTTGTGTATTTTTTATTTATATTTAAAAAGTAATAACATTAAAAGTGATATTACTAAGTATATCTTAGCAAATATTCCACACAATATTAATGATGAATGTTTAATTGAAACTGATATTACAGGGTTTTACAAATCATCCGCATTTACGGAACTTGACAAGGCTGTTTTTGAAGAACTCTTTAGTAACAATTCCTATTTTCTTCTATACCATTTCAATGATAGATATTTACATCATTTCTTTATTGGTTAAAAAGAATGTCTTCGATGTAAAAACAAATATTTTAATACTTTTCATATTCAGTCACAATTTAGTTATTCATATAGTTAAAAATTTTATTTTAAATGGTGATTTTGATCTACAAAAATACAAATTAATAAATATAAGAAGTTAATGTTTTATAATATTACATAGAAATTGTAATCATACTTGTAAAAATAATGATACTATTGTCGTTTTATAATCTTATATAGAATGACGTCCATCCATCATTCCGCTATATCATCCATTAACTATATGATTGCCGGAATAAATTTAACTCCTTACAAATAAGTATAAGAATTTTACTTTTTTTTCGCTGATATATGCCTTCTTTGAAGTACAAAAAGTTTTATTTCTTATAAATTGCATTAACAAAAAAACAACATTGACTTTAAAAAAATTTTGTTTATTATATTTTAAAAGATAGTGTCAATAATTTTTACATATTTTAGATAATGTAGAAGAGTCAAACTGATTTTTATAAAGAAAATAAGGAAATTTTAATTATCAACAACTTCAGATGGAGTTGTAATTTTGGCAATGAAAGTTGTTTGAAAATGAATATTTTAAAAATATTGATGAAGAAAAAGAAGTTGAAGAAATTGTCAATGACATTAGTACTTTAATCTTAGTGAAATCAACTGATACAACATTAGAAGATAGTTTTAATGACTCTAATGATTTTACATGGTCGCCATAATTTTTGCAAAAATATTTAAAAAATTTTATTGCTTTGTTAAACTTTTTTTAGCAAATAATTTTAAGTTTTAAAATTAAATTATCACTTCCAATACAGCAAAAAAGTAAAATCTGAAAATAAAAAATTAATAAAAAGTGGCAGCTAATAAATTTATCTAATCAGAAACGAAAAAAGATTAGCACGAAATCATTAAATAATAGCTTTCAAATTAATATATTAGTTTTTATAAGAAAAACCTAATTGTATTTAAATTGCAAATAAAATGTATTTCATTTAAAAAAAATTAAATGCAATTATTTTATTTAATAATGAAATAGAAAAAAATTTTTATTATAAATATTGTTGCTGGTGTCTATGTTAAACAAAAAATCTCTGCAACAATAAAATTAACAATACAATCAAGCAACCATTATAGAAAGAGTCAATTAATAGAAAAAATATTATCTAATAAAATTATTAATTATGTTTGACACGTTCATTCACATATTCGGTCGTGTCCTTCTTCCTAGTTTGATCAGAATTACCTGTATATCATTCACTAATATTAATGTATAGTTGAATACACTACACGAAATTTTTTATCGTTAATATAATACAAAAAAATTATTAAATTCGAAGAATATTTGCTAATCAAAAAAATTTGTATATATTGTACAATTACATGGCAAATTGTATATCAATTTCAAAATTTTAATTGGAAAGCAAAAAAGACATTTTTTGTATGTGATTTGTCAAATTGACAAAATTTGTCTCTGTCTGCAAAAATAACAAACAACGAACTATAAAAGAAACAATAGTAATCATTCATAATCATTCAGTTAATATTCACCTTACAACTTATTACCACAAATTATAGTCAAAAAATTGTCATATTACACTCTAAGTGTCATTTTTTTATAGTTTTCATTCTGGAAGCTTTTGCCTAGACTCTCCAGGAAACCTTTTACCTTAAAAATTACTAATTTTTGTTAAAATTATTCTATATGTGTTTCTAGTGAGTTACGGTCGAATAATGAAAAAAACTACAATACTTAACAGTTTTAAAAGAATTAAAACTTGAAACTCAGTAAATAGACTAAAAAGAGCATTATTACATTAAATTTTTAGAATGACTAAGATTTTTATTTGTTTAGTTAAATATTGTGTTTTAACAGTTAAAGTTTCAGATCAAGCAATAATAACTTTTTTATCTTCATCTTATGTAATTTTTGTAATAAAAATTCTAATAAATAGCTTATAAAATAACAGTTTTCTTTATAATATCCTTTAATTTGTATAATTTTTTTAAAACACATGTAGTAAAATTTATTTTTTTATTGATGGCAAGCTCAACAAAGTACACAACATTACAATTTTTCAAGTAGTATAAATTAAATTATATATAGCGCCAGAGATAGTGATACAATGAATTAATTACAATAAAATATACTTACTATATATGCTAATTAATAATTTTTTAAATAGATTCAGGCACTTCTGTACTGACAATTATTAATAATAGTTTAACCCTTATAAATAAATTAACACTAATAACAAGGTAGGGTAGGGGTGATAATGATAAAAGAATAGTTATGAAATACAATTAAATTAAAGTTTTGGGAATGATGAAAAGATGATGATTGTTTACTATATATAAAGATTATCCCAATCATCTAGAAATTTCACAAACAATTCTTTTAGCTAAATCATCTTATTTAATATTGTTTCGAGATGGGAACATCACTTGTAGTTTAATGATGAATAAAAAAGAATTCGTAAAAATTAAAAATTTGTTACCGGCATGCGCGGTAAAGATAGAAAGATAGTTGTGAGAAGATAAACTTAAGTAAAACTTTATCCAAACAAATACAAAAAAATTATAGGCCTACTTAAATAAAATTATATGGATCACAAAAAACATTTACATCTAAAGAGTAATAAAATAATTAATAGTTTTCACTACAATTGTTTAATCAATTACTAATTAAATTTTTAAATTAAAATATACGTTACACTTCCAATTAATTTTTATCTCTAGTACGGAAATTAAGTATTCTAAATTTTGTAAACCTTAAAGTTCTAATTTGAAAAAAAATCAACAGTTAAACTGCTTATTTTTAATTAATAGTGTAATATTCTTTAAACGCTCTTTTAAAAATATAGTTTTTGATCTTTCTTAAAGAAGAACAAATTCTTAATTTTGTAGAAAAAATCAAATTAATATTTTAAGCTTTATTTAAAGTATAAAATGCATAATAATCTTGTTTAGAATGTCAAAAACAATGTAATTCATACTTTTAAATATTTCTTAGATTATTAGCTGTAATCTTTATAAATTCAAATGATGTTTAAAATGTAGTTAATTTATTGTATTTCCTCCCCTTCATTTTCCAGTTGATATGGTTCTTCTCCATATTCGTTTTCATACTGATATTCTTCTTGAGCTTGTGGTTCACCTTCTGCATCATATTCTACACCACCTTCTTCCTCACCTTCTGTTTGGCCATCTTCTCCACCGTCACCCTCTTCTCCATATTCTGGAGTTTCATTAGTACTTTCTTCATCATATTCAGATGGTGCTTCTGTTGTTGATGTTCTTCTTAATTGTTCTCTTCTTCTACGAGCTGCCAATTGACGTCTTCTAAATTGCTCTCTTCTTCTACGAGCCGCTGCTTGTTGTCTCATTCTCCTACGTTGAGCAGCTTGACGTAATCTTGCCTGTCTTAATCTTCTTTGTCTTGCTTGACGAAATCGACGTAATCTTTGTTGTTGACGTAATCTTTGCAAACGTCTTCTTAATCTTCGAATTCTTTGGGCTCGTGTTCTAGGACGAAGTCTATCTCTTCTTCTTTCTCTAGCTTGTCTTTTTTCCCTAACAGCAACATCGGGTTTACTTTCATCTTGAATAATTTGGCTTGAAAGTTCATTAATGTCATTGCTAATTAAAGCTTTGTTTTCATGATTAACCAAATCATTTGATTTAAAATTTTCTAAGTGAAAAGTAGATATAATACTTATAAGGAATATTAAAGAAAATAAAATTGTTTTTGAATAAAGCATTTTTTCGTAGAAATTGCTTCAATTGTGGAGATTTCTTTGAAAATTCTTTCTTTTATATCGGTATTTAAATAAACATTCAAAAACATATTTTTTTTCACCTGCCTCAGATTTTTTTTGCAAGCATATTTTAAATTTATATTTTATATTTTTAAAAGTGAAGTGGTAAAATTATGCTTTTGTAAAAATAAATTGTTAATTTTTTATAGAATATAAGACTCTATTTTTAACTTTTTGGTAACAATGTTTTTGTATATATTTTATATACTTTGATTTTTTTATTCACTTTTCACTATATCAAATTTGAAATATCATATTTTTGTATTTATTCTGTTTAAACAAGATATTAAATAATAATTTTAAACATAATTTTTCTATTTATAGAAAATATTTGCTCTGCAAATTATTTTCGATTTATTATGTTTTTTTTAAATTGAAATATATTTAAAGAAACATGATAAAACAATGTACTAAAAATTAACTTCGTAAGATATCCCTTTATTAAAATGTATCAATTTATGTACCCAATATCAAATTTTTGTATCTTTGTTTCTCCTTTGAAAAATAATTTCTTTGTTTGAAATTCAGAAAATTGTTGTGCTATTGGATAATTATTACTTAAAAAAATAAAATTTTAGAGAAAATTCCATTGTTGAAATTTTGAAAATCATCATAAATAGTGGTTTTTACCCAAATTGATTAGCCTTAAAAAGAGTATATCTTGCTTCAAAAAATAAAATTCAGTACAAATCAAAAAAGCCTTTGAGTAAATTATTTCACTACATTAAAAGAGTTTTTTTTTAAAGAAATTCGACAACTTGAGTGTTGATGAACTTAAATAAATTTTTAGCAAAAATTTTGATTTTGACGCTAAGAAAATATATGAACGCTCGATTAATTAATATTATTATTTCAGCAAAAAGAATTAAAAATTTATTTTTTACAAAACGAAATAAAAAAAGTTTCTATAAAATCACTCATTTTCGAAATAAAGCGTTTTTAAATTTTTTACCAAACTTTTTCTAAACTATTATTCATTAAATTTAAACTAACGTAAAAGTACAAACATGAAAAGTAACAAAAAAAAGTTTTCTTAATGAATCTTGTTGTGAACATTGTAAGACTATAAACGGGATATATAAATTGCACTTTTTTGAGGCATTTAACAAATTTCTAAAGCAATTCCTGAAGAAATTTTAAAACATTTTCTACAAAGTCATACCTTCTTAGATTATTTTTAAAATTAAGCACGCTTTTTTTTGTATTGTGAAAATACTTTTAAAACAGTTTTATTTTAGAATCTTTTTTATATTGAATTAAATAAATTCTTAGCACTTATAGATGAAATGATAAGTGTTGGATTTTCATTTATGATTTAAACAAGTTTATATATTTAAGCCATGAGCATTTAAAGTATTAAACATAGCAACTGATCAGATAAAATTTGCCTATTGTAAAAATATTTTACAACAAGAGAACATTATAAAAAGCATCCTAAACGGTTAAAAATACAATGGTAGATTTTGACAATTTTGCGAAAAATAACATTTAAAATATAAGAATTTATCGAAGAGATTAAATTAAAGTACAATAGCTTTTAACCCGACTCGTTCGAGCAATCTTAAATTAATACGATTCCTAAACTGTTGACACTTTGTTTTCAAATAAAGTTTAAACCGATTTTTTCGTTTTATCGTTTCAAACTAAAATTTTACATAGTATGCACAGAAAAAATAGAAAACAATTTTGTGTAAAATATAAATAATTTTCCCTACATAAACAAAATTTAATTTTCTTTATTTGCAGCTATTATTATCGAAATTATATATTACATAAAAATAAAAGGAGTAATTAAAGAGTTACTAAAGTAATTTTTTATTTCCTATTATTTTTATTATTATTTAAAAACTTTGATTCTTTTCTGCAATACATTTTGAACACAAGATTAGATTTCAATTTTATGTAAGATTATATATCTTTTATGAAACCCTTTTGTTATCATACCACAATAATTTTCTTAATAAGTATTAATAGTTTGATTATTATAATTTATAATTTTTTTTAGTGACTTTAAAAATTCTATTTAAAAGTTAAATCTAAGAAAAGCTGTAATATGGATTTTTATCTGTAGTTAAAATTATTTTCTACATATTTAGAATTAATTAAGGAAAAATACTAAAATAATATTTTTAATTATTATGTCTTTTGTAGTTTAACAATAAGTTTTGATTTTTTGCTATTAGCAGATAGTTTAAAAGAACGATTTTTGTTACAACTTTACGCGAAATTGAATTCTCAAAATGAATTTTATAACATATTAAAATAAAAAATAATTAAACTCTAAGATTAGCATTATATCAAAAACATTATGATTAAATTAAAGTTTCATTACTTTATGGATGTAAAACATAGATGATTTTGTAAAAAAAAGTCAAAATTTGCGACAACCTAGTTATTTTCAACATTAAAAACATTTTTCTGTCGCTAGATATTTTTAAAATTAGAAGAAATGTTTATATTTTTTAATTGTGGGGAATTTTTCTGCATTTTAGATAAATTTTTAAAATTTTTTATCTTTTTTTGTGTACCTTGAGTAAAATTTTATATTTGACTGGATCTCTCCAATTAAAAAAAAGACGCAGAAAAAGCAATAAAGATTTAATTTTATTAGAACAAATTAATAGGCAGACACAATACACAATTAATACAACAAACCCACTAAAATTATAAAAATTAGTAAATATGATGAAATAAACTTCAATGACACGTGTGATTTCGTCATTTAAAATGAATTCTTTTATCAAATTTTCCTCGGTTTTATATTCTTTTCTAGAGTTTATTTTATTCCAATTTTACTCTTGCTACATAAAAAGTACTTAAAAAAAAGGTTGGAAAATATATATGCATATTGTTATAGTTTCACAAAGTAATTTTTAAAATACATAAGGATAGTGGAAAATCTTCAAAAGCCATAAAAACGCGGAAATTAGAGATATAAAGCTATTATTTTATATCTGAAACTATGTCACCTACAAGTATTGCTTAATCATATAAAAAATGTGTTTCAAATTTTTACTTGTCCTAATTTTTTTTTCTAGTATCATAAAAAAAGTACATAAATATAAAGTCACCTACTCTAGTATTTTCAAAAGTTTTCAACAACTGATGGTAAATTTTAATTATCTTTTATATTATTTTTATTTAAATGAAATTATAATGTCATCACTATTAGACAAATAAAAACTAGGCTGGTTAAGATAAGAACTAGTGCTAAAATTTCACTTTTAGAACCAATAAAGTTATTTCGAAAAAAATCTTTATCATAGAAAATAAATTTATTTATTGTTATAGATAAATAAAAATGGACATGTTTTTATAATGTCTTTATAGTAGAATAGTTAAACTTTACTTTATCAACAACAATCTTAATAATATAAATGAAAAATTCTAAAAATTAGGTAAAGAATTGTGATTGTTATATAAATTTCTATGAATAATTGAATTTTTAATTTATAGAATTAATTACGAGATTTCTTAACATAAAATCTCATCTATTGAACGGTAATAATTTTTTTTAAATTATTTTAAAGATTATCTTAAAAAGTAAGTCTTTATTAAGTTTTTAACTTTTTTAAATGTTTTCCATTAACGGTTTGCTAATATTAATAATTTTAAAAATTTAGTAATGAATAAAAAATATAAGAGGTATCTTAAATTTTTATTTGATGTTTAAAATAAACAATAATATTACTTAATGCATTATAAACAATATTAATTATATCACAGTTGAAATTATAGTAATTCCCTCAAAGAGTCTCATTTACCTATGTCTTCTTATGATGGTGTGGTCTTATTGTAGGTGTAGCGAAACCTCCTGCTACATGTATTCCAGCGAATACATACTAGCTGATTTCCACCACCTTAACTGAGTATTTAATTTATGAAAAAAGTAATAAATTTATTGGAAAACACACTAAATCATAAAAGTCAAACTAATTAAACATAAAATCATTTAGCTTTTGGGTCTTGGTGGGTAGACAAGGCTTCCCTTCAAGACAATAATATAAGATATTATTACTAAAAGCATGTTGGAGCATACGTGCTCGATCAGATTTAAACAAATAAACACATTAATTTTAATATAAACTTTTTGTTTATAATTTTAAACAAACAATATACATATGGTAAATGGTAGTTAATATTGTCCAGAGTTTAGGATATGGAGTGCTATTCAGCATCTCTGATCTTGTCCTTTATTCGAAATTTTTTAAAACTAAGACTAAACCAAAAACTGAAACTTCTGAAATATTTTCTTCTTAAATACTACTTTACTTCTTCTCCTTTTATTTAACATCTTCTTTGTTTATAAGAGGTTGTTCTTTCTTCTTTCAGATGTTTTTGTTGAGTGTATGTTCAGATTTATATAAAATATTACTTAAATCTGCACATAATACTTATTTTATTTATTCGTTTTTTCTTACCCATTGAATGGATTATTTGAAACATATTTAGATAATAATATTTCTTATTATTATATATAAAATGTGTATTTAATATTTCCTTTTCTTAATGCCGGGCATTACGATTCTATAAAATATTTTAAAGGCTATAAATTTGTGGTGGACAAGTATTACGATCGTCTGGATGTGTTGTTGTAGGTTCTTTGTTTTCTTTCTTTTCTGGTTCAGTAGCATCATCTATGGATTCTTGTTCATCTTCAAGGCTTTCGGTAACGGTAGTATCGCTTTCTTGTTCGACATCATCATCATAAGATTCTTTTTCTTTCTCATATTGTTCACCAGATGTTGTTTCTTCTTTATTTTGTTTATCAACTGTTGGTTCAATTTCTTTTTCATCTTGTTCATCAGTTGTTGATTCATCTGCTTCATACACTTATGGCTCATTCTGTCTAAATCTTGGTCTTGATGAAGTATTTCCTCTACTACTAGATTCTCCACCTAGCCTTTTAGTAGATCCTTTAGTTGAGCTTTTATCTGATCTTCTAGTTTATTCTTTTCCAGGTCTTCAGTTGTTTTCCTGCCAAATCTTTTAGTTGTCCCTTTACCAGATTTTCTAGTAGTTGATATTTGTCTTGCTATAGTTACTCTTTTGGTAGTTTTTCTTGGTCTTATAGTAGTTCATGATAAACGCAATCTTTCTCACTATCTTTTTTTTCTGTTCTGTTAAGCGTTGCTTTATTTTACGTTGTGCTTTATGTCTTCTTATTCTAATTTTTACCTGTTGTTGTCTTTTTCTTCTTTGGGTTGCTTAACGCAAATTTTTTTGTCTCATACAGCATAACTTTTGTTAAGTTTTTTTTAGACGACGAATTCTTTAAAGTCTTTTCTTTTTTCTTTATATTTTTTGTTTTGCACTACCTCATCTTCTTTTCCTTCGTTTTTGAGGCCTTCTTATACCTTCACCGAGAACATTTGCATTACTACCTTCTTGACAATCTAGGCTTAAAAGTTCATTTAAATTATGATTAATTAGAGCTCTATTTTTACGATTAAAATCATGTTTAATTAAATTATCTTATTTAAACTTTTTTAAGTGATACATAGAAATAGTGTCTACAAGAAGTACTAATTAAAAAAACAAGAATGATTTCTAGTAAATCATTTGAGAATAAACTTTTAAATTGTATAAAATTTTCTGAAAAATTTTTCTTTTATAGATTATTAAATTAGAAGTAATGGCTTATTTTTTCATCTATTTCGAATTGTTTTCTTTGCAAACTTAAACAAATGAAGAATATTAGAAAAATACTGTTAAATATCAATAAATTCTCATTACAAAAGTATTTATAATCTTTTATAAAGTTAAATTCTGATATTGTATTTTAAAATGTATTGTATAAAACAATTTTTCTTTTAAAATAACAACAATGAAAAATAAAAAAAAACGTAATTATCACATTTAATTTTTTACAAAATAATTGCGATAAAATAAATCAAAAAATTTCAAATTTTTTTAATGAGACAAATTTATTTCATTTAATGCAATTTTGTACTTCATTTTTACTATATGAGAAAAATATTTAGTATTTTATTTGGTGACCCTTCCCAGTGGATAGGTGAACTCTTTATTTCTCTTTAGCAACAATAAAACAATATTCAACAGGTTCAATACAATTTTTATAAAAGTTTAATAAATGGCCACCTAGGGGATATTTAATTACTTAACTAACTATTTAACTTACTTATTAAAAACTATGATCTCTTTAACACTTTCTAGAGATCCTTTACTTTTCCTCAGTTACAATCCCCCTAGTGGACTGAAATTAAAATAAATAAGTGAATGTACAAAATATAAATTACGATATTTAATTATTTCTAATCATATAAATAAATGCTTTTTTAAAAACAACCATCTTCCCAACTTTATCCATTCCTTGTTTTTGTTTTGAGAGTTTATCATGATTTTTAGCACGAAAACAAAATTTAAATTTCATTTAATTTACTATATGTACTACGAAAAATTATTTTTAGAAACGTAGTTATGTACATATTTGATGGTCGCATAAGTTCGATGGTTTTTTCCAATGCCATTTTATATCACCGGATAATATAATTAAGAATAATCAAAAATTAAGTTTTCATAAAAATTATACAGCACTACTTCTTAACAATATTATGACATAATCATAATTTGTCATAACATTTATGCTACATACTCTTTTGCTAAAACATGAATATAGTTTGTTACCATTTGTGATATTGTATTTTTAGTAAAATTTAACTATATTATGAAATAAGTGAATGTTTTTAAAATTAATGTAATAACTTGGAAAAAGTGTAATAAAAATTAAAGAAGTGAAATGATTGTTTTTAATCCTTTTAGACAAAGAAATGACTTTTAAAATCGAAGCATATATTTTTAAGACTTCTGCTTCTAATAAAGATTTTTTTAAGTTTTAGCAAATGTAAAATATTTTTCTACAATAATTAACATGATATGTTATCAAAATTAAACAGAGAAATTCGAAAGATTAAAAAGAGTTGTTTCATTATGATAACACATCACTTTAATTACTATAAAAAATCTAAAAGAGTCAAACTAGGAAGTTTTCATACCCTAACATATTCTCTTGCTGTGTCTTATTTTTGTCTGATACATATTTCGTTTCTACATAACCTTTTTTAATTGTAAAACCTTCAGTAAGTATGATGAAATAAATAGTAATTTTTTAAAAATAATTTCAAATGAGTTTAGAGATTGTTGTTATCTAGAACTAAAAATGTGTTTTCTAAATAAAAACAAATTGGTAATAATAATGTATAGTATATTAAAAAACAAATAAATCTCTATTTTAATTTATAGTATTCAAAATTTTATGTAAAAAACAACAAAGCTTATGCAAAATTTTAATAATTTTATATTAAAAAGCAAAATCCACTTTAAAATATTTTATTATAAAAATATTGCATTAAAAAATGTGAAAAAAAATTTTTTAGTAATTTTCTAAGAAAATTTTCCAAAAATGTATTTAAATAAATTTAGTTTGATTCTATTTTAGAAGTTGTCGTTGTGCTATCTTTGTTTTCTTGTTGCTTGACTTTGGATAAATGCTTTCTTCTTTTTGATGTCTTTTTTTCGTTCTTTTCGAATTTTTCAGCTTCTTTTTTGTTGTGTTTTGATTTAATATGCTCTTTTTTTGAAACTTTAACTTTTTCTACAGTTTCTCTTTTTGTTCTAAGTAATTTTACAGATTCAGAAGCTTCAACTTTTACTTCGTCGTGTTTTACTGTAGCAGTTTTAGCAGTTTCTGTTGGTAAGAACTTATTTTCAGTAAGTTTTTGCAATTTTGTTTTGCCAAGAATATTATCATTCTTGTTTTGTTTAGATTTAATATGTTTTTTTAATGAATCTAAATCTCCAACTGTTATATTTTCTCCGGAAATACCATTTGAGTATTTAGCATATATGGTTTTGGGAATACATAGGTTTTTTCTTAATTTAAATATTTGCTTAATATCTTTTTTTTCTTTTTCCTCTGTAGTCATTATTTTACATTTTTTAGCCAAAATACTAATTCCTACATGTGTTTCATTTTTAATTGTTACTTGTTTCATTCTAAGTACTTTTACAAATTCGAAAGTTTCATTTTTCATTACATTGTATTTTTCTATAGCATTTTTAGCTTTTTCAGTGAGTAAAGACTTATCTCCAGTATATTTTTTCCACTTTATTTTGTCAGGAATGTCATCTCCCTTAATGGTTAATACAAAAACAGTAGATAAAATTATGGGAAAGACTAAATATTTCATTGTTATATTTTGGTGAAAACAATCAGATATTAGAGCCTTATATAGTGTATTTTAGAGAATGTATCATTTTTTTATTCACATAATGATAATGCTCGATAATGCAATTAAACGCTTTATTTTATCAATTTCATCTTAAAAATACAAATATAATATTAAAAATTTTGAAAAGCATAATTATAATAATATTATGTATTTCGAACCAAAAAGTTTTGAGAATATAAACAACAATATTTAACTGTAAAGAATTATTTTTATTAGTCCAAATTTAATTTATTTTAATAAATTTAATTAAATTTAAAAAGGCTATTATGTTGTTATTTATTTTTCAATTGTTACCTATTCATACGGTTTGCTAATAAAAAAATGATTTTGAAATAAATTTTTTTAAACGCAATATATTTATTTAGAACATTCTATAACCAAATATTTTTTATCTAGTGTTATATCACTAATAAAACAACAATAAATATTAGCAATTATCAATTAAATTAACATTCAATATATTTAATTCTCTTTACATTATTACAAAATTCTCTAATTTTTAAAAAATATTGTATATTCTAGATTCGTGTTATATTCGTAGTAAATTTTTATTTAAATTCAATAAAACAGATAGCCAGCTATTCAAACTTATCAAAATCATAAGATTTTATTATTTGACTTTTTAAACAATAATACTGTAATGCATATATTGGAAGTTTATACTAAATAAAATATTATTTAATAAAAACAACACATGGTATGCTTTAATATATAGCTACATATTTAGGATTAAACCATAGTCTTACTATTAAAAAGATATTTTTTATAACGCTTTTATGATGACTTCAAAACAGTGTACATAAGAAATCTAAACATGCCCTTTAGACTATTACGTTTATATAAAAAAAGCTATATTTGATAGCATATTAAAGTCAATGTTTTTACCCCTAATTTGCAAACACATTCTAGCTCATTTTGCATGAACATTCTATCTTAACTTGCATATACAAAACGAATTAGAATGTGTTTTCAAAATGAGGTAGAATGTACATACAAGATTAGTTGAATGTAGTGTATAGTTTATAACTAGTTTGTAATTATTATGAACAAATGGAAAATTTTAAAACTTTTTTTTGTAATTTAATATAGATATCAACTCTTTATCGATAGAATAATACATTTTTACTTAATATTAATTAGTAATAAAACAAACAAAAATAAATGTTAAGTATGTAATGCAGGGGCATTAGGAGGAGCAGAGAAAGAGTATTTAAAGGAAGAATAAGATAGGAAGAATCAGTTTTTCTCATTAAGAAAGATGGACAGCCGACAATTGAACTTATTGTTAAATTAATTATCTATTACTAATATTTGCTGATAATATTATTTTAATAATAGCTAGTTATATTAATATTTTGCTTTATATAACCAAATAGAAGGATTGAAGTTATCACTTCCACACGAAAACATTATCACCGAGTGGGAGATTCAAGGAGTATTTTTTAATTTTTATTTTAATCTTCTTGTCAAAAATATTTAAACAAAAAAAATAATAAAAATATTGATATTATTTTATGCTGCGTAAAAAATAATGCTTAACACAAAATGACTAATATAAAATGCCACTATATTTTAAAAGTAATTAGTTCTTATAAATAAAGTTTACAAGTTACTCTTATTATCTATACTTTATAAAATGGTAGAAAACACCAAAATATGCAAGTGTTACTACTTATTACGCACAAATCATAAAATACAGTGGAAAAAGTCTCGTTTATGAATTTTTGAAATACTGCAAAAACGGTGTTATTTGCTCAGTAAAAATTTTATTTTAAATGGTGATTTTGGTCTACAAAAATACAAATTAATGATTATAAAAGGTTAACGTTTTATAATATTACATAGAAATTATCATCATACTTGTGAAAATAATGACACTGTTGTCATTTTATAATCTTGTATAGAATGACATCATCCATCATTCCGCTATATCATCCCTTTACTCCCTCTCTCTTCTTGAAACCTTGACTCCATCTCTGACAACTTTTGCCTGTTTAATATGTATTCTTGAGAGGCGACGCTTTTCTGGTTTCTGATACCATAGCGTATTGAAGGTGACTTTCTTTACTTCATACGGTCCCTCAAAATAAAATCCAATTTAGAATCTTTCATATATTTCTTTACCAAAATTTTCTTACCCAGAAACATTTCTGTTAACTCATTAATGTCTTGAGAATATCGTGCAGCAGTAATCTCATGTAAAAGGTCTAACAATTCCATGTCTTCTGCTTCTTCCTCTAGTTTACTAGAAGTTTCTACCACATTATAGCTGTTCATAAAGACTTCCTCAGGAGTCAACCAATTTAGATATTTTAAAGGGAATGTATTATGCAAGTATTGAATTTGGTAAATTATTCTTGACCAGTTTTTCCCTCTTTGGCCTAGCTTGCGTATGTGCTCTTCAACTTGTTTAAAAGCATTTTCCACTAAGGTTTGAGATTCATGATAATAAGGTGTTCCAAACCGTAGCGTGATTCCGAGGTCATTTAATTTGTTTTTGAACAGTTCTGCTTGAAAGTATTTTGCATTGTCTAGCTTGATGGTCCATGGCTTCCCATATTGATAAATACATTTTAACGTCCCTTCTAACACATCTTGAGATTTGATATCACGTAGCGGTTGTAACATGTAAAATCTTGATGCTGTATCAACTGCCATTAATAAGAATCTATACCCTTGATCATCTAGGGACTGTGGTAACGGCCCCATGATATCTAACGTATACGTTGATCTTGGAAACGGAGAAATGGCTTTCATTCTTGACTTCTTTTTAATGCAACCCGTTGGAATTGACTTCATACAAGTTAAACAATTAGAATAAACTTCATCTACCGACTTCTTTATCAAATCCTCATTAGCTTCATAAAATCTTTTTATAAATTGTAAAGTTCTTTCTTTAGGCATATGTGTTGCCCTGTGTAACTCCTCCACTAATAAACAAACTTTTGCATCTGGAATAAATGGCTTAAATTTTTCACCATCAACTTTCCCGTATATTCCTCCCCTCTTCAAATATTTCTTTCTTACTTCGTTCGAAGATTCCTGTTGAATGTCAGCTAATGTTTGTGATGAGACAAACTTCACTTCAGGAACCCTTGATAGTGTATCAGCTATCGAATTCTTTGGCCCTTCAATCCACTCAACTCGAACATCGTACATGTTAATATTGTTTATGTGTTTGTATAGTCTAGGATCCAAGTTAGACTGTATTAATGATTTCAAATTCTTATGATCACTTTTAACTATCACCCTATTTCCCCACAAAAATTCTCGAAAGTACGTAAGTGCATTTGATATTGATCGTAATTCTAAATGTGTTGTTGGATATTTTCTCTTAAGCGGTGATGTTGACTTGTTGTAATGTCCAATAACACTTTTGGTATTATCACTTTTATTTATTTGATATAATACAGCTCCATATCCATATATTGACGCATCTGCTTCCAGGTAGAAAAAATCATCCCACTTTGGAAAAGCCAATATTGTTATTTCAACAACTTTTTCTTTTAACTCTTTGATTGCTTTTTGAACATTCTCTGGCAATTCTACAATGGTATTCTTTGGAGTCTTCTTAGATTCTAATTTAGCGATAAATTGATTTAACGGTTTTTCTATTTCATAACATTTTGGAATCATTGTTCTTACATAACCATATACTCCTCTAAATTTTCTCAAATTAGCCAATGTCTTAGGCATAGGAAAGTCACTAATTGATTTTGTATATTTATCAGTAATCGTATAACCAGCAGGTGTGAACTTATACCCCAAGAACATACATTCTTGTGCCATAAACTTTGATTTATTTAAATTTATCTTGAACCCATATGTTTCTAAAACTTTCAATAAATCTGTAAGAGCTTCTAAATGTTTCCCTCTAGACCCAGAGGTTGGCAAGATAATATCATCTTGATAACCTCTGGCTTTAGTATTCAACAGCATTTGGTCCATGATTTTCTGAAAAATTTGGGGCGATGTTTTCAGTCCAAATGGTAGTCTCATCATTGTATAACAATTGTCACCCCATCTGAAACCTATTAAATTGAGGTCTTCCTCACACAGTGGAACTTGATAGTACGACTGAACCAAATCAATGGATGACACAAAAGAAAAATTTTGAAATTCCCTACAGAAATCTTTCAATGACCATGAACGATATTGAAAAGACTTGACTAAGACATTTAATGGTCTCAGGTCTAAACACAGTCTTATACTCCCTGATGGTTTGTACGCACACACCAAATTAAACATAAACTTTGCCTCAAAAGAGGGTTTGCAAACTCCCGACTCTACCATTTGATTAATGTATTTCAAAGCGTCCTTTCTATAGTTCTGCGGAGGAAAATATCTTCGGAATGGTGCTATGTCACCATTCATCAACTCAATTTTCTGTGCAGGAATGATTGATTTTCCCAAATCAAATTGATGTTGAGAGATAACTTTAGGAAAGTTTGACTTGATGAAATTCTCAACCTCTCCAGCATCTTCAGCCACTTTACTCAATATTGGTTTATTTCTACTGTTCAAATCATCAAATGTTAAACTCGGAATTGTAACTCCATCAACAACCAGAGCAGGAAGGGTACCGTATTGAATATTTGCAGAAAGAAGACTCAACACATCACTTCCAATTAATACTTTACTGAAAACATCTAATTGAGCATCAACTACTTCAAACACAAGAAAGAATATTCTTTGACCAATTCCCACGCCAACTTTTACAGAAGCAATCGGAGTTAACTGATTTCCCCCAAGTGTTTTTAAACCATGATAACGTGGAGGATCTAGCTCCATCTCCAGTTGTCGTGCAAGCCTATTTTCCATAATAGATACTTGAGCTCCTGAATCCACATAACCAACAGTGAAAAAACTCTTCATATTTTCACCAGCATTAATGTGAACTGGAATTCTAATATCTAAAGACTTTTGACTAATCTCGGGTATTAAAGACGCTTTTATTTTATTCACCTGGGTATCTTTGGAATGTCCTTTCAACTTTTCTTGGAATTTGCACTGTTCATTATTGTGGTTTCCTTTTGGATGAAGCAAGCAACCACCTTTAGCTTTCAACTGATCATTAGCTATTGGTGCCTTCGACTGTTTAGCTTTCCCTGACAAAAACTTTTGATGATGCATTTCATTAGCATTTACCATTCTTTGAACCAATACCTCTATATGTTCATCATCAATTGACTCATTTACCAGCTTCCATAAAGCCATTTTACCTCTAGTTCTCATCTCTAACTCAGCCTTTTGTAATCTTTTAACCACTCTCGGAGGAATACCTGGATTTGCAATTTCTACCATATTCAAGAGCTGTTTAACGCTTTCTTCAAACTTATCTCTACTAAAGTCTAGACCAAAGGATAATAACTTTATTCTAATAGCACCAACTTTATTGTCTCTACCATAATTTCTCTCTAGAGCTGCCACCAATGATTGAAATGACTGTAGCTGTGGTTTTCCCAGAAATTCATTGTTGAGCTTTCGTTGGATGTCTTCCGGCATCTTCAATACTAACAGATGTGACTTTTTATCTTCATCAACCTCATCAGCCTCTAAGGCTAAAGATAGACGTTTTAAATAGTCACTTATTCCAAATTCACTGTGTTGATACATTGGCACTTGTGAAGTGAAGGTTAATCTGTTCTGTTTCTTCACAGATTGTGGCGTAGGATTCCCGGTAACCTTAAATTTTGCAAAAGCCTCCATAATAACATTCAGCTGCTCTTGTGTAAAGGTGACGTCCTGGTTTGGCTTAGGTGTCATTGTGAGAGTCTTATCTTCTTCTTTCAGCTCATCATAATCCCCGTTCTCTTCATCATCTTCTCCAAAAATCATATCGAAGTCCTCTCTACTAGCTAGCCTTTTTGCAATGTCTAATTTCTTTCCTTTATAACTTATTCCATGTTTTTGACATATAGCAATCAATTGTTTAACCTTTTTGTCAAGAACTTTTTCCATTCTCTCATCTAAATTATCTTGTTGTAAATCGTTTTCCCCAGTCTTGGGTGTGTCCCCACTACCATTTGGTACTTCTGTTGACATGTTGGCTTCACCAGTTAAAAATAGCCCTATGTCCTGTAGAAGTGTAGTTAAAAATTTTATTTTAAATGGTGATTTTGGTCTACAAAAATACAAATTAATGATTATAAAAGGTTAACGTTTTATAATATTACATAGAAATTATCATCATACTTGTGAAAATAATGACACTGTTGTCATTTTATAATCTTGTATAGAATGACATCATCCATCATTCCGCTATATCATCCCTTTACTGCTCTGAAATTTAAAAATTTGGAGCAACTTATCTTGTTTCATATAATAAAATTTTAAACAATAGAAAGATGCTTTTAAAATAATTTATTCGTTTAATTTTAAATATTTTTTAAAAAATTAAACAACTTTGACCATAAATGAGTTCAGAAAAACTTTTTTTTTTAAATTTTTTAATACTAAATAAATTTTTAAAATTGTCGAAATTTCTAATCTTGTTTTTATTAGCAAAATTATTTTAAAAATTTTTACATAGAATAATGTGGAAAACTTTTTTCTAAAAAAATAGTTTTGTGATATAAATTAAAGAAAAGAATTTTTAACAGTTATTCACAAATATCTTAAGAAAAAGTAGTCTTTTTAATTACTTATATAAACAACAAAAATTAAAGAATATTTTTTTTTTTAATTTGCAAAAAACGACGCAAAAATTTTCCTACGATATTATGCTTTAAAATAACATATTTTAATATAATGTGAGGTTTAGTGGGTCAAAAAATTTTATTGTTAAGGTTGTTTTTGTGTAACTAAAAGTAAGTTCTTGGAAAATCGTTTACTAACAAAATATGATAAAAAGGTGGCTATTTCTAACATACTGCTAATTTTTCTTGTAATTGGAATAACATTTTAACTATAATTTGTTTGTTTATACTTCAAAAGCTATCTCTAAAGTAAATTAAGGAATCAATAAAATTGAACATTTTTACTAGTGATTAATAAAATAAAAAGTTATTTTTATTATATAAAATAAAAAAAGGTTTGATTATTCATAATTTTATTAATACACTGAGAAATATATGTTGTGCGAACTATTGCGGTTGACAGAAATATCGGCATATTTTAATTTATATTTTTGTGAATATTTTACTTATAAGTAAAACGTATCTATTTTTACAACAAAATTATAGTAATTTGCGGCTGCAAAAAGTTTTCTTAGTATAGTCGATATTTAGTGATAAATCTTGAAATATGTTATAAACAGGATGTTGAGTTTCCAGGTAAGCGCAGGATCATAAAAAATATTTAATTCTCTAAAAATTACTCTATTTTAAAAATTAATAAATCTTAAAATTAAAAGACATAAAAAAGAATAATTTTATTGTTTTTTAAAAAGAATAACCCACCACGTTAAAAATAATGTAACCGTTTATGTCATTCTTTTAATCTTGTAATCATCATAGTGGATTTTATTATTCATTTAATTTTATTTTATTACTCATCATATTATAATAACATTATATCATTGTACTATTTTAAGGGTAGAAAGTGAAATAATAACTATAATAAAAATCCTAGGTCTTGACTGTAATACAATACTGTGACTATTTGGTAGAACGTAATTAATTTATTTTATTAAAGTGCAAATCCTAAGTATCTGTAATACTTTTTATATATTTTATTATTGTTTTAATGTGTTAAATTTTAAAGACATAAATTAAATAAAAGTTTTATTCCATATAGTTAACCTAAAGGGGAAACTAAGACAGAGGATTATAGGTAAGTATAAAATTATAACGTTAACAAAATAATCATATATGTTAGTATTTTATTACTGTATCTTATTGTATTTTGAAGAAATAAAAGATGTATGCGTTTCCCAGATATAATATCATATTATATAAAATATTATAATATAAAGGAAATATCAAGATGGAGATTTTTTTGTTGAATTTAAGCCAAAACTGTAGAATATTTTTTAGCTAAAACAGTAATAAGAAAATGAAAGAACTTTTAAGAATTTTAAATATAATATAAAATTTTATGGATAATTTAATTTATTGGTAGAATTAATTACGTACTTTTTAAACATAAAACTTTCTGAACGGGTCATAATAAATTGTTTTTTATAATAATTCAAAAATATTTTTAAAAGTTGATTTATTATCAACTTAACATCCTTTTTAAAAAATTTGTATCATTAGTTTGCTAAACAATAATAAATTCATAATAAATAAATAATATCACAATTGTTTAAATTTTTTATTTGATATATAAAAAGTATAGTAATATTGTTTGATCTATTAAAAACAATATTTCTTGTATTATCAATTGAAATTATAGTGATTTTAAAAATAAGTTAAAAAGAATCTTAACTTTTATATCGCCAAATTATTTAGACTCTTCGTCTTGTTCTCCATCTTCGTCTTGTTCTCCATCTTCATCTTGTTCTCCATCTTCATCTTGTTCTCCATCTTCATCTTGTTCTCCATCTTCATCTTGTTCCCCATCTTCATCTTGTTCTCCATCTTCATCTTGTTCTCCATCTTCATCTTGTTCTCCATCTTCATCTTGTTCTCCATCATCATCTTGTTCTCCATCTTCATCTTGTTCCCCATCTTCATCTTGTTCCCCATCTTCATCTTGTTCTCCATCTTCATCTTGTTCTCCATCTTCATCTTGTTCTCCATCTTCATCTTGTTCTCCATCTTCATCTTGTTCTCCATCTTCATCTTGTTCTTCATTTTCATCTTGTTCTTCATTTTCATCTTGTTCTTCGTTTTTCTTTCTTCCGGCAGGAGATTTTTTACCATTCTGTTCACTTTCTTCATCATCTTTCTGTTCACTTTCTTCATCACCTTCACCATAATAATCTTGTTCTTCTTCATCTTCAGATGGTATACACCTTGTCTAGAACCTGGTCTTGATGAATCACTTTCTCTTCTACCAGATTCTCTACGGGAACCAGGACTAGGTACTGGACCTGATGCACTACCAGAACCAGGAGTAGGTCTTCTACCAGTTTCTCTAGGACCTGGTCTTTGTCTAGATATAGTAACTTTTCTGGTCGGTGGTCTTGGTCTAGCAGTAGTTCTTGTTCTTGATAAGCGCAATCTTTCTTGCTGTCTTCTTCTGATTTCTGCCCGACGTCTTCTCAATCTGAGTTGGGCTTGACGTCTTCTCATTCTCATTACTGCTTGGCGTCTTCTTGATCTAACTCTTGCCTGTTGTTGTCTTCTTCTTTGAATTGCTTGGCGTCTTCTTGCTTGTCTCAATTGTCTTTGTCTTTGCTGTTTTTGACGGCGCATTCGTTGTTGCTGTTGCTGTCTTTGGCGTCTTTGAGCTCTTTGAGCTATTTGTCCTCTTCTTTTACCTCTTTTAGTTCTTCTACTTCTTCTGCCTCTTCCAGCTTGTCTTTTTTCCCTAACAGCAACATCAACTTTACTTTCTTCCTGGAAATTTTGACTTGAAAGTGCATTTAAATTATTATTGATTAGAGCTGTATTTTCATGACTTAAGTCATGTTCAAACAAACCATCTTGCTTGAATTTTTCTAGATGATAAGTAGAAATAATACCTACAAGAAGTATTATAGAAAATAATAGAAAAGATTTTGAGTAAATCATTTGAGAAAAATTTTTGAATTGTATAATTTTTCTGAAAATTTTTTCTTTTATAGATAATTAAAGTGGAAATAATGGCTTATTTTTTTTCACCTGTATCAGTTATTTTTACACAAAAAAGTCATATTTTGCTTCTTTTCAAACAAAATTTCTATTTATTTTTCATATTTTTATTAATATTCTATAAAAATTATACTTTTTTTTAATAATATTTTGATTTTTACAAAGAGTCAAAATGACGTATCAATTTTTTTGCAAATATGCACTAGTATATTTTTTAAATTCTATAATAAAGTGTATTTTCATTATTTGTTTTATCTGTGTCAACTTTTTGGCTTCAAACTATTTTTATTTGTTTTGTGCAAGAGGATTTTTTAAAACTTCTTTTGAAAAAATAAACTATTAAATTTATTTCTTCTTAAATTTTTTATGTATTTTTTTTTGCTGAAATTCAATATAGACTAACAAATTATAGACAATTTTAGTGTACACAGAAAATTTTTATAAAGTGTATGAATATAAAATAAAGCACTTAATAAACCGTAAGTGCTGTGTCGGCAAAATTAATATAATTCATAACAATAAGAATTCGCTTATTATCTCGAAGAGTATAAAAGAAAAAACTTATTTTAAAACTTCATGTTATATCTTAGAAGAACGAAGAAGTAATTTCTAAATACTTTATTATTTTAATTAAAAAAAAGTTTTTTTGATAAATAACACTTTAAAATACAAAGTGGTCAGAAAAAAGGTTTTCTCTTCAACAAATAATTTTGTAAATAATACTCCAAAATAGTAAAATTATACTTTTAAAATTAATAAAAATTTGCAATAATATTTTGTAAAATTAAAAGATTATTTATACTGAGTTTATCAGACAATGCAATTTTATTATTCTTAAAACACCCTAACATCTCTATTACGGATAGATAAAAATCAATTGGTGGTACAATAAAAGTACTCTTACAACGAAAATAAGTTAACAAATAATGTCGTAGGGAACTTTCGCTAGTTACCCTGTATAAGCCACATTAAAAAATCAAAAACATTATTGTTCTAGTTCCCCCAACGTCCACCTATTTACAGTAATTTTTAAATCAAACATGATGTTTTCTTTATCCTAACATTTTCAACTTTTTTTCTTCGGTTTATTGTACTTCTTACATTAGTCATATAAGTAAATTTTTAAAAATTCCGTTGTCTCGAATCTATTGTATTAAATTCTACTCCCTTAAATATTATCAAGAACTTAGGTTCTTTAAATGCAACATCTACTTAATCCTATGACGCTTATTCAAATCAAGTATTTTTTCCACTAGGTTTAAAATTTAACAAGTTCCTCTCTTTATGCAAATGCACTAAACACCGCATTAATCAATGATTTGATATAAAACTTTTAATAATTTTCTGACAGTTGTTAAGTTTATAAAGACTTCTATCTAAATCAAAAATTAAACACTTGGTTTCTCATGTATGTTAAAAGCTTAATTGGGTCTAGTTCCCATAAATAAATCATACGCACTAATACCTAAGTCAGGATTTACTAAATTGGTAAGATAACTAATAGTTTACATAACACATTTTAAACAAATTTCAAATTTATTTTTTTTAAACTTAGTAAAAACATTTTTTAAAAAAACGTTTGTAACGTTTAACATAAGCATGATCATAATGTTTACAAATAGTTAAACACATAACATTAACATTCAATAGAAATAACCATCTATCAAATTCAATAAATTTCACATGTTAAACATTATTTATTCTATTTTCTTTTAGTTAGCTATACGAACAAAATATTTTCTACAAATTACCAATAATTCCTAAAATTTACAAGCTTCCAAACAAAGTATCATCATAAAACATTAATAATAATCTATGCATATCATTAAATAATTATTCTTTTCACACTTTTGATGTAATAGCTCACATAAATCAAGTCCATAAATTTCTCTCGGCATTTCTACAACTCACATCCTTTCACGATCAATTCTCATATGATTTCTACTAACTCATTAACAAACATCACAGCTTTTACATACCTTTTTACAATTAATGTCTGCTTTATCATTAACAAATCTTACATTAGATAACTTTAATGTTTTAGCACTTGCAAATGACCCTGTTTATGGATTTTCTTAATTCATTTTTTAGCACATTTGTTCTTAACATAAAAATTTAAGGATACTTTTATCGTTAAATTTATTCTGAATTCTATATATACAAAAACATTTGAGATCTCAGAAATCTTATCCTTACTTATATCCTCCTGAATTTTTCTAATTTCGTTTTTATTAAAAAGCCAAACATTATATTAAACACTTTATGACTTAATTGTTGTTTTGTAGCAACCATATCACTTCCATTCAACTCGCTATAATTACTAAGCACATGTTCATTTTTCCTTATGATTTTTTGATTATAGTAATTTCTTTATACTTATTTATTGAACTATATAAAACTTTTGCACAATTAATTTTTTCTGTATCATGCAAGCAATTTTCACCAATAGTTTGAAATATCATTTGTCTAAACATAAACGATTATCAATATATTGATTATCTTAAAAATTTTGATAAATTAATCCAAATAGCACTTTAACAATAATGTTAACGTCAGCGACAATACAATTCATATCAAGATTATTATCAGTACCATCTGACATAGTTACTGTAACAACATCACTACATTCTTGAGGTTCCTAACAAGATAGTCTACCTTCAAGATATAATAAACTAAATACTGATGAGCAACTAGATTAAAATATTTTATAGGTTTATTGTTTATGTGATAAGAGTAAATTATGATCCTGGGAAGCAAATGCCGAATTATTGTTTTCAGAAGTATTGTTTATAATTAAAAAAAGTGATAAAATGTATAAAAACTGCAATTGATAATTGCTTAATCTTATTTTGAAAAATAAGCTGAAGAGAAATAAAATAAATATAATAATAAAGTATATTAAAATCATTCATATAGTTTTGTTTATTTCAACAAAGGAAAATATAAATCAGAATTTTTCACTTTTGAGATGTCGTATTAAAGACAGTATTATATAAAACAAACAATTAATAAATATTTTCGAAAAAATATCATATAACATATATAATTATATTAATAAATAACACAACAAAAATTATGAAATGATCATATTACTTTAAAGTGGCAGATTTAGGCATATAAGTAAAGTGGCCAGAGAAAATATATAAATTGTGCACGTTAAACAATTAAAGTTACATAAATCTTTGCTATATTATGTATGTATTCTATTAAAAGGTGAGAACAACATACCAAATGACATTTAAATTAAAGAAAAATACAAATATATTTCTATAAAAATGTAGAATGTATCGTTGAAATATCAATCGACATAAAAACAACAGAGTAATAAAAGGAAACATCTAGAAGAAAAAGAGAAACAAAAAATAAGATAAGATTGGAAGAGAAAAACATTATAAAAACAACGAATATATTTTAAATTTTATCACTTACTAAAGTGATATTTGGAATTGATTTTTTTAGAAGATATCATTGCAATTTTAATTTAAGTGATAATAACAAATTAACATATCTGTAAAATATTAGGTTTTGTCTTGTCAATCGTGTAGAATGATTGTTATTATGATTATGTTATTTTATAAATGTAATGTGGTAACTGTCTAAGCTGTCTACTTGTTTTATTTTTTATCATCAATAAACTTATTGTATTACTAACATTTAATAATATCTTATAAAAAAATTAAGCAAATTGAAAACAATTTATTATTTTAAAAGTGAATTTGTAAAAAAAAATTAAAATCTTTAATAAGATATTATAATGATTTATTCAAAAATTAAATAAAGTAACACGAAATGATCAAAGATCATTTAAAATAATAATTTAAAATTTAATAAACAAATTAAATTTAACTGAAATTTAAACATAAAAAAGTAAACAAACCAATCTCAAGAATCATAAACTCAAAATTAATAGACAAAATTAAATCAACTAAATTAAACTTTTCATTTAAATAGGCGTAATAGACACCCGTTTTAGCAGTGGATGGTTCATGTATAATAAGACGTAAAAAGAAATATTTTTATCACATTTTTTATTCCATCACAACTATTACGATAATAAAAAGGAGTAATTTACAAACTTAAATAATGTGTGTACCTATCTCTTTTTTCATAAAGATATCTTGGAGGCGTTTCCTTTTCACTGTTCAAATTCTTTCTAATACATTTTCCTTCCTAATTTATTTTGGCGTTCTCACCATTATTTGGTCACAGAGTATTAACTATCCATCACGAATTCCTTGATTTGACTTTGCCTACCCTTTTGGTGGCAATTAACATATTTCTTTATCTTTCGTTTTATACTTTATTAATTTTAAAATTTATTAACTACTGGTAAATTTTTGTCCTAAAATAATGAGTGGCCAGCTTTCTGCTGAAGTTTGTTCTATCACTAACTATTTGCTTGTTTTTTTTTCATCATAATGGTTTTTATTCATCTTATCCGTAAGTTATTATGAATCATTTTTACTATCCTTTATTTCAGAATTATCTGTGCTGATCTTAACTATCTTGTTCAAAATAAGCTCATGGACCGAGTTTCTGATGATCACGGAGGTGGTGGTGTTGTTAATAATGCGATTACTGAAGATTTAGAATCCGGTCGGCGTGGAAGTGGTAGTCCACAACAACAGTTGATGTATTCAGGAGAGAATTCCGTACCTTCTGAAAATCTTGGAGATGCCTATCTTCCAGTAGTTGGAAATTACTATCCTTTATCAGCCCAAGTACCTCTCCAGATTCTTATGTATGTCCAAGTACTTCAGCCTTCCATGCAAGGATGTTACGATGTTAATTCTCTTCCTGCCAATGGTGATCATTCTCACGGTTGCCTCAAGTATCCAGAATAGAGGATTCTTACTTTCTTTCATCATCATAATCTCTGGTTTAATCGATAATTAATAAAAATTTTTTTGTGTGGGTATTATTTAATAATAATTATTCTTCGTTTCTATGACTTTATATTGCTTTATCATGATGTAATTAAAATATTGTAATTATCTACTCTGTTTACTTAATGTGTTTATCAGTTAAGCATATTTTTTTCTTCTTTTATATAAAATGGTGAGATGTTATGAGAAGGAACGTCATAATTAGTTTAAATGATGTTGTCTCATTATCGTACAGATGTGATATGTGTGGAATTTTGATGTTTCATGTTGGTTGATAATAATTTTTATTTTTGTTTATGATAGAGGGGGAGCTTACAAAGAAGTCATATTGACATGATGATGAAATCTTTATTCGTTCTTAACATGGTGAAACATAAAGATTTTAGATAGGGTTATTATTTCGTTAATGGAATATTGAAACTAATATTACAGGTTTTACCTATAAAGATGAGGGGGTTATTTTGTATGATTGGAAAGATGGGTTAATGAATTAACGCTACTAGTACGTGATGTTTATATTATTGAAGGAAAAGTATTGGATAATGTTATTCAAAGAAGAAAAAGGGGAGAATATTATGATACTAGAGAAATGTTATTATGGTGTAGTAATAAATCAAAAATGATATCAGTTTTCTTTTAAAACTTATCACTCTTTCTCAGGTTCTTCAT
This sequence comes from Strongyloides venezuelensis, assembly GCA_963280985.1. Taxonomy (NCBI): domain Eukaryota; kingdom Metazoa; phylum Nematoda; class Chromadorea; order Rhabditida; family Strongyloididae; genus Strongyloides; species Strongyloides venezuelensis. The sequence continues at coordinate 24,423,660 of CAUJLX010000002.1, forward strand.
CAATTCTTCTTTTCTTCATTCGTTTGATTACATCCTTAAGAGTTTCGTTGAAGCAATCTGCTATTGATTTCATAAATTCGTCGTTTTCTACTTCTTTTTCGTGTTCCTCTTTAGTGACCTTTGTGTACTTAATTGTTTTGAAGGCAGATTGTTTCTCATTGAATTCGTCGTTATTGACTTTTGAGAAAGCTTCTATGAGTTTCTCGTCATCTGATTCTTCTTTGTCTTCATCCGTGATTTTGACGTGAAACACTCTGTAGTTCTTCAGAGTGGTTTCTTCATAATGAAATCTTTTATATTTCCCTTTAGTTTTTCTTTCCTTTTTGTTTTCTCTTCTGTACTAATTTGCTTGGCATTATCTAACTCTTCAAGATGAATGTGTTGCTAAATACCATGATGGATTCTTGGAGATCGTTAATTTTCAATATTTAAAAATAGAGTTTGCAGCATGGTTTTCTGACAAAATTTTCGAAAGAACATCTTGCAATCTTTTCGAAGTCTTGACCAGTAAGAAGACCTTCGTAATGTTTAAAGAAAGACTTTCGATATTCCTTAATAGTGATGTATTTTTCTGTCCATGTGTATCTTGCCATTTTATAGATCATTTGTGCTAAGTGATCTTCAACAATATCACGTCTAGTGCTCCAAAATAAACAGAAATGTTGTGAAGCATATTAATGTTTGAACAATATTTCATAATTAGTCTATTACTAAAATTTTTGTTTTCTATTTCCATCCTTTGTAATGCTTCCAGTTTCTCCATAGACATTTCTGATCTTTCTATCTATAATACAAGTCTTCTTAAATCCTGTGGATGTACGCTTAATCAACAAGATTTAACATAGTGTTCCAATATCTCTTTTAACCATATTATTCTTTCACAGCTTTTCTAAATTTTGTAAAGATCTTCTCCGATTATTGTAGTTGTAGTAGTTTTGAAATTTTAAAAATTTGAAAGTGGGAATTTGTTTGTAATTTCGATGCTTTTATTGCAGAAGATTAATGTTTGTCATTTTTCTCTAACTTTAATTGCATTTATTTACTGCTAAATGTTTTTTTTAATTTGTTTATACATCATAATAACGATATTTAATTTTATTAAATTAAATAACGTTTCTCTTTGTTTCCTCCACGTGATCAAAGTCTTTTTATATTCTAATGAATGTTTATACTTAGTTAACTGTTATATATGTGCAATTTTGTAAATCCATTTTCTTTTGTTTCTAAATGATTCAATCTGCCTTTTTTTAATATTTTCTTTAATTTTCAATTACTAGGTGTATCATCAATTGATATTATAATGCAGGGTCTCTCATATTTCTCTACCATTTTTCCTTTATTTCCTACCGCATGTAAGATTTTTAAAGTACTATGTCATCTTTTTTTAAGAACTTCGGTTTATTTGTGACTGTCTTCTTTTGATTTTTGTTTAAGGTGTATAATTCTTCAGCTATCAGATTTTCGTGACTGATTTGTACTTTTTTATTATCAAAATGGTTTAATAGTTTTAAATTTTTTTCGAAGGTTAGTTTTTTTTTTCTAAAAATAACTTCATTTGTCAGGGAATTGTAAGACTATGTATTTGGTTAAGTGTAGATAATGACAGGTTTAATTAAATTTCAATTATTGTACACTACATAACAGACATTGTAGCGGCGATTTGTTGTTCAGGTAAAATATAAAAAGAGAAATTTTGGGGTAAAATATTTATTATCGTAAATACATCTAAACAAAAACTACAAAACTAACTAAAAATCATATAATAATAAAATTTATATTTATATTTTCACGTAAGGAGTGAATTTATCTTCTTCTTTTGAATTCTTTCATTACGCAGACTAACGTTTTATTAAAAGTACTTTTAAATATTTTAACTTCACTATTTTGAATCATGATTGCAAGCTGCAGATTAGTTAGTTTAATACTTGAATTACATATGTAGTTGATGAATTCAGAGCTGGAAAAGTATGAAACGTTGTTTAATCTTATGGCTTCTGAATAACTGAATACAGCAAATACGTTGATAAGAAGAAATTTTGTTTTTATTTCAGATTTTGTATGCTAGAAAAGAATAGCAATTGAGTATTTTGAAAAGTCATCTGTAATTACCTAGAGATATTTAATTCTTCTTTTAGTAGTCTTAAACCCTTCTCTTATATCAATATTAAATCTAATTCAAAAAGATTTGGTGAGTACCATGAGCCTTTCCAACTGCATATAGTATTAAGAATGAACTTCACTTTTTGACATTTATCGCAATTTATTTTGATTTGCATATTTTTCCACTAATAGAGTTGTTTAATCAGATGTGTTATTCTTTTATTTCTACAGTATGTCTCTAAGAATAAGTTAGAATGATGTTCAGTAATTATTTTGGTTAGGACTTTTTCTGTGACATATTTTTTTTCCTTATCAAAAGTTTGATGTATTCTATTTTGTCCATGATTTTAATTTGGCTTGTAATAACTTTATACTTTATTTAATACAACATTTTAGACAACAACTTAAAAGGTATATTATTTCCAACTTATTTATAGTGAGTATGGCCAAGTTATGATACTTGATTCTTGTTCTTTGATAACTCATCATTCTATTGATAACAGGCTTTTACAATTCTTTTGTAATTTTCTATTTCTGAATCAGTTAACTAAAACCATTCTAGTTTAATACTAGATGTTGGCTTCCAGTTTTTACTTTCTGAGTCTACTCACAACATGATATTTCTATTTATCGCATCTTTAATTTATTTATATTCTATTTGATTCTCATAGGTTTAAGCGTTGATTTTTTATTTTCCATTTGATATTTTTACTTAATTCTTTTATAAATCATTGTAATATCTCTATCTAATACTAAAAGTTTTTTACAATTTTATTTTTAATTTAAAAATTTTATTTTATCTAACTTAATTCCTTAATAATAGATTTTAAATTATTATTATCACTCAAATAAAAAATTGCAATGATATCTTCTAAAAAAATCAATTCCAAATATCACTTTTGTAAGTGACAAAATTTAAAATATATTCGTTGTTTTTATAATGTTTTTCTCTTCCAATTTTATCTTATTTTTTGTTTCTCTTTTTCTTCTAGATGTTTCTTTTTATTACTCTGTTGTTTTAGTAAAAATTTTTAATTTTGACGGGCGCTTCCTGTAAGGAATAAAGTGACCCAAGTTATAAATATTATTTATTCAATATATATAAGTATAAATATAGCAAAAGAACTAAAAAACATAAAACAATATACATTTACAGAAAAATAGAGACTTACCCTGTGATTACAACTTCACTATTCACAGGTTACAACAATAGTATTACTTAATATGAAAGATGTATAATCTAAAATTGTATAAAATTAGAAAAGTCCTAAAAACTTTATCAGGTTGCATGTATATATTTTAGTTTATATATACCAATAATATGATGAAATAAGCTAAGGTTAGATATAGAGAGAAGTAAACAAACAAGCGATCAACGATCACATCAAATAAGATTACATAAAATAAAAAAATATAAGATATATTTTTACTTTTTTATGTCGATTGATATTTCAACTATACATTCTACATTTTTATAGAAATATATTTGTATTTTTCTTTAATTTAGATGTCATCTGGTATGTTGTTCTCACCTTTTAATAGAATACATACATAATATAGCAAAGATTTATGTAACTTTAATTGTTTAACGTGCACAATTTATATATTTTCTCTGGCCACCCTACTTATATGCCTAAATCTTCCACTTTAAAGTAATATGATTATTTCATAATTTTTGTTGTGTTATTTATTAATATAATTATATATCTTATATGATATTTTTTCGAAAATATTTATTAATTGTTTGTTTTATATTATACTGTCTTTAATACGACATCTCAAAAGTGAAAAATTCTGATTTATATTTTCCTTTGTCGAAATAAACAGAAATATAATTATGAAAGTAATATACTAATTTATTCAATTTTTTTTATTGAGTTTATTCTTCCTCATAAAATTCAGAGGTTATTATTGCAGGTTCCATATATTTGTCACTACTCTTAAACACGAAAATAATATATTCATATTACCAAAATATTTTACAAAATATCTTTTTTTCAGTATATTATGTTATTTTAGATAAAAATAATGTCGATTTGTGCATGAATTTTCTGTAACTTTTTATTTTATTTAACAAATGTATTCCATTAGTGAAATTTTTATTAAATTTTATTTGAAATACAAATACAGTATAAATATTTAGCCTAAAAAGTTCTTAAAATATTTAAATGATAGTTTTCTAGGTATTAATTTTATTTTTTTGCGATTTGATATTTAATATTTTAAACTTTTTATTAAGTATGTGAGAATAATTTAGAACATCAACTAGTTTGAAATAAATTCATTTAATTATTTATTTCTTTTACATATTATTATTTGTTTTTCATATAGGATAAAGTTGATTAAACACATTTAACTATTTTACTAAAATTGTATTGCCACTTCTATTAAAATGTTAATAATATATTCATTAAATTGTAAACTAATATTATGAGAATGCTAAATTTTTTAACTATAATATTAATATAATTTCAAACAAATAATTTAACAAACAAAATTACTTTAAAAAAATTATTTTTTTTAATGTAATACAATTATACATAAATTATTATGTACATCTTAAGTAAATTAATTTTGAATTTGTGTTAAAAATGTAACAGTTTATTCCGCTTAATTATAGAATCTTTTTTATTTAGACTAAAGTAAAAGAATTATAATCCTAACAGTTCCTCTCATGATTGTTTGTTTTCAATTTTTTCTGTAAAGAATATCTACTTCTAACAGTATGATATATAAAAAACAAAAAAAGGCGGTTACATCAATATTTTGAAATTTTGTTATTGTTTTTTTATATTACGTTAAGTATTGTACTAACCCATTTTTCTTTATTTTAGTGTAAGATTCAAGGGGACGTGTAGATTCTGATTATATTGCTTATTATTGTTTTTATTGTAATTTGTGTAGCTAAAAGTAAGTTTCCATGAATCTTATAATTAACAAATTGTCATTAGGTGTCCATTTTTAGCCGCTTGTCTTTTGTGTTGTAAAGATCTATTATAATAAAAGGTTAATTTGTGTGTGTTTTAAACCTTCTCACACTATCTTTTGACTGAAGCTAGGCACAAACAAAACTAAATATTTTTACCTAGTTTTATCGTGGTAGTTGGAAAACAATTGAAAAACTACTAAAATGAATTCCTTTTCAGATCATAAAATCTAAGTTCTGTTTCTGCAATACATTTTAAAATACTGTAATTCTGGTGGATTTTTTGGGAGCCGTAAAGATTTTCGAGGCTTTTACAATATATAACGTGAAACTTTATACAATAGTTTATTTAAGTGAGGAAATAGAAAATATAATAAAAGTAAAAATATATATGTTTTAATCTAACTATTATTCTAAGTACTCTTCATCCGTTCCTTATATCGTCCTCAAGGTGAAAGGCGTAATCCACTTGGTAGAACATACATACATTTGGCCTGACACAGCACATTTCATGTTTACAATACAAGATTATAATGTTTTTTCGTGTAAAATTTAAAGCATTTTTATAAAAAAAAAGCATAAAAATTTAACACTATTAATAACTCTCAATAATTTAAATCATTTTAAATACTATTGTTTTAATGAAATTATACTCATCTAATAAAACAAAATTTTTTTTACCATATTTTTTAAGATCATCTTTACAAATAAAATTTATGAAGAGCTGTAGAAAATTGTTTATTTATGTTAATAGTAAAAAAATATTTTAATTAAAAAAGTACAAATACTGAAAAAATATTTCAAATGGGTAATTACTTGTCTCATTAAATAATTATTGCTTTTCGTTATTATTGTAATGAAATATTTAAATTTCTAAAATTATTGTTGCTAGTAGATTGTTTAAAAGAATAATTTTTGTTAAAACATTTGAAAATTTTACATAAAATTAACTTTTAATAAAGTACTTTTAAATATATCATTAAAAATGCTAGATTCTAAGATGTGCATAATATCGTAAAAGAATAGCATAATGATTCAATGAAAATTACATTACCAAAAAACCAAACGAAACAAAATATATATTTAATTTTATGAATTTATTACTGCTATATTTTTAGCATTTATTATTATTTTTTGAAAAAACCTTTTGTCCCCATTACTCAAAATCTTAAAGTTGTTTGTTTACAATAAAAAATATTTTATTAGAACAATTTGTCATATTCATTTTTACAACAATACCATGATTGTATTATTTAAAAAATGGGTGAATTTGAATTTAATTTGTAATCATTAACAAACTACGCATATTTGTCTAGTTAATTAAAAAATTGTGACAAATTTTTTATAGTGTAATAAGAAGATTATGGAGTAAAACGATCACTACCTCGTTTCTTTTTAACCTTTCAAAATTAAGATGATAACCAATGGTCAAACCTAACCTAGACATTATTAAAAATGTCTTTTTACTTAAGGAAGGTTTTGATCTTCTTTAGGTGCGCTTTTTATGTTATTCTTGTTGTGAAAGTTTTATTATTACTATTAATTACCCTAATTTCCTCTAACCCCATATTTGGCTAAACTCTATCTCCCACTATTTCTATTCCACTGGTGGCTTATTGTATAAGATATTTATATAAAAAGTCTATATTACCACCCGTGTTCTATTCCCTACTACTGGAGACCAGGCAAATCATTTTAAATTTTGCTATGGAGAATGTTATTTTTATTTCTTATTTTCACTAAATTGTAGTTCATCTTATATTAACCTATCAATCAGTTTATTTTTCATTTCTTTTTAGTATATCTTTTTTGTTATATTAATTTACCATTTTTGCTAAATAAAAATTTGTCTAAAGTTCAATGTAAAACTTTAAATATCCCAAAGCCGCTTTAGTCTTACAAGATTACAACTCTAAAAAATAAAGCAACAAATATAAAACATCATATACAATATCAATAAAATTTAAATGTTTATTGTAGAGTAAAATATAGGATAATTGAATTTGAAATATTGATAAAAATATTATTAACATTCAACACTATTTCATAGAATATTAACGGAAGTCTTGTGTAATCTTGAAAGTTATTTTACATCAATTTATCACAATTTTTATCAATCTATTTATCCTAATGTTTACATTCATACGAATTAGGATTATCAATACTTTTTAGTTACTTTTCTTCTCACAACCCTTGTAGTTCCTTTTCTAGATGTTACGGGAGTACTTTTTTTATTGGGTAATACTTTATTAGCTTTTGTTCCAATATGTGGTTTAGCAGTAGTATGAATTCCACTTTTCTTTTTATGTATTAATTCTAATTTTTTTATGCGTTCCTCATCACGACGTAATCTTTCCTTTAGCTGTTGTTCTTTTAATTGTCTTAACTTCATTGCTTTTTTCGTTAGCAATTAATTTCTGTTGCTTTAATTTCATTGCTTTTTTGCTAGCAATTAGTTGCTGTTGTTTTTGTTTCTGACGCTTAGCTGCTTCACGTTGTTTTTGTTGTTTAGCTAATAGTTGCTGTAAGTGTCTTTCATTTCTTTTATGAGCTTCTATTTCCTTTTGTTTTTGTTTTTTTATTCTATTTAATTTGCTTCTCATTCTTCTTTTTCTTAAAGGTGCCATCCTTTTTTCTCTAATATTTGAAAGCTCGTTGGCATCATTATTAATTAAGATTCCATTACTAAGAACAGAGCTATGATCTGTCAAATCATTTTTATTTGATTTTTCTAAGTTATAAGTGGAAATAACACCTATTAAAAATATTAGAACATATAGAAATTTTGATTTGAGAATGAAACATTCTAATTAAAATTGTTTATAATTGACTGAAGTTTTTTAAAAAACTATATATTTTTATAGATAATTTATTTATAAACTATTAATAAATTCTTCACACCTGTTACTAATCTCTTTGATGATAAAAATAGTTTATATTTACGAAAAAACAACTATATTTAATTTTTTCTTTATATAGAAAGTGTTGATAATATAATAGAATTATTTTAATAAACATTTTAATTTACCCCCATAAATAAAACGTATGCACTTTAGATAATATTATAAAATATATTTAGCAAATACTTTTTTATTTTATTAACTGTTAAATTTAGAATATATTTTTACTAAATACAAATTGTTAGATCTGTTGTTAATAATATTTATTTTGTTAAAGAAAACAAAGATTGAATTAATAATAATTACTTATTTATATTCATCTTGAATCAAGCTGATGTCTAGTGAAACATTAGTACTTACTGAATGTCACATATACAATTTACTTTCTTTTACCAAAGGGCTCTTCACTATGTTTACAGAATTACCTCGAATCTGTAAATAATATTTTTTAAAACTTACTTTATTGTCTGCTGTTTTTAGAAGATTCTTTCTTAAAGTTAATAAGATAAAGATTTGAATTAGTTATTCATTTTTACTATCATCTTATAGTACCATTGTATAATTTAGTTGCATAATTTAAATGTGTCAAACTATCTGTTTTAATTTTTTGCTTTTATTAGTGCTACAAATATTAAAACTTTAAGTTTTATATGTGATAAAGTCGTCATTATATTGATGACAAAATTTATAATATAAAGATTATTTTACCTAAAGTTAGTATATTTTAACCAACTTATTTTAGAAATATAACAATATGTTATAATGTAATTGCATTGTCTTTTAAATTTTAAGTTTTAGAAAAACAACTTAAGGACTTTTAGTTGTTTTATATTTATTATGGCTAACAAAATGAATAATTTTTTTCTTTTGTAACACGCCAGTAAAATACTTTATAAGATTATTGGCTTGACATAAACAATATCTAATAAATTGTGATTTGCTTTCATTTAGTTGTTTTTTTAATTAAATAAAAGTTATAGCTATTTTAAATACTATAGTAGCATGACTGAATAATACTATTAATAGTTACTATTAATTAAACATTAATAGTTATCTAAATATTATAAATATCTCTTTAAAGTAATGGAAATATTTATTTGAAAAAGAAAAGTTAAATATTTAGTTAGAAATTTTGTAAAGAATATTTATAGTAATATTCTCTAACCTACTATAAGTAACTTTCAATATTTTATTCCTATTTTAGAAATATTATATTGAATTTTTTATTTTCCAGTGTCACTGTCTTTTTCTTCCACTTCTACATTATGTGAATCTTCTTTTTGATCATCATCTGTGTGTTCTTCTTGATTATCATCTGTGTATCCCTCGTCTTCATAATCTGTTAGTTCTTCTTTATAATCATATTTGTGTTCCTCGTCTTCATCATCAGTGTGTTCTTCTTGATCATCACCTGTGTGTCCCTCTTGATCATCATCTTTGTGTTCCTCGTCTTCATCACCTGTGTGTCCTTCTTGATCATCATCTTTGTGTTCCTTCGTCTTCATCACCTGTGTGTTCTTCTTGATCATCATCTTTGTGTTCCTCGTCTTCATCATCTTTGTGTTCCTCATCTACCATCACCTGTGTGTCCCTCTTGATCATCATCTTTGTGTTCTTCTTGACCATCATCTGTGTGTTCCTCATCTACATCACCTGTGTGTTCTTCTTGATCATCATCTTTGTGTTCCTCGTCTTCATCACCTGTGTGTCCTTCTTGACCATCATCTGTGTGTTCCTCGTCTTCATTTTCTGTGTGTTCTTCTTGACCATCATCTGTGTGTTCCTCGTCTTCATTATCTGTGTGTTCTTCGTCTTCATCACCTGTGGGTCCTTCTTGACCATCATCTGTGTGTTCCTCGTCTTCATTATCTGTGTGTTCTTCTTGACCATCATCTGTGTGTTCCTCGTCTTCATTATCTGTGTGTTCTTCGTCTTCATCACCTGTGTGTTCTTCTTGACCATCATCTGTGTGTTCCTCGTCTTCATTATCTGTGTGTTCTTCGTCTTCATCACCTGTGGGTCCTTCTTGACCATCATCTGTGTGTTCCTCGTCTTCATTATCTGTGTGTTCTTCGTCTTCATCACCTGTGTGGTCCTCGTCTTGACCATCATCTGTGTGTTCCTCGTCTTCATTATCTGTGTGTTCTTCGTCTTCATCACCTGTGTGTCCTTCTTGACCATCATCTGTGTGTTCCTCGTCTTCATTATCTGTGTGTTCTTCGTCTTCATCACCTGTGGGTCCTTCTTGACCATCATCTGTGTGTTCCTCGTCTTCATTATCTGTGTGTTCTTCGTCTTCATCACCTGTGTGTCCTTCTTGACCATCATCTGTGTGTTCCTCGTCTTCATCATCTTTGTGTTCTTCTTGATCATCATCTTTGTGTTCCTCATCTACATCACCTGTCTGTCCCTCTTGATCATCATCTTTGTGTTCCTCGTCTTCATCACCTGTGTGTCCTTCTTGATCATCATCTGTGGGTTCCTCGTTTTCATCACCTGTGTGTCCCTTCTTGATCATCATCTTTGTGTTCCTCGTCTTCATCACCTGTGTGTCCTTCTTGATCATCATCTGTGGGTTCCTCGTATTCATAATTTAAGGGTTCCTCGTATTCATCGTTTGTAGGTTCCTCTTCTTGGTCATTACTATTCTGATCAGTATTTTCCTCTGGTAATTCTATAAAAGCACCATCTCCTTGTCTTCTAACTGGAGCTGCACCTTTTTTAGTTGTGACTGTGGTAGTACTAGTTGTTGTTTTGGTTGAAGCAGTTGTGGTGGTAGTAACTACTGCTCTTGTTGTAGTTCTTCTCGCTGTTGCAGAAGTTATAGTTGGAGATGCTCGCCTGGTAGATCGCTGTTGCTGCCTTAGTTGACGCATTCTTTCTTGACGTTTTCTCATTTGTGTTTGACGAATTTGTTGTTGTCTTCTACGTTGGTCCATTTGACGTCTTGTTGCCTGTTGCTGGCGCAATTTTTGCTGTTTTTTACGTTGGGCCATTTGACGTCTTTTTGCCTGTTGCTGGCGCAATTTTTGCTGTCTTATTTGTTGTTGTCTTTGACGTTGCTGACGCACCCTCTGTTGTCTTATTCTGCTTTGAATTCTTAATTGTCGTTGCCTTCTGCGTTGCACCATTTGACGTACTCTTTGTTGTCTTTGTCTTAACCTTCTATTTTTTCCGGCTTGTCTTTTTTCCCTGACGGCAACATTATATTTTGTTTCTTCCGGAAACTTTTGACTGGAAACCTCTTTAACATCATTATATATCAGACTTCCAGCATTATGATTAATCAAATCAGACGGAGTTATTTTGTTCAAATGGTATGTTGAGATAATACTTACAAGAAGTATAAGTGAAAATAAAAATATTGTTTTTAGACAAATCATTACAATTGACTGAAGCTTTTTGAAAGCTTCTCTTTTTTATAGATAATTAAGTTACTGATCAACGGTATATTTTTTTCCACCTGTCATAATTTTTGACGAAAAAATACTGATTTATTGGAAAATAACTTAATTTATTTATCTAACCTTTGACTTGTTGATAAGGGTTCTATGTTATAATTTTTGAAGGTTTGATTATGGTCGACAGAATCACTAAATTTGGTAGTGAAATTTTTGTACTGAATAATTGCTGCTGGAGTTACTCAATGTCAATCCTAAGATACTAAACTTAAGTTAGTAGAAGCAACTTTATCTAATAACAAATAAATAAAAATTTTTAGAAAAATATTTTTCTGCTTTAATTTTCATTAATTTTATCAATAATTATTTTGTTATTGAAATATCCATCAAAAGAAATTTACGTTTCCGGAGATTAATTTTTACATATACGTGACTTTTATAATTATAATAAAATTTAATTGCACATTTTTTTGATAATTCTTATTACCCAAAGAGATATCATGTGAGTTACATGAAGATTATTGTAACTTATTTTGTTGCACCTATAAAAATACCACATATTTTTGATATTATTCAGTTTATCTTTTTGTTTTATGATAAATAAAAATGTAATCAACAAAAGGTAATAATTTTAAGCTTATTAAGTAAATATTGCATTCCACAGTGTATAGATTTGTGATAGTAATATTTCAAAAATTAAAGGTTATGAGTTAAATAATAGTTGATTGATAAAAGATTAATTAAATAATTCTTTTTGCAAAATGTCAGAAATAAAATACTTTTTGCAATTTTACTTTTTTTAAGTTTATTACTTTTCCTTCAATAGATAATTGGCGATTATGAATTGACAAGTATTTACAGGATATTAAAAAAAGAAAAATATATTTAAAGACTTTGCAACAAAATAAGATACTTATTTAAGCACAACTTTATTTATTACATACAACTTTTACTATGAACAACTCATATGCTCCTCCAGAATACATCTATCCATATATTTCGGCTTCAACTTACCAAGTATTTTTTATCAATATTTTTGCTATTATACCGAACATATATTTTTTTTATAGAAGCATAACTTATGAACCATTTAATAAAAGAAAAATCTTTAAATATATGACAATTACCATGTCTTTTGAATACATTTTTGCATGTTCTTTCCATATATTTCTATATGGGTACCTTCTTTTTCACTATTACACTGATTCTAAGGTCCACTTGAATACATGTAGTAAATTTGGGACATTCGATCTAAATTTAAATCAATTTCTTATTGCTACACCATTCTACTTCAATATTTTTCGTTTTTACAATATAATTTTTAACAAGAATCCAAATGTTATTACTATGGTTGTTGTGATATTTGTTACGACAGCTCCACTTTTATATATGATGATTGGGCAATTTTTTGAAATTGATATTTATTATTTACCTAATGTAACTTGTGGTTATGAAATTTTCAGTAGAATACCTTTTTATGAAATGATACAATACCTTAATGTTTTAATAATTCTTGTGCTACCATTTTTGTCAGTATTTTTTAATTATAAAATTTATGTAAATGCGACTCGTACAATGTCAATTTCAAATACGTTGCATGTAAATGAAATTAAGATATTGTTTAAAGGAATAACAATTCAGAGTATTTTTCCATTTATCTGCCAAGTTCCTGCAATATCATACATTTTATATTATTCTGCAAGTTAGTTTAATTTATTTTTCTTATTTTGACAAATTTTTTTAGCAAGAAATCGGGTTACTGTAGTTGAAATTGCATTTAGCTCATTCTACTACATTGGAAATGGTATTTGTATCTTTCTTTCACTCATTATAATAAGAGAATTCAGAAATATGATGATTAATGACTTTAGAGGTACATCTATTGCATTTCCAATTTCAAATACTGTAAAAACTAACCGTATAAAAAGCATTAGTTAAAAATAAATATTTATCAAGGAAGTTATTTACTGCAATACTTAACACAATGAATTTTGATGTTTGTTTCAAGGAAGCTTAATCATTAGCCTATATACATTTTTTTCATAACCTATTTTGTATAATTTTATTATCACATACTTCATTGGATTTTTATTGTGCAATTAGTATTTACATTCGGATGTTACATCATAACATATTATAAAATTATCTACTAACAAAATGTTGATAAACAATTATAAATTATAAAAGTTTTAGAATAATTAACGTTAGCATGGCACAGAGCTATTGGAGGAGAAGAATAAGATTAATTTTTATATTCATTAGAATAAGAACGCAGGGAATGCATTTTCACGGATGGGTGGGAAATTAATTGCTAACAGTTATAGACAATGTTTAAAATAACCGGAAAGATAATGACTGGAAATTATTATATAAGGAGTGTGATAAAAATTAAAAATTACCTACCTTAAAACCATTATATTAATTTATCTTCTTGTTTTTAAAAAATATTTAATACAATTAACTTTAATCTACTTATGTGGTAATCCTAATTAAAAATATTATTTACAAGTATAATTAAGTTATTTATATAAAATTTTATTTATTGTTTATTTTCTCAAAAGATGAATGCGTCAACAATACCAAAATACCTCTATCCAGAAATTAGTTTTCAGAACTATGAAGTACTAGTTGGCTATATTTTGACTTTTATACCTAATGTCTATTTTTTTCACCGAAGTATAACTTATAAACCATTTAGTGATAGAGCAATTTTTAAGTACATGACAATGGTAATGACGTTTGAATTAATAATTTCAGCTTTTATACATGTCTTTTACAATGGTTATATGATTATTAATGAACGTCAAAATACAATGATTGAACTTCACTTATGTTCTAAGCTAAACATCATAGACTTAAATGTTAATCAATTGTTAATTGTAACACCATTATACTTTAATATCTATCGATTTCACAAAATTATCTTCAACAAAAACCCAAATATTATTATAATAATTATAGCAATTTTTATTACAATGGCTCCACTTTTGTATATGATGACTGGGCAGTATCTTGAAATAAATATATATTATGTTCCTAAGAAAGGTTGTGGTTATCAAATATTTAGCAATATACCGTACTATATAACTATTATGTATATAAATATCTTTGTTGTACTTTTTATACCATTTGTCTCATTTTTTTTGAATTATCTTATCTATAGAACAGTTATTCGTAGGACATCAATTTCAAACAGAGCAAAAATACGTGAATACAATGGTTTATTTAAAGGAATAGCTATTCAAAGTATTTTCCCATTCTTCTGCCAAGTACCAGGCGTAGCATATCAAATCTTTTTCACATTTAGTAAGTTTTATTTCTAAAATTATGACATGATATTTGTAGCAAGACAAAATTACTTTCCAATTGAAGTAGCAATTAACTTTATACTCTGTGTTGGACACGGATTTTGCATATTTCTTTCTATGGTCGTTATCCAAGAATTCAGGAACATGATTTTTAAAGATTTTAGAATTATGAGACAAATCTCAATTCATCCTCACTCAACAATGAATATTCGAATAAAAAGTAGTCATTTTGTCTGAAAATAAAGCCAGCTTACAAACTTCGAAGGAGATATCAAAATAAAATCCTTGAAAGTTAAAATATACTATTGAATTGTTAACTAAGCCTATATTTTATCATTGTCTTTCACATTTAGATACACTTTTTGTAAATTGATTTATAAAGTTTTATAAATACTTTTTTACGAATGATGTGTACTTAATGACATTTATTCCAGAGATGTTATCAATAATGTAAATAAAAAAATATAAATATTTTTATCCAGATAATCAAAAAAAATTACAAATTCAAATGAAGTACTTTTTCTAATGTTGAATATAGTAGTCACAAAAATGTATTTTATAAAAAAAGTACTATGTCTTTTTTTGTAAGAACAACAAATACATATTTGTTAACTTCTAAAATTAAATGTTTTAAATAAACAAAATTTTGGCAAAATCTTCTAAAATAGTTTTGATAAAACAATATTGTTTATTCATATTGTAAATTGTTTAATTTAAACATTTTATATTTGATAAAGTAATGTAAGTTAAAAATAGTAAAATGAATTAGTACAATAAGAAAAAAGATAAAACAAATAATTTATCAAATAGTACTAAAACAAGGATTTAATATCTATTTGATATTGAAAGTATTTATAGTTGTTGATTGCTAAATAGAACTTAGTATAAAATATGGAAATTTTTTCACCGTATTTCAATTGAATTCAATTGACTTGGGATGAAATATTACTTTTTAACTATTTTTTTAACTATCGTTATTTTTGGAACCAATTTTATTAAAAGTTCATCAAGTCAAAATACAAAGGATGAAAATATTGTATATATTGAAAAACGATTTGCAGAGAATATAAAAAGAAGAGTGGCTCGCGCTCCAACAAGTGTTAAAGTTGTACCTATCAATGATTACGAATTAGATAACAATTTTAAGCGGGATCAAAGAGATATAACAAAATTTAGCAATAAGCGTTTTAAAAGAGAAGATAGTTCCAATAGTGATATCTTTGAAGTTGTAACCTCTAAAGGTGATGAAAACACTAGTAAAAATGAAGAAGATAGAGACAGTGGTGAAAATATTCTAGACTACGTATACAAAAAATATTAATTTTATTGTTTAATAATACTTAATATAGCAGATTTTGGAATTTATGAAAAATATCTTTTTATCTTTTGATTATTTTTTCACTACTAATATAATCAATCTTAAATTGTGCAATCAAATATGATATTATCAACAAAATTAACTTTTAATAACATTATAAAATGGCAAAATATTATTCAATCAAACTAAGCTTTATGATTTTATCTATTACCCTGTTTTTTCTAATTTGAGGCTATAATAAAAATCAAATTTTTAAGTTTTTATATTTTAAAGATTGTTTGAATTTACATTAAGTTTTAAAAAATTCTAAAATAAGTACTTTTATTATTTCTATTTTTAAACACTTTAGTACTTTTATATAAATGTACTTAGCACTTTTATTCGGCTTATGTCATAATTAACAGTACATTACTCGTTGTTTAAATTTTAACAAAGTGTAATAATTACAAATTTACAAAAAAATAAACATTATAATGACAAATACTTAATAAAGAAGAAGGATAAAATTAATTTTTATAATCATATCAGTAAAAGCCAAACTAAAGAACTTTAAAATATAATTTAAATAAACAATTATCATTATTGACTTGGTAAAAATATTGACCTTTATCAATGTAGTAATCATCAGGAAAAAATGTAGCTATATTTCATCACTTTTAATAAACTTTATATTTATTTCTATACTTTTGTTGTGGTTGTTAAATGTTCAGTGATATATCGAGCTAATATTTTTTTTTTGTGTTATAAAATGAATATGTTAATGTTTTTACCATTTTTGTTATTTTTTCTGAAATATCTTACATATAGACATACAATTCATAGTACATCTATAACAAATAACATAAAAATTCAGAAGCGCAAAGGAATATTGAAAGAATGGCGATACAAAGTACTTATCCATTCTTCAGTCAGGTATCATGGGTACCTCATCAAATTTTCTACACATTTAATAAGTTTACTTTTAAGCTTATAATATAGTATTTAAAGCACGACAAAATTTCTTTTCAATTGAGGTAACGATTAACTTTGTACTCTATGTTGGACACAGATTCTGCAAATTTCTTTCTATGATTGTTGTCCAAGACTTCAAGACATGATTTAAGGAGATTTTAGAGTTATGAAGCAAATGCCAATTCAACCTCACTCAGCAATTGATGTGCGCAAAAAGTTATAATTTTGTTTGAACATAATTTCAGATCCTAAATTTGCATGAATATATCTATAAAAGTATATTTGAAAGTTAGGACATACAGTTGAGCTATCAACTAAGTTTACATTTTCTTTATTGACTTTCAAATTTAAATACACTTTTTATAATTTGATCTATAAAAGTTTTATAAATATTTTTTTACAAATGTTTTATATTTAACGACATTTTTTTGTAAATATTTTCAATAATATTAATCTTTATATATATATATATATATATATATATATAAATATTTTTATTTGAATAATAAAAATTACAAATTCTAATAAAGTATTTTTTTAAGTTAAATTTGGTGTCGTATATACACTATCCAATTATTCCGTTTTTTTCCATATACAATTTCAATATAAACAGGTAGTGTATAAATTAAAAACATAATTTCGGAGACGTTTTAAAATTACGTCATCATTTTTTAACGTTCAGTGTATTTTCAAGTAGTAGAAGTAACACAACTTACGCCTCACAAACGTTTTTTGAGAAATATTTACACCATAGACAATCATCAAATGCTCTATATTTAAAGCTCTATATTGTTATATTTTTGTTAGGAACACAATACTACAATTTATGTAAAAATTTTTTAACTATAATGATCATATAAATGTGTTCAATAAATAATTGTATTATATATTTTCATTTGTGATACAATAATTACTTGTTTGTGAACTTCTAAAAATAATTGCTTCAAACAGATATAATATTGGCAAGATTTTTTAAATAGTCTTGATAAAACAAAATTATTTATTCATATGGTAATTTTTTTGATACAAATATTTAAAACATTTTATATTAAACAAAGCAATGTAAGTTAAAAATAGTAAAATGAATTAGTACAATAAGAAAAAAGATAAAACAAATATTTTATCCAATAGTACTAAAACAAAGATTTAATATCTATTTGATATTAAAAGTATTTATAGTTGTTGATTGCTAAAAAGAATTTGGTATAAAATGTGGAGAATGTTTTTGCCTTATTCAAATTGAATTTATATGACTTGGGATGAAATATTACTTTTTAACTATTTTTTTAACTATCGTTATTTTTGGAACCAATATTATTAAAAGTTCATCAAGTCAAAATACGAAGGATGAAAATATTGTATATATTGAAAAACGATTTGCAGAGAATATAAAAAGAAGAGTGGGCCGCGCTTTAACGAAGGATAGAGTTATGCCCACCGATGAATTTGAATCATCCAGCGATTTTGTGCATGGTTCAAGAGACAAAGCAAAATTTGGTAATAAGCGTTTTGATAGCGAACAAAGATTTGACGATAATGAATAGTTTAGAGGTTTTTCTCCTGAAAGCGATTAATCTTATTAAGGCAATGAAGACGATGACTATAATGGTGATAAAAATATGAGCCGTTATTACAGAAAATATTAAATTTATTAATTAGCAATACTTAATATAGCAGACATTGGGATTTGTGAAAAATATTTTTCCACTTATTGTTCATTTTCAACTTCCCACTTTTAATGTAATTAATCTTAAATGGTACTTTCAAAAATGATATTATCAACAACTTTAACTTTCAATTGCACTTTAAAATGGCAAAATATTATTTAACTGAATTAAGCTTTATGGTTTTATCTATTACCCTGTTTTTTCTAATTTGAGGCTATAATAAAAATTTGATTCATAATTTTTTATATTTTAAATAATACTGGAATTGAACTTGAAGCTTATTTTAAAGAATTATTATTGATATTTTTTATTTTTAAATACTTCAAGGCTTTGTATAAATGTAATTAACTCTTTTATTTGCTTATTTAATTTTTAATGGTAAATAATTTATTTTTGAAATTTTGATAAAATATAATAACACAAATTTAAAAAACACAAACATTATCACGACAAATAATAAATAAACAAGCAGAAAAAAATTAATTTATTATAGACAAATCTATAAAAAGCAACACAGGTTTGAAACAAAATATATGTAAACAATCATCACTGATTATTTGGTTAAAGTATTAATCTTTATCAATGTAGTAATTAACAGAAATAAAAATGTAGCTATATTTAGTCAATTACCATAATTTATTGTCATTTCTTTATTTTTTTCTTATAAAATGAACAAATCTTCAGTACTAGAATATATCAATCCTCAAGTTAATTTTCAAAACTATCAGTTACTTTCTATTAGTTTATTAGTTCTTATACCTAATATTTACTTTTTCTACAGAAGCTTAACTTATAAACTGTTTAATGAAAGAAAATTCTTCAAGTACATAACAATGGTAATGTCATTTGAATTAATTTTTTCATGTCTGATACATATCATTTTCAATACTTATTTGTATACTTATTACTACTCCAACTCCAAAGCTCACCTTAATACATGTGCTAAGATAAGCATATTGGATATAAACATTAATCAAATTTTAATTGTAACACCACTTTATTTCAACATATTTCGATTTTACAAAATAATTTTTAACAAGAATCCAAATCCAATTATTTTGATTATGGTATTTATTATAACAATGGGTCCACTTCTGTATATGATGTTTGGACAGTATTTTGAAATAAACATATATTATCAAGTAAGGTTTGATTGTGGTTATCAAATATTTAGTGATATACCGTATTATCATTTTTTTTTGTATTTTAACATGGTTATGCTACTGCTTGTACCATTTTTTTCATTTCTTCTCAATTATCTCATATATAAACGTGCAATTCATAGTACCTTCATAACAAATAAGAGAAAAATTCAGGAACACCACGCTTTATTTAGAGGAATTGCCATTCAAAGTATTTTTCCATTCTTCTGTCAATTACCTGGTATAGTATATCAAATATATTTTATTATTAGTAGGTTATTTTTACAATATTAATGATAAAATATTTTAGCACGAAAAAACATTTTTATTATTCAAGTTATGGTTAATTTTGTTTATTATTTTGGACAAGGGTTATGCATATTTTTATCAATAATCGTTATTGAAGAATTCAAGAATATGATATTAAAAGATCTTAGAATTGCAAAATATTTTTCACTAAATAGATTTTCCGCTATTTGTGCTCAAAAAAAGTAGCTGTTGTTGGATCATAATGAGAAATTCCTAAATTTGAATTCATTAAATAATAAAAATACACTTAACAATCAGAATATCCAATTAAAGTGCTTTTCCAAAAAAGAATTGAGGCTACTTATTACATTAAAAGTATATAACTTTTTAAATTGTCTTTGAGATTTTTTAAAAATTTTTTGGAAAAATTGCCTTTAACATGATTTATTTCAGAAATATTAATAATAATATCATGCGTGGTATCTCAAAAAGGCACTTCTGTTATACGTGGGTGGCCCAAGGAGACCTTGTTGTTATAAGAATGTTACATCTTATGCTACCTTTACTCTTAACTATTATCAATGCATTATTTATTTTTTCAAAGATTTTATTGTATTTTATTCTATAAAAAAGTTGTTTATAAAAACATTTTATCGTTCTAAAAGTAAATTAACAACTATTTAAGAGAAGATGACTAATTTCGAACAGAAATTTTAACAAAAATTAACAACGGTATGATAAATAGTATAATGAAGAAGATAAATAAATTGACATTTTTATTCTTAAATGTAAAAGAAATAATTATCGTTAATTAAAAAATATATATAAGGAATTAATTACTAATATTACAAAGTAAATCCGAAAAATTTGTGACAGAAATGTGCAAATTATTATAACGAGGGACAGAATTAAATTATTAAAAGCCGTTTTAAATGTGTTCACGTAATGCTAGTTATAAAAATGTTATTTAAAGTATATTATGTTGCTTATAATATAATTTTTATTTTTTATTTTAACATTCTTTAAGGATGAATAAATCTTTAGTACCAGAATATGTCTCTCCACAGGTTAATTTCCAAACTTTTCAAATATTTCTTACCAATTTGGTGGCAATCATTCCTAATATTTATTTTTTTTACCGTAGTATGACTTATAAGCCGTTTAATGATAGAAAAGTTTTCAAGTACATAACAATGGTATTGGCAATTGAATTAATTATTGCTTGTTTGGTTCATATTGGTTATAGTGGATATTTGTACATCTATTATCTTTTAAATTCAAAAGTTCATCTTATAACATGCTCAAAATTTAATATATTAGACTTAAATATTAATCAAGTAACAATTGTAACACCATTTTATTTCAACATATTTAGATTTTACAAAGTTATTTTTAACAAGAATCCAAATCCTATTGTTATGATCATAACATTTATAATTACAATGGGACCACTTTTGTATACGATGATTGGACAGTATTTTCAAATAAATATGTACTATGTAGTAAAGTTTGGCTGTGGTTATCAAATTTATAGTGATATACCGTATTTTTAATTACTCTTTCATGTTAATATAACTATGTTACTTTCTGTACAGTTTATTTTATTTCTTTGCAATTATTTTAAATATAGAAAAGCAATACGATGTACAACAAAATTAAATAGTGCATAAATTCGTAAAGCCAAAAATTTACTCAGAGTGCTAGCAGTTCAAAGTATTTTTCCCTTCTTTTGCCAGGTTTCTGATGTATTATATCACATTTATTTTTTAATAAGTATGTTTATATTTCATCTATTTTAATATTATGTTTCAGAACGACAAAATTTATTCCATGTTGAGTTTGTAGTTAATTTCTTTTTATATCTTGGAAAGGGAGTGTGTATATTTTTATCAATGGTTATAATTAAAGAATTCAGAAAAATGATGTTAAATGATTTTGGAATTTCAAAACATATCCAAAATAATCGTGTTACTCAAGCTATTAACGATTAAAGAGTATCAGTTTTCTTTGAAAAAACAATGTGACCAACAAATTGGAATTTATGTATCATATAAACGTCTTTGGAAATTTATTATATATAACCAAATTATCTTATTAAAAATTACTTGATTATGTTTTTTATGACTTAATATATAAATTTTTTTTTATAATTATTATTTGCTCAATAGCATTTGTTTCATGAATCATAACAATTTTGGTAGAATAATGTTAACTTTTGGTTGATATCTGCTTCGAAGTATCGTTAGCTTTTACCGTTTCAGAAGAGTCATTTTTAGATTTGATTTTTAATTGAAAAGAAATGATTATATGATAAAAAAGTGGTAAAAAGTGGTGATATGATACTTTTTCAGTAATAATGTTAAAAATCCTGTAAAATAAAAAATTTTAATGTATAGGTAATTGATAAACCACTGTATAATATTATCTTATATAACACATTTGTGAATATTTGGATCTTTTAGCAACTGAAGAGACGTTATTGCCTTCTAAACAGAATATGATTTTTTAATAAAGAAGAGAATTTCTACAGAGGGACATCAAATGAAGCTTCATATAAGGTAAAGTTTTTAATAAAACTGTAAATAATGTAACTGTTTTTAAAATTAACGTTTAAGAATCGTACTTGCTTCAGTGACAATAGATTGGATTTTGTTTCCACAATGAAATTTATATACTGCTGAGTAAGAATTCTGTTTTTATTCAATTTAGTAGGAGAAAAGCTGCAATGAGTTTGTAACGATAGATCGGTACATTCATAAAATGATAATGTATTTGAATATAAAAGAGCAAAAAAAAACACAAAAAAATTGAAAGCTTGAGGTGATTTAGATATAGATAGATCCTTGATCAGTAAGCAAAAGAACAATGAAGAACTATTTTAAACCGTGGTGTAGACATTTAGAGAACTATGTCGTGAAACTGGTAATTTATTTCTCACCACAGTTCTTGACAAAAGACAGTAACAAGTGAGAAACAATATTATATTTTATCAAATTTTACCTTTTATCTTTTATTTCTAAGTTCTTCATTATAATATATAAATACAAATAATTTGAAAAAATAACTATTTCAAGTTTTTATTTTTGCTGTTAAATATTTCTAGAACATTTTTTTAGTAATATAAGCTATCAGATCTGAAAAGTAATCTATTTTAAATTTATGTTGTGCTTTTATGCATCTTTTTATTACTGTAACTACTTAACTTTTATGTTTCAGGTATTGAATCATCTACCTTACTTCTGATAATTATTCTGTTTTGCTAAAAGCTTATAAATCTGGCAACTGTAAGTTTTTTGACATGTTTAAATGTATTGTCCTTTACTTTAGAAGACCATTACTATAGCTGTTTTACTTATTTTTTACTTGCCTGAATTCAGATATACTTTATTGTTTCCTTTCTATTTATTAAAGCAATTTTTTGTTCTGTGTATCGCTCCACTAAAATCAAGTTAAAATTTTTACTATTGCTATTAAAAGAAATAGTAGAAGAAGGATCAATGATACATACAGACAGGTAGAGATCATAAATGATCATTAGACTTGAAGATCACTGTTTCATTTAATTAGAAGTTAGCTAAAAAGATAATTTTGTGGGGTTTGAGCTTCGAACTTACAGTTAAATAATTTCAAGAATGTGGAGGAATGTGTAGTGTAGGAAAAAACAGAAAGAAAAGACTAAAAATGTTAAGCAACTATTCAGCCGAATTTATTTGTTGGTAAAATAATTGAAAAAATAACATTCATAGTAGTACTGCATGATATTGTAGCATGTTCGCAGCAAGGAGTAAACATTAGAAATATTGGTGGGAGTAAATCTTTAAAACATTTTACTTTATCATAATTGTTAATAAAAATTATTTAATAAATGTTTTAATAGATTAAACGGATTTTTCAAACTAGTCTTACACAAACGTGAGGTACTACAAAAATATACATCATATTTCATCTTCTTTACTGACTAATATCTGTATATTATATATTTCTTTAGCATTTTATTTTGTATAAAGTTATTTTTCAAAACTTTTCCTTATTTAACAGTAAATTATCAACAAACGAAGCAATGATGAATAATTACATTTATAAAATTTAAAAAAAAACTAACACAGATATGATAATTACCATAATGAGCGAGAGAAATAAATTGAAATTTCTGTCTATAAATGTAAAAAGCATAATCACAAATCATTAGAAAATGCATTGAAAAGTTTATCAATAAGATTATTAAGTAAAGCCGGAAAATTTTTATATAATAGATGCAAATTATTATAACAAGTGAATGCATTAAATTATTTAAAGTTAATATTAATATATCTACGTAATACTTGATACAAATAATATTATCTCAAGTCTATTTAAATGCTTAATATACAACTTTTATTCATTTTTGTAATACTCTTTAAAGATGGATAAATCTTTAGTACCAGAATATGTCTCTCCACAGATTAATTTCCAAACTTTTCAAATATTTTCTACCAATTTGTTGGCAATCATTCCTAATATTTATTTTTTTTACCGTAGTGTGACTTATAAGCCGTTTAATGACAGAAAAGTTTTCAAGTACATAACAATGGTATTGGCAATTGAATTAATTATTGCTTGTTTGGTTCATATTGGTTATAGTGGATATTTGTACATCTATTATCTTTTAAATTCAAAAGTTCATCTTATAACATGCGCAAAATTTAATATATTAGACTTAAATATTAATCAAGTAACAATTGTAACACCATTTTATTTCAACATATTTAGATTTTACAAAATTATTTTTAACAAGAATCCAAATCCTATTGTTATGATCATAACATTTATAATTACAATGGGACCACTTTTGTATACGATGGTTGGACAGTATTTTCAAATAAATATGTATTATGTAGTAAAGTTTGGCTGTGGTTATCAAATATATAGTGGTATACCATTTTTTATGAATATCTTCTATGTTAATATAGTTATAGTACTTTTTGTACCGTTTATTTCGTTTCTTTGTAATTATATTATTTATAAAAAGACAAAAGAATGTACATTAAAAGCAAATACTGTAAAAATTCGTGAATTAAATGGTTTATTCAGAGGAATAGCAGTTCAAAGCATTTTCCCTTTCTTTTGCCAGGTACCCGCTTTAGTAAATCATATTTATTTTTTGATCAGTAAGTTTTTATTCCATATATTTTGATATAATAATTAAAGAACGAGAAAATGTCTACTCAGTTGAGGTTGTAACTAGTTTTTTATTTTACCTTGGACAAGGGATATGTATATTTTTGTCTATGGTCATAATTAAAGAATTCAGGAAAATGATGTTAACTGATTTTGGAATTATAAAATATTGTCAAAATAATCGTGTTTCACCCACTAATACCTGTATTAAGAAAAGCAAGTTTGTTTTTAATAAGCAATGTAACTCACAAATTAGAATTCATGCATCAGATAAATGTTTTTGAAAATTCAATATATTTAAATTATTTTCATAATAAATATTTTTTCATTTTTAAAATAAAATATATATATCGTATGTTAATTTGTAAAAGTTTCATAAATTTTTTTGCAAATAATGTTTGCTAAACAACGTATGTTTCATAATGAAGTTTAATTTTGATAAAATAATTTTAGTTTGTTGTTTGCTTGAACGTTTTAGTAAATAAATAATTACTATTGGTATGTTTAAAATAAAGATTGTTATTTTGGAAAATTAATAATAGATTCTTTTTTTATATCTCTAAATTAAATATTATAAAAGAATACTATAAAAGGAGTTTTGAAATAGTTATCTTTTTTAATAATAAAAAAAATTACATAAGACATGATAAAAATATTAGTTAGCTGAAAATGATAAACTTTGGTTTTTATATTTAATGAACAAATTGTGAATCAAAGATGACGTGTCAGACTCAATAGCTAGAAGAATAAAATGTTAACCTTTTCAAGAACTATAAAAAGTAAAATATGGAACAAGTCACCATACCAGAGAAGAATATAATTAAGGAATTAAATTAAAAAATACTTTTTAAACAAAGATATATTCTTATTGTTTAATTATTGCCCTTGTCAAATAGAAATTTTGCTTTTACTAGCTGTTATTCTTCAATAAACTTTATTTTTATTAACTTTATATATATAACAATTAGCAAGAACAGTAATATTTAAATTGAATTATCTATAAGTCTTAATAAATCTGCTACATTTATCTCTTTCTTCTTAGAATTGTTTTATTTTAATGGTTATAAAATTTTAAAAATTGTTATTTCATGATTTAATAAACAATCATATTTCTATGGCTTTTCTTATCATTTCCACTCTTTCATTATTATTCTCATAGTTTTTATTGTTAAATGAAGTTAACTCTTTGGAAATCTAGAGCCTACTTTAGTCTCCTTAGAATCCCCGGGAACAAAAAAATCAAATAATAATATTGTAAATCCTACACACAGTTAGGAATATATTTTTATTAGGGAAAATGATGTTTTTAAAATAAGAGAGAATACAACAACAATGAATAATGTAATGATTTATAAAGATTTTATATATCTAAATTCCCTATAGGAACACCGTTCCTTTACATCCCCCTACTTTAAGATGTCAGAATAATGGAACCGCTCTTTCATGATGAATCCATGAGGGCTCTTGATCTTTGTCGTCTTTAGATACCAGCAGGTGAGTAGGGTCTGTATCAAGAATAGTATAAGGTCCTGTGTTTCTCCAAGGTTTGCTGTCAACAGGGCGTCTGTGAGCGATCATAATCTTCATCCCCGGCTTCCATTGGTGGCGAGGGGGTGACGCTTTCAAAATAGGTTGTTCCCTGAAGTTATTGCTAAATTTCTCATAAGGTGTTTGGCTATTCTTGTCTGGTGTGCTATTAAGAGCATGGGAGATTTCATTGATGAGAAGTGGCCACTTTTTTTTCCTAGCTAGTTCCAATTTTTCCACCGTCTCTCTTATTTGTCTATTTTTTCTTTCCACTGCTCCATGTCCTTTCGGTCTATGAGGTTCCGAAGTTAAATGTTCAATGTGAAATTCTTTACATAGTCTTTTCATTTCTGCATTACAAAATTCTAACCCATTGTCTGATAAAATCGAGGTGGGAATTACACCACATGTTAGAATTGACTTCAAAGCTTCAGTTACGGGTCCCTGTTTCTTCGAACGTAGAGGTTTGATCCATGTGAAGTTTGAAAAATGGTCCACCGCCACTAATAAATATTTATAATTGTATGGGGCTTCTCTAAATTCTAAAAGGTCAATCTCCATCATATCTTCAAAAGTTGCATACTTTTGGTAGCCTATTCTATATTGGGCTTCCTTACTTAATTTTTGTCTACACATATGGATCTTAACATCTTCTCTAGAAATTCCGTCCAGTCTAAAAGCTTCCTTCAAGTTGAACAAGAACCCTTCTATGGAGTCCGTAACTTCGAAAGGTATTAATGCTGATGTAAAGTAAATTTGGTATAGGTTATGGGGGCTAGACATAATTATATATTCTTCCGTCAAATTTATGTGGTTGAAGATTTCTCCAATCCAAGGTTGTATGTAGTCTTGGTTTTCTAGCTTCTTACGTATATGCCGAGTTAAAGGGGAAAGCTGAGTTCCACGTGGTCTTGTTAGGCTAGTTAAATCTGTTTTAAATCTAGAAGTTTTTGAGGACTGAGTTTTATCCTTTGGGGATTGAGTTATGTCCTGTACAGTTTTTTCACGAGTAGAACGTCGAGTGGCCACCATCCACAAGATCACGTCGGGTTCACCATGTAAATCCTACACACAGTTAGGAATATATTTTTATTAGGGAAAATGATGTTTTTAAAATAAGAGAATACAACAACAATGAATAATGTAATGATTTATAAAGATTTTATATATCTAAATTCCCTATAGGAACACCGTTCCTTTACAAATATTATTAGAAATTTATAAAAATAGAATTAAAACTAATAAAATGATGTCTAAAATTATGTGTTTTACTATAAAAAAAAGTATAAAACAAAAATGTAGTGAATCTTTGTCATTCAATTTTGAATGTAATAATGAACAAGTATTTTATTGTTTCTATTTTTATTATTGGTTTACTTAGAGCATTTAATGCTCAAAATAATAAACAAAAAACAAAACGTGGACCTTACGATTATGATCTTATCTTATATCTAAATACACTGTAACTTCTAGGAATGGACATAAAACTACTACAAAAAAGTCAAGAAAAAAAGAGGAGAACTAGAACATCCAGCATACCAAATACCAAGATACTTCTAAAATGTAAAAAGTGTCCATTTCTCTCTGAAAGTAAGGGTTATAATGGTAAAAATAGGTATCATTGACTTTGCAAGTTGTCTAATTTGGAGTACTATTATTCTTTAACATATTATTTGGCAATGTTTTAGTTATGCTTCAAAGTTTGTATTGTTAAAATTATTTTACAAAACCAGTTATTTTATTTTTTTTTTTTATAATAAATTGCAAATTTCTATCACTACTGTTGTTTAATTTAAATCACATCATAAGATTTTTCTATGTTTTCTGTCAATGATAATGTACAATTAATAGTTATTGTAAGATTAATATTAAATTCATAACACAAAATTGTATCTTATAAAATAATACAAGATGAGTCAAAATACGCATCACAGATGCAATATATTTTTTCCAGTTAAAACACTGGAATACATAGTAATATGTTTCAACTGTGATTTTAAAATACCTTTATTTTTAAATCGTTGATAACATGATTAATCTATATCAACAACAAAGAATAAATTGTAAGAAATATTATGTAGTTTGAATATCACGATGATACTTATTTTAGATTGCTCTGTATTATTATACAATTTTTGAAGTAGTTTTCTTTTATAATTATAAAATAAACGATTGAGCATTTCACTGAGAAAAATTAAACATAACTGGAAAATAAAAAATTTATTTTTTTTATATTTAATGTACAAATTATGAACCAAAGACAGTACATTCGACTTAATAGTTAGCCAAGAAAACACGCCAATCATATCAAAAACTGTAAAAGAAAGGAGTATGAAACAAATTACCAGGCCTAAGATAGAGTGAATTAGAGAACAAAACCAGCAATTCGAATTCCTTTTATGTAGTTTATCATTCTTGTATAATTATTATCTTTGCTCAATAAATTTTTTACAAAAGTTGTTATTCTTCAGTAAAATTTATATTATGAATCTTATATAAAACAAATACGAAAATCAATAATATATGCTAATTATTACATTTAAATAATAATAAATGCTTTGTTCTTACGATTCATCTTTTTTAAACTTTATTTGGTTTAAGTGATTCTGATGTTGAAAATGCTGCTAGTAGAAGATTTTATGAACAATAAAATTTATATAACTTTTTTGTCAGTTATACTCTTCCTATTTTCATTATTTTTGTTTTTTGTCGTCAAACAAATTTTATTCTTTAAATAATCAGAAGTGATATTCATGGTTCGAAGAATTCACCGGAATTACATAATTAAATATTAATATTTTTAAAATTCCACAAAAGTTGGATTAAAACAAATAACATGGTCGTTCAAATTAAATATTTTTATATAAAATGAAAGCATAAATCGAAAATATAATGAATCATTATCATTTAATTTTTAAATATAACAATGAACAAGCATTTTGTTATTTCAATTCTTATTATTGTTATAGTTGGTTATACACTTTATGTGTACTCTGTTGGATTTTTTGATTCTGATCAAATACCTAGTATCAATGATATAGTTGGAAAAAGTACTGAACCCGAAGGTATCTAGCTAAACGTAAAAAAATTTTTAAAATATTATTAAGTGATACTAGATATATTGTATAAATTTCTTGTAACCAATTAAAATGTAATGATGATGCTTTCTTGACATTGCAATTTTTTTAATTAAGGGGTAATTATTCTTCAATATATTACCTCAACAATGTTTCATTTATGCTTCAAAGGTTATATCATGAAAATTATCTACAGATTCAGTTATTTTAAAAAGCATAAAATTAATTTAATTGAAATATTAATCTTTCGTCTTTTGTTATAGTAAATTTTGAATTTTCATCACAAATGTTATTGAACCTGTGTTACTCTATTAGATTTTTTATTGTTCCTGTAATATATAATATTGTAACATTGATATAGATCTCATATTCATAATTTAAAGTTTTATTTTATAAAAGAATATTATTATATCAACTATTAAATAGTAATCTTTGCTGATCATAAAAAATATTCACGGAGCAATTTTACTGTAAAAATTATACATAACTGAAAATCATAAATTTTTGTTTATATAATAAATAACAAATTATCAACCTAATGTTGTGTGTAGAATCAAAATCAGAAGAATCGGATTCTAGTCATTTGTAATGGAATATAAAAAGAATTTAAAATAAATTATCAGACTAGAGTTAAATTGAATTAAAGAACTGAATTTTAAAAAATATTCTTTGCATATAGATATATCATTATTGTCTTATTATTATCTTTGCTAAATAAAAGTTTGACTAATGCTAGTTGTTATTCTTCAGCAAATTTTTTTATTAATTTTTTATATCTAATAATTAATGAGAACAATTTTATTTAATTATTATTACTTTTGAGTTTTAATAAACCTTTTAGTTCTTCCGATTCACCATTTTCAAACTTAATTTATTGATTCTAAAGTTGAAAAGTTTGTTACTAGATGATTGGACGAGCAATAATATGTTTATAACTTTTCTTGTCAATTTGTACTTTTTCCTATTTCTATTGCTATTGTTTTTATGTAGTTAAACAAAGTTTGTTCTTCAAATATTCGGGAGTCTAGTTCAGGCTCTCAATAATCCACCGTAATTGCAGAATCGAATAATATTATTTTTAAAAATCTACAAAAACAAGGATAAAATAAATAGAATGATAGTTTAAATTAAATATTTTTTTTTATAAAAAAAAGTATAAAAGCGAAAATATAGTAAATCGTTATTATTCAATTATTCAATTTTTAATTAATAACTATGAACAAATATTTTATCATTTCAATTCTTATTATTGCTTTACTTGGTTATTTACCTTATGTATACTCTGATGGACAACCAATAAGCCTTGAGAAAATGTGTAGAAGAAAACTTTTTGTTAAACTTCAAAAAAAAGGCAAAACTCTAAAGGACATCCCAAAAGATATAGTTGACAAATTTATAGTTAAATGTAAAGCACATTTATACAGAATTATGATAAGCCCTAGATAAATTTATTAAATTTCCAGTGACCATTTGGATATTAACATTGATGCTTTCCTGGCTTTACAATTTTTTTTATTGGGGGAGCAGTATTCTTTAATAAATTACTTTGAAAAAGTCCTACGTATGCTTCAATGTTCTTATCATGAAAACTATTCTCAAAATCAGTTATTTTTAAGAGCATAAGAATAATTAAATAAAAATATTATTAATCTTTTGTTTGTTAAAATAAATTGGTCATTTTCATCACTAATGTTGTTTAATTTAGATCACATTATTTGGTTTTTTCTACGTTTTCTGTTACAGATAATGTATTGTAGGAATTATTATAACAATAATTTTAAATCCCATACTCTTAACAACAAATTATACTTTTAAAAAGATTATAATTATGAAAGTTTTGAAAATGTTGTCTTACCTGATTATGTAAGGTTGGTGCTGGAGTTTTGTTGATTTTTCACAGTCATTTTTTTATCATAAAATATATAATTACAATGATTGGGAATTGAAATATCATGATAATTAGATATTACCCGTTTTTTTACTTAAAAATCTACAATGTCACAGTTTCTTACATTATTTAAACTAAATTATCTTTTGTTAAAGTATTGAATCATTTAAAGGTATTTACAATACTTTTATTTTTTATGAGTTCCAACTTAAAAATAAAGCATCTGAATCAACTAAAAATTTATGTAGTGCATCAGAAAAATGTGTCATAGATGTTCGAACGATGCAAAGATGATTTTAAGGTTTCGAATTGCAAGCAAGAACCTTAAAGATGGAAAATGCACTGGTAGATCATTAATGTTTAATAAAGACTTTTTCGAAATCTCATATTCATGATAACCCTCACTTATCTATCAGGGAGTTAAACAAAACTTTACTATGGCCACTCAACAATAGCTCTCGAATAGGTAGTCTTATATATTTGCAACATTTGATCAATAAGTTCTTCATAATTAACAGTAAAATCCAGTTAATTAATGATGTAGATATCTACTTTTTTTTTGATTAAAGTAGAAAAAAGTAACTTTTTTGAAACAATTTATAACAGAAGATGAAATGTGGATTACATACGACAATCTTGTAAAATAACTAGATGTTTTCAAACAGAACCAGATTCAGTCGACGTGAAATCTTGTGTTCAAAGAAAGAAAAGAATGCTTTGTGTTTGGTGAGATAGAAATGAATTCATTTACTATGAATTTTGTCACTTGATCGGGTCGTTTCTGCTAACCTTTATTCTAACCTCATATAAAATTTAGATAAAGAAATTAAAGAAAAACGACTAAATTTTGCTAAAGAAATTTAATTAATGCAATACAGCATACGGCATTAACGACTCGGAAAAAACTGAATCAGTTAGAATATAAAGTTTTTACCCTCCAGCACACTCATTTAATGTAGCCCTTTTTCATCATCCTTTATTATTATCTCTGCAAAACTTTTTTGATGAACCAAAATAAAGTTAAAAGTACCCTGTCTGAATATTTCTCCAAAAAGGATAAGAAATTCTTCACATAAGAAACCAATAAGTTATCTGATGAGTAAAACAAATAGTATATAATAATAGACAGTAAATCACTAATTAACTGTGTTTTTAATTAAAACTATAATGTTTTAAAAATGTAAAAATATTTAAAGTATTTGTTTGGTGACCTTCCTAGCAGATAGATAAACTCTTTTATTTTTACACTACAGAATTACAATTTTAATAAATGGCCACCTAGGGATACAAAATTAATTTAACTTATTAAAAACCATGATCTCTTTAACACCTTCCAGAGATCCTTTACTTTTTCTCAGTTTTAATACCCATAGTGAACTAAATATAAAATAAATGAATAAATATATAAAATAATATAAAGTGTATGATATATAATATATTTTTCTACTCATATAAAAAAATAAACTTTATGTTTAAAAACCCCATCTTCCAAAAATTTTTCTGTTCCTTGATTTTGTTTTAAAAGTTCATCACGAATTTAAGCAAGAAAACAAAATTTGAATTACATTTAATTTAATAAATTGCTATAAAAAAAATTAACTTTTGTGGAAACCTAATAAAAAAATTTATGAATTAATTTTACAGATAAAAATTATACATTAATAAAATTGATAAATTTTTGTTGCTGTAATTAGTGAACAAATTGTGAGCCAAAAATGATGTATCGTACTCAATATCTTCAAGAACTATAAAAGGGAAGAATATCAAATAAATTACTTTAAACAGATATTGGTTGAATTAATGGGCTGAACTAACAATTCATATTTTTTAAATGTAGATATATTTTTATTATTTAATTATAATGTTTGTTAAATAAAATTTAACTAAAGTTAGTTATTACTCTTCAGCAAAATTTGTATTATCAACCTTATATATAGTAATTATCAAAAACAATAATATTTAACTACAATTAATTTCCAATAGTAATAAATCTTTTAGTCCTTCAGATTCATCTCTTTCAAACTTTATTAAATTTAGTTATTCAAAAGTTATAAAGATTGTAAGTAAATGATTTAATAAACAATGATATTTTTTATGAACTTTCTCGCAAAATATACACTTTTTAGTTTTTCTGCAATTGTTTACTATCGTCAAATGAAGTTTTCTCTTCAAACAAACGAGAGTTTGTTTCATGTTCCAGAGAAACTACTATAATTGCAAAATCAAATAATAAATATTTTTAAAAATTCAAAAAAAATAAAAATAAAACAAATAAAATGACGATTAAAACTAAATATTTTTGTATAAAAAATAGTATAAAAACTAAAATATAGTGAATCTTTATCATTCAATTTTTAAATATAACAATGAACAAGTATTTTATTTTTTTTATTCTTACTATTGCTTTGCTTGGAGTTTTAGATGCTCAAAATTACAAAACTAGGACTAAAGCTGGACCTTACGATTATGATCTTATACCTGATTTCTCAGTAAGCCATGGATTTGGACCTGAAGCTACCACAAAACCTTCAAAGAGAACCGGAAGACCTAAATCACTTAAAAGACGTAAAATAACTACTAGAAGACTAAAAATACCTAATACAAAGTTACCTCTAAAATGTAGACGTCCTATACCTCCCCCTGAATGTAATAGACTTTTTGGTGAGAACAGAAGTTAAAATTTTTGTAAGTTGTTTAATTAGAGTACCAGTATTTCTTAATATACTACATTGGCAATGATCCACATATTTTAAAAGTTCATGCCGTTAAAACTATTTACGAAAGCAGTTATTTTAAAAAGCATAAGATTAATTTACATGATAAAAATTATAATATTTTTTGTCTTTTTTTAATAAATTGTAAATTTTAATAACAACTATTGTTTTATTGAAATTACTTTAATTAGATTTTTTTTCCTGTTGCATATAATAAACTGTAGAATAATATGACCTATAAACAGTAAAAATCACCTGTTTATAGATAAATAAATACAGATATTTAAATAATATCATACCACAATGATATCTTTCTTAAAATACTGCATTAACGATATTAAAACTCATTAGTACTAACATATTCTTTTGGTGATTCGAATATTTTACAAAAAATTAAAAAAATAACCAAATTGGACAGATATAAGTTTTTTTATTTATGTAAATATTGTTTGCTCAGGCATATTTTTCATAAATAATATTAGTCTTGATAAAATAATGCTTAATTTAATATTGTGTTTTCTTAAAAGTTTCAGTAAATAGAATTTTACTTGTTTGCAAATTCAGAAAATAAATATACGCCGTTCTATCAAATTAGATATCATATTTACAGTACTGGACTTTGTTTTTTATTTGATTCTGATTATAAAATTTTTGAGCAGATGTCTTTTTAAACAGTAAAAAATATATTTGAAACAATATTTGTGACAAATAGAATGTATAATTGATTATTGTATACTTTTTTAAATTTAATAAGTAAATCAAATAAAGATTTTATTGAAAAATCAAAAAAATCATGGAAATAAAATTAAATCCAATAAAATAAAATTTTAGCTAAAGTTAAATATTTGATTCATCTTTAAAAAAATAAAAGTATAAAATTTTATCTTTGATATTTTTCTACGAAAAAATGTATAAAAATGGAAATAAAATGAATCTGTATCATTAAATTTTAAATATTAAAATGAACAAATATTTCATTCTCGCTATTTTGATTTTTACATCATTCGTTGTCATTGGAGCTAGAATTTTTAAGACTAACAGAATTAACTATGATTTTCAAGATGGCATAGAAACTGATGTCAAGAATATCAAAAAACGTGGATATTATAATAATTATTATGATGGCTATGATTATGGCTATTATGGTGGTAATTACTATGGTGGTAATTATTATGGTAATGATTATTGTTAATCAAACTACCATATTTCTTAATACATTAGGCCAAGAAAATTTTACCAAAGACACAAATTCTAAAGTTTTTAATGTTCAAACTATCTACGGTAAAGATTATATTAAAAAAGTTGAAAAACAATTTATTTAAAAAATTATTTTAATTTTTTTTACTATAAATAATAAATTGTTTTCATTAATATCATTAAATTTTAATTAGTTTTTTACTTTCCTACGACAATTATTTTAAAGTACAATTTAAAATTCAGGATGATAAAGATTATCTTCGATTTGAAAAGTTCCGAAAAATATTTAAAATAACCGTATTGGTAAATGTTTTTTTTCTCTCAATATTGTTTGTCTTATAGCAATTGTTTTGTTTATAATATCAATCATGATAAAAAAATTCTTACACATTATGTGTTGTAAAGTTTCAGCAAACAAAGCTTAGTTGCAAACACACTTTGGATAAAAATATGAATTTTACCATTTTGATTAAATATTGTATTGGATTCTGTTTGTCTTAGGAATCTAACTATTCAAGTTCAAAAATGACATTTTTTCATAATTATATACTTTTTAATGTTTAACCAACAAATTAAATAAATTATTATTTAAAAAATTGATAAAAATATAATAATATTTCAAGATAAATATTTGTTTCATTTTCGAAAAAAATAAAAGTGTAGTATTTTTTTTAAAAAAGAGTATAAAAGCAGAAATATAATGAATCTTTATCATTCTATTTTTCAACTTAACAATGAATAAATATTTTATAGTTTTTATCTTTTTTACTACTTTCCTTGGAGTTTTGGAAGCTAGAAGTTTGAATATTAATAAAAATAGTTATAACTTTAATGATGATACTGAAGCAGATTTCAAGAATATCAAAAAACGTAGTATTTATTATGATAGCCTTGATGATTATTATGGCGATTACTCCAATTCTTCAGATGATTCCGATAGTTCATATGAGGATTATTTATATTATTCAAAATAAGAATTATAATTCAATACGTTAGATTGATAAATGCTTTGGAAAACCATAAATTTCAAAAGTTTTATATTGTGAAAACTATTTACAAACCCAGTAATATTAAGAAGCATAAGGATAATTTAATTTAAAAATTAGTTTAATTATTGTTTTTTATTATATATTATAAAACGTTTTCACTAAAATTGTTTAATTTGAATAATATTCTTAAATTTTTTAATTCGACAATCATAATTATTTTGAACTTGAAACTTATTAATAATAATATTTAATGTACTCTTTAGTTTGCAAAGTTGCGAAAAAAGCCAAAAATAACTATATTTATACAAAAAATAACTTATTTTGACAAATAAAACTAAAATGCAGAAAAATGTTCCACATATCAAAAGAATAAATTTTATTAAAATTTTAAAAATATTTAACACAAAAAAAAGTGCTGTAAGCGGCACAAAATACTAAATTATCGCATAAATTTTGTCTTTTTTTACAAAAATATATATGTTTAATATCATAAGGTAATGTGATTGTCTTATCTTAGTAATTTTGTTTGATTTTTTGTTCATTTTAAATCAAAACTTATTTTTTATAGTATAGTATGAAATGAATTTTTATAAGACTATTTCATTTGAAGTTGTAAACGTTTTAGCAAAGATTATTTTTTAACAATTTATTAACAACAATCAGTTAAGAAATTTGAAAATTTCATAACAAGAATAACGGAAAGCAAGAATTAATTTACCATACAAATTATTATCAAGCAAAATATAGTATTTTAAAATTTGAATTTTTTATTTAAAATATTTAAGTTGTTTTTTTTACTATAAACAAAAATGTATAATATTTTTTAATATTTCATAAAGATGATCTTGGAATGTAATATAAAAAAATGTTGTTATAAGATGGATATAAATTTATAAAAAAGTATAATTTATAATAATTCAAACTATTGAAATATATTTTTAAAGATACAGTGCTATGCTAATAGATCTTCTTCATAAAAGCATTTATAACTCATTTTAAAATTAGCTTCTAATTTTGTATTATGAAATTCATTATAGAAAACAATTAAATTTTTAAGATGAGAATAGTGCCGCGTTGACAAATTTCAATTATTCTAATAAGTTTTATTCTTTACTATAATTTTCATACATGAAATAATTGTGATAAAATTAGGCACAAGCCAAAATATTCGAATTTTACTTGATGGAGAAAAATAACTACATATTGCACAGAATTGTGTTCTTTTTTTGTATGTTCGTAAACAGTTGTTCTTTTATTTTTATAAATTTGTCTTGCTTAAGCAATTGTTTCATAAATAATATCAGTCATGATAAAATAATTTTTACACAGTATATGCTGCAAAGTCTCAACAAACAAAAATTAGTTGCATACACACTTTGGATAAAAATATGAATTGTATCATTACGATTAAATCTTGCATTGGATTCTGTTTCTCTTAAGAGTCTGAATATTTATGTTCAAAAGTAGTAGCTTTCATAATTATTTAACTTCTTATATTTACTCAATAAATGATAGAATTATTAAAAAATAAATAAAAATAAAATAGTACCTCAAAATAAATATTAATTTCACCTACAAAAATAAAAGTGTAATATTTGTTTCCTAAAAAAAATATAAAAATGGAAATGTAATGAATCTTCACCATTCAATTTTTAAACATAACAATGAATAAGTATCTTATTATTTCTATCTTTATTATTACTTTTATCGGAGTTTTAAACGCAAAAAACTTCAAAATTTATAAAATTAATTCTAACTTTAATGATGGCACTGAAACAGATGTCAAAGATGTAAAAAAACGTGATTATCATTATGGTTCGTTTGAAATTGCGCCTGAGGATAGTTCTGTTTTTGCTGACGATGATAGTTCTGTTTTTGCTAACGATGATAGTTCTGTTTATGCTGATGATGATAGTTTTTCTGAAGAATATTACCCTTAGGCAAGATCAGAATTATTATTAAAATATTAGGTGAAAAAATGTGCTAGAATAACAAATTTCAAAAATAATATTTGTAAAAACTATTTACAGAATCAGTATCATTGAAAAACACAAAGATAATTTAATTAATAGAAATTTTTTATAATTTTTTTATTATTTTACATTACAAATTGTTTTTACTAATATTGTTTGATATAAATAAGTTTATTAGGTATTATTATTTTCATTGTAGCTTTTATTTTACAGTAAAAATATTACTGTTAATGATAGTGAATATAGTTTTCCTTCTAAACCAATATCTGTATATATCAAAATAATTTTCAATCTTACTTAGTATGCTTTTTAAATATTTAAATAATACATTAAGGCTTTAAAAATCTTAACATATTCTTCAATTATTACAAAAGTCTCAAATTTTAAATTTGAAAATTACCGAGTGAAAACATGTATTCTTTATCAAAAGTTTCATTTTACTCCAATTTTTGTTAACTATGGCTCTTTGTTTGATCCATAGAATTATCTAGAATCTGGGAAAATCGTTTAACAAATCTTTCTTTACTGTTAACTACTTCTAGAAAATTCTTTTTAAAATATATAAGCTATCAGATCTAAAAGAGTGATTAATTTTCACCTTATATCATGTTTTTTTATATTCCATCGTATTACTGTATTTTTTAATTTTGTATTTCAGGTGTTGAGTCATTCACTTTAACTCTGTTATTCTGTCAGAGCTACGTGTTCTCAGATCTAATAAGTTCAATCTTTTACACTATATAATAATTATTTTGATTTTTTCTTTAGAAGGTAATAATTATACACATGCCAAATTATATTTATAATCTTTGATATCTGTTGTATTAAATAAAATATACCTTTTTATCTTGAGAATCACTCTACTAAAACTTCTAAAAATTTTTACCACTAGAAAAATTTGAAATAACTACATTGATAAACAGTTGTTCTAGCATAAATATTAATTACAATCAGCATCATAAATTAAAAAGTGTGTAAAAATTTAAATTAAAATATCCAAATAAGTGAAATTAAAAAATAATTGAGATGAGAAAACAAAGTTTTTTCCTGAAAAGTAAATAACGTTTTCCTTTATTCTCTGAAACTCTTGACAGTATAAATTGCAATTTTTTTAAAATAAATAAATGACAAAATGTTCTTGGAATTATGGAAATAATCGGACATGGGCATTAATCTATCATCAGTGATAATATTATCAGTGATAAGTTTTGACAAAATTCACTGATCAATTGGAACACAGTATTTGATCAGCGATAAGAATTTATCAGTTATAATTTCTTTTCTTCTGAAATGAATGATGATAACAAATGTGATGTACTATTATCACAGATAATAATGCAAGAATTATTTTAACTTTGATATTTTTGTATTAACATTTAAAAGAAAACTTACCAGTGATTTTGAATAAAGTTTTATTTTCATAAAAGGAATATTTTACATGTTTTGATAAATTAATGAATAAAAATTTTTTTTACAAATATTATATTTTATTTTGATTGACTGATAAAATTCTAAAAATTTGTCAATAATAATTTTTCAATAAAAATGCCACCAAAACCAATTAACAAATATAAATAAAAAAAAGAAGATTTTTTTGAAAAAATTGTCGAGATGCTGGAAAGAATAGAAATTCTTGAAGATACTATTGCATCATTATCAGAGGAAGTTTAAATAATTAAAGAGTAAGTTTATATTTGATATTTTTGTAGCGCAATTTTAAAAATTAGAAAAAGAGATACAGTTAATAGTGATAATAATGTCATTAAAATTAAAAAAAGTAAAAAATCTACTTTTTCTGGAAGATATGAAACCAAATTATCTTAATGTAATTATAAAATACAATGATAGTAAAATTATGGATAGGTGGATAAAAAAACTTAATTAAATTTTTAGAATCTCAAAAAATACATTTCTGAGCAAAACCACTGCTTTCAATTTTCAGAGCTATTTTGGGATGTCTTTTAAAAATCAACTGTTGAAATAATATTGTAGTAGAGCCAGTTGATTCTACATATGAAACCCAAATTATTTTTAATGCTATGTTTAAGAGTAGCTCACCCATCTGGAAATACAATATCTGGTGAAGAAAAATTTAATTTTACCCGAATAATTAATATGGTCAATTTTAATACTTCAATTTATTCATTTTTTTAGATTTCATACCGAGAAATTTAAGATGTCATAGTCAAATACTACTTTATTTACTCAAGAAGAAAAAGATAGAGTAAAATATAGAGTTGAAGTTGTAAATTCAAATGCTTTTGTATGTGTAAATTTTCAATAACATAATTTTGTCTATTTTGTTATTGTTTTACACTATATAATATTAAGAAGGTAGATATTCAATTAAAAAATATCTCTTTAAAGTTGTTAATAATATCTATCTTTTTATAAGTAATATTATAATAAAGAACTAAACACAATTTTTTATTTATTATTTAATCAAATATACTGTTTATCAATTGGAAATAAAACACTAATTAAAAAAATCACTGATAAATTTTCTTACAAGTCTTAATACCAAAAAATATCAACGATAAAATAACTTTTGGCATTATTGTCTGTCATAAAAAACATTACATTTTTTATCATCGTTCAAAGTTAGAAGAAATAATTTATCACTGATCAGATAGTATGTTCCAAAATGATCAATGAATTTTGTCAAACATTATCACTGATGATAAATAAATGCCCATGTCCGGAAATAATATAAACATTTACTTTGTAAAAAAAGATATCAACAAGTTGAAAATATTTAAAAAAATTATTAAAAATAGAACATATCAATTGTTTAATGTATTAATTATTTAATTTTCATGATAAAAAATTATGATTTGTTATCATTTCTATATTTATTACTCAAAATAAACGAACTAATCTTCACACTTTCAAAATACATTATTTAAATAATAAAGAAAAGGTTGAATGAAACTGCTTTATCTAGGTAAAATATTATAACAGCTGAAAAAAAATAGGAATTGAATAGTATTTAAACCATGTGAAGAATGGTTTTTCAAAAATAATTATAAAAAATAAAATTAATTCTAGAAATGTTTTATTTAAACTCAATATTTTTATTTGTAGTATGCTTTCTTATACGCGGAATTTCTTCAAATCATCCGAAAGATTTATACTCAAAAAGTTTAAGAAATCATAATTCAAGACAAGATAACCAAATTATGGTTGCTAATGATTTAAATGATTCAATAAGAAAAGTTTTTCTTAATGATGATACTGGAAACGAAATGGTAAGAGAGAAAAGACAAACGAGAGGTCCCAGAAGGCCTCAAAAAAAACAATTAACACCAAGACAACGGAGATTTAGAGCTAAACAACGCCAGGAAGCTCAAAGAGCAAAAATTAGGAAACAGCAAAGATTGAGGCAAATTCGTCAAAGACAACGCATACAAACACAAAGAAGATTAAGACAACAACGACTTCAAAAACAGAGATTGCAACGTCAAGCGGCAGAACGTAGGAGAAGAGAAAGGCAAAAAGAGGCAGAAAAACGTAGAAGAGAAAGGCAAAAAAAACGTTTATCAACAACCAGAAGAACTACTACCACAGCTAAAGCTACAACAACAACGCAGGCCACAGAAGCACCCGCTGAGAGTGGTGATGGAGTTGAACCAATTAATGAGGAATATGAAGTTCCACCTGAATATGAAGAAAATGAAGAAATTCCAGACTATGGTGATGAACAACCACTTGATGATGGACAATATGAAGATAATGCTGAAAATAATTATGCAGATGATGGAAATTCCAAATAAAAAAAGGTTCAAATTAAAGTGCCTTACAAACAAAAAAATATTTTTATTTAAATAAGGATATTTATTTAAAAATAGTATAATTATTATTTTAGAATTTAAGTTGAATTGTTGTATATTTAAAGCTAAATATGCTTTGACTGTTTGTCATGGTATAAAGCATCTCTTAGAAATTGTTTTTAAATAAATTTTTTGAGATAACAATGACACTTTTTTAAATGTTACTAATTTTTTAATTCCAAAACTTAAATTTAATTATTATATTTTTAGAGATTAAGCTATTTATTTATAACTTTGTATAGAACCTGGGTATTGTTTTAGAAATATTGATAAGTATAAGGTAAATCTTTGTGATTGATGTTTTTACTGTGAAATTAAATAGGCGTTTTACCAGATTAGATAAAATATTTTAACTTTTATACAGTAAAATTTTACAAGTATACTACAAAAATAAACTTTATCGTCAACATTTATATTTTATTCTTGAAATATTTATTTGTTTAATACATATTTTTCTATCATTCATGATAATAAAATATTTAAAAATAGTAATGTTGTTATAATCTATTTAGAAACAAAATATAAAAATTTATTTAATAGAATCTTTTAAAACTGTTAAAAAATGATTTAATTAATATATAAAAAATTTCTTAAAAAGCTCAGTAATATCATCTCTAATAGATCTATTAAAAATTATAAGACATATAGAAAGGGAAGAAAATGATATTTGACAGGTTGATACTCTAATAACACCAAAATAAAGATTATTACTTCCAAAAAACGTTTTCAGTGGATTTTCTACATATATTGTTGACATTCCTATCGATACAGTTATACAAAGTATCATTTGTTGGAAAAGAAACAGCATTTCAGATTCAATTTCGTATTTACGAAGAATATTTTTCATGTTTTTTGATGAAGTTTTAGGTGATAATGTTTTTAATGTGCTGTTCTTATCTTCTTTGGTTGCGTTTTCCAGTGCAAGGGCTTCATTCTTTTCTTCAATATGTATTGAACTTAAAGAAAAAGAAGATTTTTATAAATATTTTTTTACATACGTTTTAGCTTTTTTTAACTTATAATAAGTGATAATTAAAAAGATAAGTACCACTACTGGTGTTCCAAAAGAAGAATAAATTAATAAATCAGGAATACCATCGAGAAAACCATAATTATCTCCTGTGAAACATCTATCAATATAAAGACTGCTAAAATTAATCCATCTTTTAAAAGGAGTCAATCTTCTTAAAATAATGATGAATGTATCAAAAATTATGCAGCAAATGCACATAATTGTCGTGGAAAAAGGTTTTGTAAACCAATTTGACTTATTGAATACTATTGATATTCTCTGGATTCCCATTAATGGAATGACATGGTTTATGAAATAAATTACTAACAGATGGACATTTAACATGAACTTGATAAAAAATGAAGTTTCAAAAGCTAGTAAGGTTAATTAATAAATTTACATAAAATAAAAGTTACCGTGAAATGTATTGAAATTATGAAAATAAGACGCAGGAACTATTGTTGTGATAACAGTCGTCTGATAAATTAAATCAGTAAAAACCATAAAAAAAGCAATAGAAAAATAAGCTGATTTTTTGTACTCATCATAACGTATATAAAATGAATAAATAACTAGGAAACATAAAATAATACTGACTACATTACAAATTCCAATAATAGTTCCAAAGATACATCTTTGAGTAATATCATTAGAAATGTCGTATGAGTCACTATCTATTTTATTTCTATCACACATTATTAATGTTAAAAATATTGTAAGTAAAATATGCTAAGTGCAAACGCTTGAAAATATATTTTTTATTATATTTTCAAATTTGTTTGCGTTAATATTTTTAATATGTAATTATGCCGTTATTTTATCATTTAAAATGTCACTTGTATGGATTGTATTTCAGTGATATTTAATAGATTATTCATTTATCAATGATTTATAATTTTTAGAACATGCTACCATTTTCAATAATTTAATTATATGTTTATGTAAAATATACGAGAAAAACATAATAATTACTTATTCCTGTTTTTTTATAAAAATTTCTTAATTATCACAAAAAATATAGTATAATACTACATATTGTTTAATATTTACATGCTAAAACATTAATGCTTGTAAATTTTTTTTGTTAATTATTAGATATCCATAATATTTATCTTTGATTTAGTTGTATGAAATTGATATATAATTTTATACTAAAATTAACATTATAATTAATTTATTAAATTATAATATAATCAATGCTACTTTTAATTGTTAATTCTTTAAATAAATTTAAAAGTTTGCAGGATAAATAATGAAGATATACAAAAAATGTTCTTTGAAATTTTTAAGTAAGCTAAGAGAATAGTTTAAATAACAGAGTTTTGGTTTTTCAAAGAATGCATTGTTAGTACTTTATTCAATTTTAGAAAAATATAATTGTTTATAACTACTTGAAAATCAAATAAAAAACGAACTTTTTTTTAAATAATTTCAGATATTAATAAAATAACCACGGTAAAAAAAACATGAAAAGATATTAATAACTGATAAATGTAAATAATATATTCATATTTCAAGATATATAATGTTAAATTTATGGATATTAATATTTATAATTTATAGGATTTAATTATAAAAGCTCATTATATTAAAATAAAATATATTTTTGTTGAATAAACAAAAAAACGGTTCTAAGTTTATTTTA
This sequence comes from Strongyloides venezuelensis, assembly GCA_963280985.1. NCBI lineage: Eukaryota > Metazoa > Nematoda > Chromadorea > Rhabditida > Strongyloididae > Strongyloides > Strongyloides venezuelensis. The sequence goes on from CAUJLX010000002.1 coordinate 24,468,631, forward strand.
TTTTTAAAAATCAAATGCTTCCTACTTTTTTATATACTTTATCAACAATATTATGTTTTCCAATTATAATATGGAGTATCTTGATTTTGATAGGATTATTTAAGTACCAAAGGTATCATGTTAACTTCAGGATGTATATTGATAATAATGATTATCTCAATATTGTTTTTATACACTACATGGTTTTTTGAAGGCATATTATATGGACCTCTAGTACAAGATGAAATATATTTTACATGTAGTGCTGAGGCAAAATTTCTAATCATATTTGTTGGTTATCAATTTATGCAATTTTTTGCCACCATTGAAAGATCCATATCAATAATTTTCGTTAAATCTTATGAATCTTTCTCTCCAAAGATACCATATCTATCTTTAGGGTTTCTATTAATCTCGGCTACTATTTACATACCTCAGAGACTTTATTTCAAACTAACCAATCAAGTTAATGGCATTTTACTTTATGAAATGACAATTATTTCATATATTTCAATCATTGTATGTTATAAAAAAAATTTATTACCATATATATTTCTTATATTTAAGATTCACCATATAATATGTAGAAAAATACTTAAAAAAAAAGTATCTGTTGTAAATATTGAAATGTCATTATCATCAAAATATCAAAATGTTGAAAACGTTAATACGTGCTTTCTTGTAAGAGTAATTTTATATTTAATAGCAATCTCAAATACATTTGCAAATTTAACGTTATATATTGTTGGAGTATATTACAAAGATAGTTTTAAACAACAAGACCATGTACTTGTATTTTTTTATGGTAATTATTTATCATCATGGGGTATATCATTATACATTTTAAGGAAAGAGAAACGTGTTGAATCTATCATTAAAAGCTTATTTGGTCTGAGGACTAACAGTATTGAGGTGTATGATAGGAATATTAGGTTTCATGATTATCGTGACACAACCAGAAATACAGAGACGTATTTTAAATTATATCAATTGCAATGGTGAAAGTTATTAAATAAAAGATTTTATATTTATTTTGTTTTTATGTCACTTTTTAAAGACATTAATAATAAAAATTTGTTAATTAAATCCCCCACAAATATAATTAAAGTATCTAAATTAAATTTTCATAACGTGTAATTCAACTTAAAAGATTACATCTAAAAATTATAGAATAATTATCTTTATTTTAATGTTACTAATTACTGTTTCAAAAAAATGTGATAATTTAATAAGGATAATTAATTTAATTTTTTACCCTTTTTTAATTTATTATTAATTTATCAACAAAGATTAATTTAAAATAAAGTTGTTGAGGGTGGAAATAAGATTAATAAATAACATAAATAGGCAGAAAAAAATTATAAAAGCCATAAAGAAAATAATTTTATATTTCCTCATAACATTAATTAATAATTATTTTTTATATAAAATAGAGTTTAATATGCTTGGAAAATAAAATTATTTATCAATTATGTTTTTGAATAAAAGTAGTCAAGCATTATTCTAAACTTCTATAAAAAATTTACATTCATAAATGGGTAGATTTATAATGGCAATATTAGAAATGTTTTTAATCATAAATTGGTGTTGATGTACAATTTAATTGTACTTTCAAGATAAGAAACCAGTTATAGCACATTATTACGACTTTTTCAAGATTGTGTTTTGTATGTTACCACATGATTAGTATTGATTTTTACTTGAATTAGTTGTATGTTTTACCTGTATGAAAACTTTTATCATAATTTTAATAAATTTTTTATTTTACACCATTAAAGAACACTTTTCTTATAATTTCAAGATTTAGTGACTGAGATGTGGCGGAATGGCCGAGCGGTCTAAGGCGTTGGATTTAAGACCCAATATCGTAAGATGCGTGGGTTCGAACCCCACTTCCGTCAAATTGTCTTTTTGCACTTTACCACCAGAAAATAATCAACTCAACTATATTAAGTAACTTTTAAAAATTTGCAATATATATAAGAAAAAATTCATTTTAGTTTATAATAAACCTGAAAAAATATAATTTTGTTTAAAAATAATATTTATATGACAATATGGTAACAAATATAATGTAAAATTAACAAACAAGCATAAGATTATACTTTAAACAATTTTACAGTGTTAAAAATTTAGTTTACCACAAAATTATAACAATAAGTATTATAATTTAAACACTTTTAATAAACAATTTAAATTATCAAACTTTTATCATCCAACTAACAATAGATAAAATTAATTAACAATACCATATATACTATACATAAATAATATGACTTCTTTACAAATATTTTATTTACTTTATCAATAAACAAATAATGACCATTATACTATTTTACATGAATAGGTTTAGTGTAATTTAAATAAAACTTGATAAACTTAAAAGTGTTATATTTGATACAAAAAAATGTTTCAATTGTAAAAGTCATCACCTGATAAAATAAAAATTCTTAATCCTTCATTTATTCAGTTGCTTGGTATTAAGAGGTTTTTTATGAATAAATTTTTATTATTTAATATAGCCATCTGCACAATCGTGTATTTTGAAAAAACGTTTTTCCAATCAAAAAAATGTAGGTGAAAAATGAACCCCATATTAATTGTAAATAACTATTAATAAAATTAAAATAAACAATAAATATAAAAAATGAATGTGTTATTTGTAATCAGCATGAAAATCTAAGTCTAGAAAATATAAAAATTGTTAAAAAATGTTTAAAAAATTGTTTTTGGTACTTAATTAATTGACTCATATTTCCCTTAAAAAGATAGATATAAAAAGTCATTTTCATGCGTTTTTAGAAGAATGCCTTGGCTATCCAATGAAAAATTTACCGTCTTCATAGATAATCTGGGAGTCCAGAATCAAATATTTTGTGTCGACAATTTAGGGTCATTTTACAAAAAGTTTTGGTGCAACAAAATGATTTAAAGATAAATATCTTCCTAATAAAGATAGATATTAAAATTCGTTAGGCCAGAGTTGAGAATTAATTCTTGGCTACAAAATAAGCCTATAACCATATTCATAGGTAACCTGGAGGGTTCAATAAATATTATTATATTTGTAGGCAATCAAATTTGTTTTTAAAAATTATTTTTCAAACGTTATTTTGAATTTTTTTTTACAAATTACTTTCTTAAGTTCCTCAGTAATCAACATTTCTTTTTCAATTTACAAATCATTGATAATTTTACTTAAATATAATACATGTAAACAAAAAATGTAATTTTCTATGATTGTTGGGATGATGCCTCTGTAACCTTTATCCCTATGCAAAAATTTTGTTTACTAACTTTTTTGGGTGTTCACACTTGACATTTTTTAAATTTTATTTCAAAAATGAAATCAGCGCATAAAACTATCTCTACATGTCAATTTTAAGAATGGTAGTGGCAGTTTGAAATTTTGGTTAAAAAATTGTGCAAGTTGCAAATTTTAATAAATATTACAGTATTTGTTTATCTTAACTACATTTTTTCTTTCTTCAAAATGAATTTAATTAAACAGGTGCTTACATTTTTATATGGTATTATATAATTTCTATGAAGGTATTGTTCTTCAAATAATATATAATGAAAAATTATTTCCACAATCATCACACATTCATTTGCTACATTTGAATATTATTTTATCAACTTTCAAAGTAATCATGAATATTAAGTACGTTTTACTTTCAACTATCCTTGTTTTTACAATCAACAAAGCTTTTGGTGCCGATGTTGGTTTTGGAGAGGTTTGTGATGGTGTAACAACAACTTGTGATACTGGTTATTATTGTGCTACATGGGGAGCAGCTGGAACTGATAAGGCATGTGTTTTGGCATGTACAACCGCTACTCAAGATGACGATTGTGGTACTGGTAATGCATGTGCTGAAATAACTGCCGGTGCAGGCGATTTTGTTTGCTCGTCTGTTCTTACTAACTTAGCGGCAATTGGATGCTCTTCAACAACAGCATGTACCACTGCTACAGATACTTGTAATGAACATATATTAACATGTGAAGCAGCTGTAACAACTACCACCACCACAACAACAACAACAACTACTAGTGCCGGTGATACAACAACAACTACTATTGCCGGTGATACAACAACAACAACTGCAGCTTCAAATCAAGGAACAGGAGGTTCATCTACTGCTAGAACAACAGTATGTGAAGATAAAGTTGTTGGTGGACCAAATGATTGCGCATCATTAGCTGCTTACTGCACAAATGAAGTTTATCTTGATTTAATGAAAGAGAAATGCCCAAAAACATGCAATTATTGTAACAATAACAGTGGAACCGGTAGTGGATCATCAGGAACCTCCTCATGCCGTAATACCTTATCTGACTGCTCCAATAAGGGATATTTATGTCAAAATTCTATCTACAAAGATTTCATGAAGAAAAACTGTGCTGCCACCTGCGGATATTGCTAAATTTTTTTCGCATAAATTTATATTTTATTTCTTTCACATTCAGATTTGAATATCTAAATTTCATATTTTTATTTATTTTTCAATAAAAATTTCATTCATTTCCCCGTGTTTATAACAGAAAAAAATTAATAAGTAAACTTTTTATTAATTTAAAAATTATATTTCAAAGTTCTAAGAAGTATACTTAAATTTATCTCATTAACAAAAGAAAAGAATGAATAAGAAGTGATTCATTTAGTAAAATTAAGACTTTGGTGGTCCCAATTTGGCTTTGATATCCTCTGGAAGGGAATTGATTAATTGATGCAACTTCTCGAGTTTTATCAATGAAATTAAGATCATCATTCATGAGAAGACTCATGAATTGCCCTTTAACATCATCGGGTATGAATTCAAATCCAGTTGGTAATGGTGGAGCACATTTTGCCTGAATTTCAGGGGGTTGGCTTCTAATTACCTTCTTGGTTTTTTCATACTTCTCAATGGCAGTCAATTTTTTATCGATCATAATCGAGTGGACTTCCTTTTTAGCATCCTCTGGGAGACCCATTAAATGTTTTGGAATAGGGATTTTTCTTAAAACATCATCAGAAAGGGATGCAAAAATTCCATCAACTTTTTGGAGCTTGACTTTTGGAGTATCAGTTGATGAGTGAATTTGGTTTATCTTGTTGAAGATGTCGCGCCCTACTATGGCTTCCAATTCTTTGCTAGGCTATTGAAAATAAATTTTACTATATATTTTATAGAAACTTACAGGTGGAACCAATGAAATTTTAGACATGTTCAATGAATATTTCTATATAACGAACTAAAAAGTGTTATTGAAATAAATGGCAATATATAGGGAAATCTTTCCCTTTTATATAATTTTTATAACACTACCTAATCTTTGTACTCCACAAAAAAAATCTAATTAATAATATATGGAAAGTTTCATAGTCTGTAGGGAGCTGTTTCTTCTCTCATGTACTTTTTTTATTAAATAATTTCTTGTCAAATAAATGTTTTAATAATTAAAAAGGAATTATGTGAAAATTAGATTTAATATGTTTTCTTATAATCTTTAGTCTACATTTTACCTTATGTTTTTATTATCATTTATACATTCAATTAATATTCATTTGATAACTAAATAAATTCATTGAATATTAACAAAAAAATTAATATTTTATTAAAATATTACTTTAAAATAAGTTCTAAGATTACAAAACTAAAAATAAAAATTTAAAGGTGTACGGTAACATTAAATTTACATGAGATATTATTTTTCTACCTTAAGAATCAATTTGATTTATGATGCAAAATTACATTAACATGTAATTTAATTAATAAGCAAGTAAATAACATAAAAATTGTATAAAAAATTAATTAACCAAACTTTTATTCATCTCAATGAGTTTCCCTCTAATAAGTTTACCATTCGGTGTTCTTGGAATCTCAGAAACAAACTGTATACCACCTTTTATGTGCTTATATGGACTGATAATTTTATATAACCAATTTAATATATCGACATCTTTAACATTTTCACAACCTTCCTTCAAAACAACAAATGCTTTGGGTACCTCACCACACCTTTCACAACTTACACCGATAACACCACAATCAAATACAGCTTCATGTTTCTTAAGTTTGTCCTCTATCTCATTTGGTGATACCTGAAGTCCATGTACCTTTATTAATTCTTTTATCCTCCCAGTAACATAATAAAATCCATCCTTATCGAATGATACTATATCACCAGTATGGAGCCATCCCTTAAAATCTATAGTTTCTTCAGTACTCTCATCATCATTCAAATACCCAACCATCACAGCATCTGACTTTAACCACAACTCTCCAGTCATATCCGGTTCAAATATCTCTACAGCCATCTCTGAATCAACTATTTTAGCTTCAAAACCAGGTAAAAGTTTACCAACACTACCAAGTTTCTTATCATAACATTTTCCATCAACATTTCCTAATGGTGTTATATGACTAAGAACACACAATTCTGTCATACCATATCCCTGAAGTAAGTTTTCTATTGATGGAAATACTTTTAAAAATTCTTCACTCATTCCACGTCCCAGTGGAGCTGAACCAACTAATGCTGTCTTAACTGAACTAACATCATACTTCTTCACCATTTCCTTATTTTTACAGAAAAAATTTATAATAGATGGAACCACATTTATAACGTCAATCTAGAAAAAAAATTATTATACAACCAGAAACTAACTTACTCTATATTTTTCAATAATTTCTAAAGTCATCATAGTATTAAACTCCTCCAAGATAACGGAATGGTGTCCCTCCAACAAACAGTAACACAATGGCCAAAATCCACTAACATGAAAAAAAGGTAATAAAGATAGTGTGGCCCTCTTAATACCACTACTCAACTTATCAAAAAGAGAATGCTTCAGTATATAGGTAATACAACTAAAATTTCTATGTGATAATAGACAACATTTGGGTTTACCAGTTGTGCCACTGGAAAATGGTGTTATTAATATATCAGACATCTGAATATCTAATTTGGGTAGTATCTCATTAATTTCACTAACACTTTTACCATTCCATAATCTTAGGAGGCTCTCAAAATCCTCACCAATTTGATTGTCCTTCTTATCAATGAGGATAACTTTTAATATATCAACTAAATGCTCGATTTTTGTATAATTATCACTGTGGCATACCAGACATTTTGCTTTTGTTAAATTAACAAAATAATCAATCTCTTCTTTTGTGGATGATGGATTGATTCCAGAGATTGTGGATCCAAGCAAGGCTGTTGATAAAAATACCTCAGCAAACTCTATCGAATTTAGGTAACAAAACAAGAACAATATCCTTCTTCTTCAACTCAATTTGATTAAAAAACCCAGCAGCCAATTGATAACATTTCTTTCTCAAAACATTATACGTTATAGATTGTTTTGTGGCATAATTTGTTATAGCAACATTCTCTCCATGTTCCTTAGAAGCATTCAATATCTGTAAATGATATGGTTCACTTGAATATGCTATAAACATCCTCAAAATTCTTCTATCTATAAAGTAGTACAAAAATACAAAATGATTTATTTTTCATTATTTTCACATATTTGTAGTTGTTTTACATCAATTTTTACCCATAATTGTTGCTTATTTTTTATTTTTCCTTTTTATGATACACTTTTTAATTAACTATATTATTTTCTTTATTTATCTAATTATTTTTTGGAATTAGTTAGTGTTAATGTTACTATTAATAGTAGAGATTTGTTATAAGGCAATTATTTTTAAAGAATATTGTTACTTAGCAACGAGTCCTTCCACCAAAATCAATCTAATTTTTTTTTGTTTATGATATTTTATTACAAGAAATAAGAAGGCTATTTTATATTATTATTATTTACTATTATTAATGTCTTATCGTGATTTAAGAGGTAATAATTGTTTTATATATCTTTAATAAAAGTTTATTTCAAAACAGATACAACAGAAATTTTAAGATCTCTTGGTTTCCCTAGACTAGTCTCAATAGATAACTTTCGTAATCCAAACTTCCCTTTATTAGCAGAAATCTTAGAATGGATTGTTATAAAATTTGATGGTAATATTAAGATCAAAACAAACCTTGAACATGAAAATGATAGAATATTATTTATTAAGCAATGTGTAGTAATTTTATTACAAAAAGCCAGGATAAAGATGAATCCACGTAATTTATATCAAGCTAATGGTATGGCAATTAAAGAACTTATGCCGGCATTACGACTTTTATACAATCCAATAAAAAGTATTGAAGGTTCTGAGAAGGGTAGTAATGAGAATTTAGGTAGATTAACAGAGATTAGGTCAAAGATTAACTCAAGTAAACAGGAGGTAAGGAGATGTAACATGTTGGCTGGTGAGATACCTCAGAGTGGGGCAACATTATATGAATTGTTAGGTAAAGAGGTTGAGTTGAAGAAACATAGGACATTTATCTTATCAAAGAATTTAAACGCCACTGAAGCAGGAAGAGTTATTAAGAAATTATTAGATAAGAATGAGAAGGAAATTGAGGATTTATCCATTAAGATGTCGAATATATCAAATGATGAAGAAAGTTTGGATAATAAGATAGAGAAAAAGAAAAGAGAACATGAATTGTTAGAGAAAAGGTTAGCAAAATTGCAGAATTTTAGACCACAATATATTGAGGATTATGAGAAGTTGGAGAGGAAATTGAAGGAGTTATACTTAGAGTATGTCACAAAATTTAGGACATTAAGTTACCTTCAAGAACAAATATGGGAAATGGAGAGGGCTGAGAAAGAAAGAAATTATAAATCTGAGTTACAGATGAGACAACAAGTTGAAAAGTTAAAAGAAGAAGTATCTCAACCACCGTAGGTAAAACATTTCCCACATATTATTCTAATTACTACTTTTAAGATTAACTGATGAGGACCAATTGAATGAAAAGAAAGAAAAAATTAAATGCATTTGGTAATATGCTAGGAGCAGGTATAAGTGATGATGAATCAGAGGAGAGTAATGAAGGTAAAATAGATTATGATGATGATCCCAATATAAGTGATGTCTCCTCAGTGACAGATTCAAAATTTAAAATGGAAAATGAAGACTCCGAAGATGCATTCTAAAACAATACAAGAACAATAATATAGCTTTAAATTTTATTAAAAATTATTAACCATTTCAATCGACAAAAAAGGTGGAAAAAACATTTTAAAATTGTTAATCCCAATAAATATCCAATTGTTTTGTCATCAGTAAAAAAGTATAGAATTGAAAAATTAGTACACATATCTCTAGAAATATTCAGAAAAACAAATAATAATAATGAAAACAAAACTCTACTTCATACTTTCTATATAAATATAAAAAATTTTAAAACTTTATTAACAAAATTTCATTTTTCTTTATAATTTCATTGATCTATCAATAGCTTTTTGGATATTATCATATGCATCACATCCCCAGTATTCAGGTTGCCCTTTCTCCCATTTGCTTCTTTGATCATCACCACCGAGAACAGATGGTTGATATTGTTGTGGAATGGTACTAAATACAGAGGTATTGTAGATACTCCTCCATTCATCAAAGTGTTCTTGTTTGTGGGGTGAATCTACAGTGTTCCATGGTTTATTAGCTCCAATAAAGTGGACAATTTTAATATCTTTACCAAATCTCTTGTAGGCAGCAGCATAACTATATATGGCACCAGCGGTCATGTTATAGGTAAAAGGTAATCTACGATCAGAGGGACCAGTAGACCATGATGAGAAGAAATCATTTAACAAACCTTGATCACCACCATCAAAAGAACCAAAACTAAGAGCAAAATCAAGTAATTTTTCATAAGTTTCGTTACTTGGTTTGTAAACAAAAACCCCAGAATTGAAACAATCAGGCCATCCAATATCAGCAGCAGCAGAGAATTCCTCTCTCTCAAATAATTCATCGGCATTTTGAAGGACAAGTGTATCGGCATCCAAAAAGACAGCCTTTTCATATTGAGTTAATCTCCAACAATTAAGTTTAGTGAAAGTTATACCAAGATCAGGTCTACCGATAAGTCTTAAATTAGTCTTATCATTACTATCTAGAACATCAACATGAGAAACATTATTGTAAACAGTTGACAATCTCTCTTTGATTGCTGGAGAGACTTGTGATGTAACCATGATATGAAGATTATATTTTGTTTGTACTTTTTTCAAGGACTCTCCAAGAACAAGAGCTCCAATTGCATAATCATCATTAGTGGCAAGTGTTACCCAAGAATAGGATACCATTATTATACACTTATTTTCTAAAAAGAATGACAAAAAGATATTAATTTGTACATAATGAATGAATTTATATAGTAAAGTTTAACCGATATGTTGCAAATAAATGTGAGATGATTGATAAAAATTATAACAAAAGTAATATTCTATTCATATGTACTACTTTATCAAAATTTTGCTAAGTATCTATCTATCAGTTGTCTAGAGTGATAATAACAAGATAAGTATTAATATTTCTCATTATTAGTATTTAAAAAAAAGTAAAAAAAGTTTAAGAGTGCAAAATATTTAAGATCAAAAAATAGAATGTAAATGAAAAATGGTTATAATTTTGTAATATTTAATATCTTACTTAATATAAATATCTTATAATATTTGTTAAAGCTTTAATTTTTCCTAACAAACATGACTGTTTAAAAAGAATAAGATAGAACGTGTCTTTCTTAAAGAATAATATTAGAAAATGCCATTAGAGATAGGATGTTAATAGAAATAAATATAATTTGGATGATTTTTAGAAAAGCCCTCTTCTTTTACTATTAAGAATGTTATATAGAAAAGTTAGAAAAAAATAATAAGGTAAAGAGATATATTAATAAATTAATTTTGATATAGAGGTATGATATATATTTTTAAGAGTTAGGGAGATTGAAGTACGTCAAATGTAGATTAACGATATGATAACTGGGGTGAATTATTATGATTAAATTTTTTACTATTTAAAAATGTATTGATGAGAAAGTAAAATTGTTTCAGGAATCAGAGATTCGGTGTTTTTTGATTATTAAAAGCGTAGGAGAGAGAATAGAAAAATTGTGCTTATGTAGAGTAAAACAAATATTCCTTCATGTTATTATAATGAAATTAATTGATAAGAAAATATAATTAATTTGTTGAAGAAAATTTCCTTTCTATAAAAATAAAAATCTTAAATGTTGATATCAAATTAAAATAAAAAGTTAAACATTTATTATGTATATAATAGTATTTTAACAAAAGACATATCCTCAACATCAAAATATATACGTGCTTATATAAAATAGTAAGTAAAAAATTTTAAAAAATAGTAGAATCGATAGTCATTTTATCATACCATAGAATGTAAATTGTCGATGTAATTTATTTATTTTTAAGTTGTTAATAATATTTATTTACAAAATAACGGTGTTTTTTTCTTAAGTAACATTTAATTTGTATTAAAAAATATAATGAAAATTAATCATATTAATGTCAATAATAATTGTTCAAGTTATGTACATACGAACTTGAAGATGTGTCAAAACAATGTAGAAATGTATATAATTTTTTGTACATAAAATTGTTACCATCGTGGTGAATGGAAATTTTTGAACGAAAATTAGAAAACAATTTATACTTAGGGGACATTGATGAGTGTAAAAAGGATTTTCCTCCTATATATGTATCATCTTTTCTTTAATTTCCATTGATACATGACAAAAGTTGTATTCAAATGTTGAAAAAAAAATGTCGAAAGTACATTTTTAGTAAATAGAACATGTTGATTTAATGTGTATAAAATAAAAAAGATAAATTTTACATGATAATTGCATGGAAAAAAGAAAATGACTACATTATGGTATTTAATTTTGCTAATTATTCTTACACTAAATCTCTATACTATCTCTAAAACTGTAGTAGTATCATTATTTCTCATGAAGGATATAAATATTAAAAAATGGACTGCTAAAATGATGTTAGAAAAGATTTTAAACATTTTATCACTTTAAATGGATGACACATAGTAAATAAATGAATGTTTCAATTTTTGATGATAAAGTGTAAAATAAGAGAATTGGTTAATGGTTTAAAGCAACTTATACCAACTCTTTTATAATATACACATCCCAAAAGAAGTATGTTAACAAGATATTTCTTTTTTATTTTAATCATCATTTCTCCTAGTTTTAAATCTTTCTTTTTCCAATATCACTTCTTCTAATAATAATATTTAGTCATAGCTTTTTGAATTTTGATTAAAAACTATCAAAACCAACTACATTCCTCCTATTACAATAAATTTTTCTTCCTTTATCTCCTTCCACTTTTTCGATGAAAAAAATATTTTATATTTTTATTATTATTAATGAATAGATATAAATTAAAAATAAAGCATTTTTCATTGTAATAAATCTATAGTATATATATAAATATCTAATTTTTATTTGATTACAATTTATATACTCTTGAAAGTAGACATCTATTTTTGTTCTTACTTCATTTTATTTAAACATAAAACTTTTTAGAGAGAAGAGAATTAATCTAAGGAGAATTAGTTTAGAGATTAATAATAATTCCTTGTTTAATTAAGACATAAGTTTTTCCTTATTAAGAATCCCTAAATAAATATATTATCGTATTTTCATCTCTTTCATCATATGCCGTGTTGACTTTTTTTATTGACATTCAAATAAAACTCTGCAATATGGTGATTTGTTTTTATTTACCCTTTTTTAGTTGATTTTTTAGACCATCAAACCATTGAGAGTTCAATCTTTTTATTATAATATTAAAGTTTTATTTTATATATTGGTAATAAATTGTGATTGTACACATTTTTTTCCTATCATTTCTATTTTAATTAGGTAGTTATATGTTGAATATAAATTATATAATTCACCTACCAACATAATCTATTTCAAGTACACCTCTCCTCATAACAATAAAAATTTAAATTTATGATTATGGCATCGTTACCTTTTATTAATTATTATCTAATATGTAAAATATTTTATCTACAATCTAATCTACCACTTCATATACAAATCATTCATTTCCCTTTAATTAACATAACTTTAATCTCCAATAAAATATAGCTGTTGAAAGGGAGAACGAAAAATGCACAAAATTTTTTAAATTATCTTCTGTTCATCAATTTCAACAAACTTTCAAAGTGTTACATTACAAAAGTAGGTCATTTAAAAAAAATAAACCGCTCTAAATGTACCCCCTATATATTTAAGAGGTAATCTCTGATGGGGGAGAGAGAGAGTATGTGGAGATATGTACATTGAAGTGTATTGAAGAGTTGATAACTTAATAACAAGCAATCATATTTCATCAAGATTACAGAGATTCACCATCTGACGGCATTTTACTTTTTTATTATTTACTAAACAGGCTTGCTTTATTTGACTAAGGTGGAGTTTTCTCAGATAATTAGTATTGTTTTATAGGCTATATTAAAATAATAAAGGTGGAGTGACCTATTCGAGATTGAATATATAATAGGAGATGTTTTCTATTTCATATATCATTTATTAAAGATAGACAAATACATACTTATACTATTTTATCAAGGTTCTTTTACTATTCATATGTATATATCTATTGATACTATTATACTTTAACTTGTCTTTAGTGAATGTTGCTTCGGTAATGGAATTTTTGAATCACATCACCGGGTATACATTCATCAAAGACTTGTTGAGTACTTTATTTTTATATTTTTTTTAAAAAAAAATTTATCTTAAATGAAAACTCTAAAAATAAAACAATACAAACTAATTATTAAATGGTGTACTATAATCTTGGTTTTTCAAGAAGTTATATATCATTTGTAGACCCTCTCTTGGTTTTTCGGTGGCTGACGCAACAAAATGACCAGCTCCCCTAACAGTAACAAAATCAACTCCATCATATTTAGTTACAAAACCTGCTGTTGGTGGTAAATTAACAGAGATATTCCATACAGTTGCTGGTTGAATTAACTTTCTACCTAAGTTTGCAATAAATTGTTTATTATGAATTACATTACACACTGAATCAACATCTCCATTAAAAAACATAACTCTTATACCTTTATCTAAAGCATAGATGACGAATGATGTCATATCAGGGTATTGACTAACATAATTATTAGATACTGATTCACTACATGTTTCATATACTGGAAGGAGAGCGGGAACATTAAGTGCCCTACGTACTTCTGGCATATTGAGCCATTGAACATTATCGTCATGGTGTGAACAGGCAGGTGGATTTGATGATGACATAATGTTAGTATTTATGCCGAATCTTTTGTTGTAATGTTTTGTTAATGCTAATTTATTCTTATGTGGGTATGCATAGAGGCCATTTGGACTGTCTAAGTAACAACTAAAGTACAGGAAGTATGGATCTAGTCCTGTATAAAAATTGGCATAGTATAATGTTATTGATTCATTGTAACAACGGTCATTTGGTGTTAACATTGAATATTGGTAAAAATCACAGTCTTCTCCTGATGTGAAACAACATTTTTTGACGGCGTTACGGTAATATCTATAATAAATGAAATATTATTTTGTTTTTTAATAATAAAAACTTACGTTTCATCAATAAAAGCATGATTATATGAAAATTGGATAACAGAATTATACATAAGTTTGTCACTCAAACACCCATTACCAACAACCATACCTTTAAAATTAGGGAAATTAATTTTATCATCAATAAGTCTTGTACTCAACATTGGTACATAAGTTCCTCCATAACTTTCACCCATAATATAAAAATCATTACTCTTAAATTCAGGAAATTTAACATTAAAAAAATACTTCATAGCATTATAATTTTGATCGGCAACCTCATCATCGGAATAGGTATGATTACCATCAACGGCAAAAGAATACCCAACACCTGCTGGAGCATCAATGAAAATCATATTAGCGATTAGATTCCATGAATATGGATTAGCTTCAACAGTCTTTCCATAATCTGTGACTCTATAAGGACCCATTTCAGTTGTCAAACCGTCTAATCCACTACACCCTGGACCTCCCTGTAGCCATAATATAATAGGATCTGTGGATGGTTTAGATTGGGACTCAACAAACCAATAAAAGATTTGTTTTGTTGGTAAAGCTTGTAGGTATCCTGAGTATTGATCGAAATTGGGCTGGAAATTTAGATTAGGTAAATTAAGTATTTTATCGGCATATGGTAGTGGTTTTGTAGATATAATAAATATATTTATTATTAGGAATATAATCTTATAAATCATTTTTTCGGTTAGTAATAAATAATAAAATTAATAAATATATTGCATTTGATTTATAGGTTTTATAATCATAAGAGAAGTGATAAGAATATGGAAGGTATATTGTTTTACGTTATTTCATCATAATATGTTAGATGATGATGAAACTGAATAATTTGTTTCGTTTTTACTATGGAATTTGTAACAATGGATTATTTTTGTATTTTTTTTGCATTTGTCACAAAAAGATTTTCGTTTGCAGAAATATTATTTTCTAATGCTCTCTTCAAACAATTGATAACGTTTTTTAAAGTATCCATTTTAAAATGTCTCTTTATTAAGTTTGTGATTATTAAAAACTTTAAAATGAAAAATTATTGATAAAAAACATATTACAAAAATTATACAATCTATTTTATTTATTTATTCTTATTTCTCTTTTGATTCTCCTCTATGTTACTAAAACACTTTATAGCAACAATTAAACTTATCAATTTCTACAGTATAGAAAAATTATAAATAATCTTCTACAATCTTTGTAAACTTTTCCTTAACGTCAATGTAAACATTTCTAACATCTTAATGACTTAAACAATAAACATAATTTTTTATACTTTAATAAGTGAAATTTCAAAATAAATAATTACAATCAAGTATAAATATTTATTAAGAATAAAAAACAGTTTTTCAACAAATAAATGTTACACTTTCAAAACATTTTATCATTACATATGTAATAAAAATTGTACTTAATATGTTTAGAAAAAATAAAATATTATTATTATCTTATCTATAAATATTTAATAAAATTTATTGATATAAAATTATACATTTATTCATTTAAATTATTATGAAGATTAGAAAATATATATTTCTAAATGATATGTAATAGTATTTGATTGATGTAACATCGTTATTTTTTTTCTCTTGATACTAAAAAATTATTTAGCATAATTATCATCTTATCATTTGTAATATTTGATGTATAACAAGATTACTAATGTAATGTGATATTTTATTTATAGTAAACGTCATTTTTATAAAATAAAAAGATTAATAATTTGTATATATTTATATTAATACAATATTCATTTAATATTTAAAAATTAGATAATAATAGTAATGATATTATTGATAAAATGATGGTTGAAAATGTTAATGTACTTCTTGAAATGCTTTCATTATTTTTGTTTGATGATTTAATCATGTAGTAGTTGACTTCTTTGTAAATGAACTCTCTGGCGTTCTGGAGACCTTTTGGTTCATTAGGATATGATGGGTACATATCAGAACAATGAGCTGAACCAGGAATGATAAATGAGTATTGGTGGATTGATGAGTCATTCGTAAAGACACCAACTCTTTTCCATGGATCAAATTCACCATTTGGAAGGACGACATTTGAAGCGGTATAATTATCAACAGAACCATAATAGGCTTTTTGTCTCTTAATAGCTGCCTTTATATAAGTATTATTCATTGAGTTATCAAAGATATCTTGACATTGGTTGATGAAAAAGTTTACTGGAATCAAGTCATGGAAGATATTTCTTCCCTCATCTGTTGTTTGGAAGAAACCGAGACCATTACAACATAACCACATCCACCCTCTGCCTTCAAGATTATTCTCCACATTGCTATTATTTTTTGCATCACCATAATTTGTCATTCTCAAACCATTTATCATATCTTTATAACTATTTGGGAATGCGGCATTTTGTTTTAGTCCCATAACATTATTTGTCCACCTAATGATACCAGCAATATTTTCGTAACCATTTGGACTTGGTATTTTCGTCATGTAATTACATAGTGTTTTAACTGTATAGTTCTTTTCTGTTATAACTTCTCTTCCATCGTAGGTGTATTGGATGATTCCTTGAAATACTGCAAAGACATTAGCCAAGAAATTTGTAATATCTAACTGTGTTATAGTGTTCTCATTAAATGGTGGATCGAGAGTAAAGAGTTGATTTAATTTACTACGACCTATAGCAGTTAATGTTGCTTTCTGGAGAGCAGCAAATGAAGCATTGACGACATCATAACAATTTTGATCAGTAGCCCGTATTGTATCTTGCATACCTAATGAGTAACCGGTATAATCTTCTTGGAGATTGATACCAGCACTTGATGCAATAGAACCAACAACAGCAGATCCGTATCTCTTTTTGTAGATTGCTGCTAAACCACCTGGATAACTACCACCGAATATGACGATTCTTGGATTTGTGAACTTTTTATTGACGAACTCTTTTATAAAGTTATCCAGATCAGCAAGAGCTTGTTCTGGTGTTAGGTATTTTAAATTTTCAAATGACATGCTATTAGTATCACCGAAAGGCTGTGATGGACCGAAAAATCTATGTTCTAATTGATAGATGTATGCTGAATGATTTTTGGCCATTAATATGTATTGGTATTTAGGTTCCTGTACCCAGATTGGGGGAGCAGCACCTTCACCACCGATCATTATAAAAACTACATCTGATACGTTGTTTTTTTTAAAGTATTTTGAGTTGTATTGATATCTCTATAAGGTAGAAAAATTTTTGTCTTAATTATTATTAAAAAACCTACCTGTTGCCATGTTCTCTTATCATTAGGAGTAAAATGATCAACCTTATTAGTAAAATAAGCCTCCTTGAACATCGGGACAACAGTCATAACTATTGGTCTTTAAATTAAATCTTTCTAACTTATCAAACCCATTCAATTGTCCATAATGCATCCTCTCCCCAAACTCCAAAGAGGTACTAATAAAAGGTTTACCAAAAACAAAATGTGGCAGAACATTCTTAGATGTTACTTGTGAAGCTCCATCACAATACAATATTAAAAATGTAAATACTAATAACAATTTCATAATATTACTAAGACTAACAAATAATCTTATAAAAGATTCATTTATAAGGGGTATGAAAAATTTTTGATCATAAAGATATTTACTGATAAGAATAAGTCATTCGTCATTGTGTATAAAAGAAAAATTTATCATTTTTAAGATTCACAATCATGGTTAATTTTATTTACGTTCTGTGTCTTTTACCTTTTTTACTAATCCATTACTCTTGTGCAACTTCCTTGCCACATTTTTTGTTTGGGAGATCAACTAAGTATGGCTTGAATGGATTTGGTGAGAGAGTTTATTCTATTAATCGTTATGGGTTGGAGAAGCATTTGGAGATGGAGGAATTGAAGAAGATGGATAGTAATCCTTATCCTGATGTTCAGACAGGATGGTTCACTAATAAAGTTGATCATTTTGATCCTAAGAATACTGATACATTCCAACAAGTAAGTTTATTATTATAACTGGATTGCAATTTTTTGTACTTGCACTTTTTTGTAGTATTATCAGTACAACTCAAAGTATTATCAAAAGAGCGATGTATATGACGTAGTTTTTATGATGGTCGGTGGTGAAGATCCAATCTCAGCAAAATGGGTACAAAACCCAGAGTATCAATATATACAAATGGCTCAACAACACGGTGCATACATTTACCAACTTGAACACAGATTCTTCGGACAATCAATTCCATACGGAAACATGAACATGACAAATGTTAAATATTTCACAACAGAGCAGGCTCTCGAAGATTTAGCAACATTTATCCAAGCCGCCAGTGCCAATTTCACCAACCCAAGATGGGTAATTTTCGGTGGTAGTTATCCAGGAGCAATGACAGCCTGGTTTGCAGCCAAATACCCATCCTTATATGTTGGTGCTGTAGCAAGCAGTGCTCCAGTGGAATTGAAGCTTGACTTCTACGAGTACACCATGGTTATGGAAAACACAATCAAAAGAGAGGGACAAGAATGTTTCGATGTTGTAAATGCTTCATTTAATGCCCTTAAAATAGCTACTCTAACACCACAAGGAAGAGCTCATATCAATCAAATTTTTAACCTCCTACCAGCTTTTAACGAATCAACATTGACACAATTAGATTTAACTAACTTTTTAGCTAATGTATTCTCAACATTCCAAGGTATTGTACAATATACTTACGATGGAAGAGATGACACGACAATGAATGTTTATACCACGAAGACTATGTGTAATTACATGATAAAAACTAAAGGACCACTTGGTTATGAAAATATTGCTGCTATATTGAGGTGGACAAATCAAGTATATGGTTTACCAGCAAATACCCCACTCTCAAATAGTTATTGGGATTCACTTGTTGAACTTAGAGAGACAACATACTCCTATGGAAATAATGACAATTCAGATGCTATGGCAGCACGTGGATGGATGTGGTTGTGTTGTAATGAGATGGGATGGCTCCAAACAACTGATCAAGGAAGAAACATCTTCCACCAATTAATCCCATTAAACTTTTACGTTAACATGTGTACAGATATCTTTGATTCCTCTGTTGAAATAACATTTATCAGAGATAACAACAAGAAGGCTAAGAAATTCTTTGGTGGTGCTGATACTTATCAAGCTAATAATGTTATCTTGCCAAATGGTAATTTGGATCCATGGCATGCATTAGGAACTTATGTAACCAATAACACAACACACCAATATCCATATTTAATTGATGGTACTGCACATTGTGGTGATATGTATCCAGATTATGATGGGCAACCAGCAAGTTTAGGACCAGTAAGGAAGTTTATAAAATCAACAGTTTCAGATTTTATCAAGGCTGGAAATCAACCATGGTAATAATCAGTTTATAATTCTCTTTTTTTCCAATATAATACGTTAAGTAAAAAATTTTAATTATGTATAATCAATTTTTTTTAATGATAAGAAATAATTATCCTTTCAGTTAGCATTAAATTACAAGATAAGCTTTAGAATGATAATCACTTAATATTTAACTGATATATAACATGTTTTATGTGTCTTTTAAAATTAATATAATCTTTGTTTGATAAAGGGAGAAGTGATGCTTTGTGTAAATTATTGTTATTTAATGTTGATAGATGGTTTAGAGATGGCTTACTAGTAATTTTGTGCTTTGTTTTAGCGATAGGTTGATTATTTTTTTGTAAGAGAGTTGTTTTATTGAGAGTAATATATTGATAAGGTGTTTTGTTTGATTGTGTATAAAAAACTACTTATAGGTATTTTAAAAGTGAATATTGATAAAGAGTAAAGATGAAATGTAACAATTAAGGAAATTAATTTGTGGTTTTTAATTCCACGGTTGACAAGTTTTATCATGCAATGATAAGTTTATTTATTCAATTGTTAATCAATTTATCTTATGATTGCTGATGTTTTTTAATATTTTAAATGTTTTGAATATATTTAAAACTTATGCTAACTCGTAAAAAAAACAAACTTATAAAAACAACTCAAAATATCTCTTTTTTGCAAAATATTTAAGTTGTAATTAGTACATATTGATATATTTTAATTGTCTATACCAGCAAAATACCTATAAATAAATTATTACTTGTGATAAGAAAAACAAAGTAGTTTGTAAATTTTAAACTACTTTTAGTTAGCATGAATATATTTTCAACATTTTTTAAATTGCTTTTTATAATAATAAATTTTTAAATGAAAACAACATTGAAGCATTATTATTCTTTAAAAATAAATAAATTTCATATTATGTACTTTAATTGTTAATTTTTAAGAAGGCATTAAGAATAATTGATTTAGTTTACACCTTTTTTAATAATTTGTTACTTTTATTTATTAAACAATTTTTTAATGAGTTATCGGTGTAATTAATTTCTAACGTAATTTGTCTTTTTTAATATATAACATTTATATTATTATTAAAACAAATATTATATAGTGACGTTCATTATCCTATTTAGCTGTTGTATGTATTATTTTATTTGTATTTTATACATTTAAGGATGGAATTTAAAATTAAAGTAAAATATAAAAAATTATCTTATAAAATATTATAGTCTTCCTAATTTTCTAGGTTAATTTATTTCTTTTTGATAATATATTCTCACTGGAGCAACTTTGTTAAAGTAAAAATTTTTAGGGAAAATTTTATATTCTCTATTACATATGACAAATATTGGAGTATAAACTTTTTGTTTAACATTTTAAATGACTGTTACTTCAAAATATAATTTTTTTAATAACCATAACTTAGTCACACTGTTTTGTAAAAACTTATAATTATGTTTCACTTAAAGATCTATCTTTTTAAATGAATTTTACTAATGTTCTTTGAATTAAAAACATTTAGTTTATAATGTCAGAAGAATAAAATATTATATTTTTATATTATTAAACACATAAACACCTGAAAAATATATATTATATTTTAAAAGTGTTATTTTATCTCCTTAATTCTTTATAAACATATATTTTTATTATCATATAATTTTTTTTGATTTCTTATAGAAGGTAAATTTTTTCTTCCAAGATGATTTCTAGTGAGAATGAAATTTTCTTCCAAAATAATGACGTAAAAAGTCAAGATGAAGATGAGAATGATGCTATGTTGAAAAGGAAGGTGTATGATATTATATTGTGAGAAATGTAAAGTAAGTTATGCTTCATTTTTTATGTTATCTTTTATGCAAACCTTTTTTTATGTATAGAAATTAGTTAATAGTGTTGTAACATGGCAAAGTAATGATGTGAAGGATGAGAATTTTAATGTTAACAAAAATTTCCCCTATATTTATCAAGCAATACCGTGTATTTATTATTTACAGTTAAGAAGGGCTAATGAATTTGTCAGTGCTATTCACAGATGTCCACAATGTGATAATGTTCTTGAAAGTTTTTTAAATATGAATAAGTAATAAAAATTATTGATGATAGATTAAATCTTATTCTTATTTATTAATTCTTCCTGGGATTTTTATATAAAAATTTTATGTGTAATAAAATAGAAAAAGATTAGAAGGCAAATAAACTATTTTTAATATAAATTTTTATTGTGTTTTAATGTTTAATATTTATTAAAAAAATAAAATCTTAAATTAAATGATAACTTATTATCAATCTACAGGAAATTATATCAAAGTACTAAAAAAAAGATAATAAGATGATGGGCACTTTATTACCATGTTTAAAGTTCAGAATATACTCTATTTATGTATACAATACAAATTACTTATCTTTTTTTTTATTTTTTCACTATTAAATTTTTATATCTTATCAAAATTTAAAATGTTAACAAAAGTAGAGTTTATTTTTACAACTCACAATAGATATAAAAGTACTAAAAATCAAGAAAAAGTTATATAATTTATTAAATATGAAAATTTTAAATTTCTCTACATTATTTTTCCTTTCACTAATACAACATTTGGTATGTTTCAAAATATTAGTGTATAGTCCTGCGATGGGACATAGTCATGTAAATTTCAACATGAGAATTGCTAACATACTTATAGATGCCGGGCACAATGTTACATATTTGAAAATTAATATAGCAAAAAACATTAATTTGAAGACAAAGGCTAAAATTATTGAAGCTACCGTAGATAATGGTCTAGAAGGTAAGATTCATAATACACTTACTATGAAAAATATGTGGACTATGAAAGGCAACATTAAAGAAATGATTCAAGATTTCTCGGAGCTAGTAAATAATTTATTGAATATCTGTCAACGTATGCTATAATTTTGTTTATAATTTTTTAACTTAAATTTTTAGATATGTTTGATAATGATGAACTAACGAAGTTGATAAGAAATGAAAATTACGATATCATGATTTCTGAATTTTGGACTGTATGTCCAGGCTTTATAGCTAAGCATTGGAATATTAAAAAAAATATCTACACATCTGCAATGACAAATAATGAGTTATTGTACGATTATTATGGATTATATTTCCCCTCTAGTTATGTACCAACAATGTTTCATCATGCTAATGATGTTATGACATTCCGTCAGCGTGTTGCAAATTTTTTTGATTACCATATCTCAAGAACATTCTTTAAATATATTACATTACCGAAATTCCAAGATATTTATAGAAGAAAAAATAATGGAACTTATGTTAGCATGGAAGAACTTACTAAAAATGTAGGAGCATTTTGGTTGAATACTTTACCTTTTATTGATTTTCCTAGTCCAATAACCTCTAAGATTCATTATATTGGTGGTGCTGGCATTCCAGAAACCAAACCTTTAGATAGCAAATGGAATGATATATTAAGTAAAAGAAAATATAATGTTCTATTATCATTTGGATCAATAGCAAAATCATATCAAATGATAGATGAGTACAAAATTGGAATATTAAATACTATCAGTGATTTATCAAATATAACATTTATTTGGAAATATGAGAAAAATATATCAACTTTACCTATTAAGGTACCATCAAATGTTATTTTAGCGGATTGGATACCACAAAATGATCTTTTAAGTGATGAAAGATTAAATTTGTTTATCACTCATGGTGGGATGAATTCAATTGTTGAGGCTGGAGCAAGGTCGACACCAATAATATGTGTGCCACTGTTTGGAGATCAAAAAAGAAATGCTGGTATGGTACAAAGGTTGGGATTCTCTGAGTATTATAATAAAGAGAATTTAAAAGATTCTGAGATGTTGAAAGAAACCATTCTCAAAGTTCTTAATAACAAAAAATATAAAGAGAAAGCTGAGAGAATTGGAAAATTAATGAGAGAAGTCCCCTTTAAGGCCAGTGAAATCATTGTTAAAACAACAGAATTTATTTGTAATAATGATAACATTTCCTGAAATGAATTTGCACGGGTCAAACATGGGAGTAATTGAATTCTTTAACCTTGACATCATTCTCATACTTATAGTATTATTCACATCGATTTCAGTATTTTTCTACAAACTCCTAAAAAAGATATTCTCTTTTAAAATTAAATACAAATCTGACTAAATAAAGTGCAAATATTTGTTTATAAAAATTAATAATAAATGAAAAAACTTTATCTACAAGATATCAAACTAAATAATAAAACAAATATGTTATTTTAATATTTATTTTTATTAAAAAAGTAAACATTTTTTTAAAGCATCAATCTTCTTAATGCATCTCGAAAATTCATATATTTAAATTTCTAATGTTTTGAAATTGTTTACAATATCATTCTCCGCATTATCATCATTCTTATTATTAAAATATGTTTGTTCTGTTAATAATAAAAAACTAAATTTAGATTGTAATGATAAAAGAATTGATTTCATGTGTAGAAGTTGTGAACGATAATCGGTAAAATAAGTTTTATCAAAACATGGTGATGGTATGCCTTCGATAAGGCATAGTTTTAGAAGAATTCTTGTAACGTTCTGGAATGATTCTTTAAATAGTAGTATGTGGTCATCTTTTGTGATTAACATTGAGAATTTGAGAATAAATGAAATAATTTTATAGAGATTGCGTTTAATTTGGTCTGTGTAATCTGGAGAATCGAATATTTGATGTATTGAGTCACCTAAAATTGTTGTTAACATGATATTAACACTTTCTTTCATTCTTTCAACAGCTTCAGTTTTTATTTTATTATCAAAGCAGGCATTGTCATAACTTGTTAATAAATTGAAGTAGGCTTCAAGAGTATCAAGCATATTAATTGATACATTGAATATGCTTGAAATTTCTTCTTCGCTCTTCAAACATTCATTTGGGTGAATTAAAAAATAGAAGAAAAATGTTGATTTCTCATGAAATAGATTAATGATATTAATAAAATATGTTGGTGAATTAAAGATTAAATTAATATTGTTTCTATTGATACTTTTTGAACAAATTTTGAAAGCATAGATTCTTACTTTTGAGTCACTAATATAATGATTCTCTTCAATATTTTGTTTTGAGTTTGATTCAAAGGCTAAGGTAACAAAGTGAGAGAACAAACGTTCCAGAATATTGTTATCATTAATAACTAAAGAACGTTCTTGTGAGATGTTTTCGTATAACGTGTAGTAGAATTCAAGAATAGTAGCTTTTAGAAGTTTATTCATCTGGCATTCTAATACTTTACAGATATATAAACCAAGTCCTTGAAAATGATCAAAAGTAATGTCTAATCTATTTTTAAATTTGATAATTATTTTTGTTGCTACATTGAAATGATCAATAATCTGGTTCAATTTATATATTTCACAAAATTTAGGATTATTAATAAAATCATTATAATATTGAGTAGATAAGACGTAAGAAATATCTTGAACTGAACATTCCTCCATTAAAGTGAATACCACTATGAAATATTTTTTGTTAAAATAAAAAAATTATAAAAATATGATATAAAATTCTATTTGTACTTTATTTTATGCGATAATTCACAATTACGTGTACATACAAAAGTTATATTTATAATGGCAGCATTTTTATCATACATGTTATAAAAAAGTAATGTTTATTCTAAATACAAAAGTACAACGATTTAAGAATTTGTATAAGATTATAATGTTTTTTAAAATATATTTTTAGAGATGAATACTAAAATTAATGAAAAAAATAAATTTATTATAGAAAAATAATATAATAACAGCCTAAATAAAAAAGCTATTTCGACTTATATATAATACAATATTTCAGGGTATTTATAATCTTTAATGCAGCCGTATTTTTCAACAAATATATTTCATAATGATTTGTTCATTTCTATAATTATATTTATGTTAATTTTTAGTATTTTTATAATAACAAATAAAAATAAATATTTTTTTAATAAATCATATGATTGACAACATATGCTATTAATAAAAAAATAAAAAATAAAAATTTTACTAAGAATATATATAATAATTTGTAGTTGTTAACACGAATAAATTTATATCCATTTATATGTGTTTAAGATTGATAATAAAATAGAATGCGTTTTTAATGAATAGAATTTTCTTTATTTTATTTGAATTATTAAGTAAAAATAAAGAAAAAATGTACAAATACATTAGAATTATATAATAATTTTATTATCTAAAATTTGATAAATATCAAACAAGGAAGTTCATGTTTTGCTACTTCATTTAAACATTATAAAATTGATAGATTGTTTTTGTTAAGGTATTTTTTATATCAACAACTAGAAATTGAGATTTTTGTGTTACTTCATAAATGATTATTTACCTCTTTTAGTTTTAAAATAATCTTTAAAATATTTAAAAATAGTTTGTTTTAGTACATTTGATAAAAAATAGCAAAGGATATGTTTACAGTAGTTAAATAAAATACTTCTGTTATGCAAAACTAAAAAATATAAAAACATAAATAATATATCATTAATAATTGAAACAAGTTTCATAAGTAATGAAGATTATAGTCTTTCATTCAAATGAAAACATGTCCAGCTATAACTAATAAGGTAAATTTAAGAACAAAACACTTTCCTCTAAATAATAAAAAAATTTATTAAAACAACTGAAAACAATAGTCTTACATTCAAAATAAGTTTATATGATTAGATGTGTATAAGGAAAAGAAAACTTATCCATTACGAAGAATGACGATTTTTATAATCTTATCTTATGGTTTTTTGCAAAAAATTTCTCTAATGATCTTATCTATAAAGATTCAATGTACTACAAAATTATCTCTTTAAGTAAAACACTCATTGGATTGACGTTATTAATTGGAAAAGTCAATAACATTGAGAAATTTATCTTTTTGATAAAAAACTGAAATCAAAAATTTCCATAAACAATTCTTGACATTTCGAATTATTATTTAATAGATAAATAAAAATCTCTAGAATTTTTACTTGTATAGATTTAATTTATGATTAAATTATTTGAAACTAAAATATATCTATTTATTTATGAAATTATTTAATCAGGAAAAATAAGATATGTAGTCTCTTTTTCCTACCAGATTGCAATAATTGATTGTTTTACTAATATTAAGATACTATCTTAATATTGTATGCTTACACTTTTATAAAAAAGTAATGGGTTTCGTAAAATTTTTTCAATCATTAATCAGCATGCTTTAGATTTTTATGATTTTTATGCATTAAAAGGTTATTTATTTTGGTAAAAATATTCTTTCCTAAAATTAAAAAAAAATTATAATAATAAATTTATTTCTTACCTGATTTATTCCTACTAAAAATATTCCACCATGGCCAACGACCTGTAGGTTTTGCTAAAAAAAGTTTTTAAAAATTATTTTAAAACTAAAAATGTTACTTTTTAGTTTGAAATTAGAAGGATCTTTAACATCATTTATGTTAGATACTAGTATTATGCGTCCACCATAACCTTTACCAAAGCCAAACAAGTATTCAAAGAATTTATTCTAAAAATGGAATAAAAAATTTAATAGTATTTTATCTCACAATTGTTGACTTATCAAGAAACATTTCCATTTTTTCATTTTCTTCAGCAATGTCCTTAGGTTTTGTTTGATCCGGATCAAGACCAAGATGATGCACATGTCTAAGAACTGGACCTAATAATTGAACAAATATATTCTGATAAGCATCTTCAGTTGGTGTCATAAAAACGACACATGGTTTTGATACTTCATTTGTGCAATTGGTCTTATATCCAAATGAAATATTTGTAAGAATACCAATAAGAATAACTATAACTGACGGATTCATGACCTTTAACATATATAAAAATTTTAACTCTCTAAAGATTCATATATATCAAACAACATACTTTTAAATAAAATAAGAAAACATTTAATATCAAATTAAATATTTAAATCTAAATGTTTATTGTAATAATCAAATAGTATCTTTTAATCACTTTTGAATAAGAAAAAAATTAAAATAAACTTTGTTTAACCGGTAGTCATGCCTGTTATATATTACAATGCAATATTTAAATATTCCCTTATTTTTTAGTCATAAAAGAATATCTATCTAAATTTGAAGCAAGTTAATATTTTTGACGTGTTGTTAAGATTAAAATATCTAATGGAAAATTTTTCATTGTATTCTATCTTTTAGAAGAAGTGAATTTTCATTATCATGTATTGATAAACTAATTTTTCACTACTATTAAGATTATAATCTTATGATTTTTAAAGTAGTAGTTAAATGTACATTATGCATGAGAAGGAAATATACAAAAATTCTTCAGTGTTGACAAATATGTGTCCGAAACTTTATTGCATGCATATATTTGAAAATTTGTTTAAAAGATCAAGCATCAATGAATTTTAAAAACGTTAATGATACATAAATGTGGTTAGAAGAAAAATAAAATGTTTAACTTCATTTATAGTATATTAAAATGGTTTGTTGAGGATAGAAGAAACAACAAATGTTGATAAAGATCGTATTTAACATAATATTTTATTGGAATTGTATATTTAATTTATGTAATATTTTATTTTTTTACACCCGGTGATTTAATAGCCGGGTTGTCTGTGAGATAATTTACTTGATTAAGATTCCTTGTTGGAGCACCTAATGATATTCTTACTAGTTATATTCTCTAAGATCGTTTTTGAGATTTCTTTACTAGGTTCGGGTGCCGATGTGTGTCTGAATCGCTTTTTATTTGAGTTGAAATAAATTCTCTTAAGCGTGGCACGTTGGTAAATGAGTATGGTTGGAATTACATAGGTAGTGAATGTAATTAAAGAAAGATTGGAGTCAAATAATTATGAAATTTAAAGGAATAAGGTAAAGTTCAATCGAATGAAGAGAATTTCAGTGAGAATCAAAAAAGATTAAAATGGACACAAAAGGTTCTGTTGACTATAAAAGGATTCAAAAGAATTAAGGAGAAAATCAAAGTGCATGAAGGAAAATTCATAAGATTTAGAATAAAATTGTTGAATATAGTATTATTCAATAAGTTGGAATGTACACATTTTCTTATGAAATTTCAAATAAACATACTTCAAAAGTATATCTTAGAATGAACAAATTTCAATGGATTGTTAATAGTAGGATACAATTCAATGCAAAAATTGTAGCATTTAGTATTCATAATCATAAACTTTTGACCACAAATTTCTTATTGAATTTTTTCACAAAAATTCATTATTAAAGATTATCAAACAAATATCTACAAGTACTTTTTTTTATGAAAAATTCAGAAGTTATAGAAAATTAGAATTTGTTTCTGAATTTATATATTTCATAAAAATATTTTAAATTTTTAATGATTGTAATTTTGTTATTCAATAAAAATGTCATGATATATTTAATAAATGAATGTAGATTTCATGAGTCTAGGGTTATTAAACACATATTTTTTAAAGATTATCAAAAGAGATATAATAGTTTAAGGTCATAAAATTCACATTGAATACTTTTAATATATAAAAACATCTAAGTCAACTCAGGTCTAATGTGAAAAAAATTAAAAATGAGGAGCTTTTGGAACTTTTAAAAAATATCAAAAAACTTTAAAATTTTATTATTATAAATTTAAAATATATAATTAAATTATTCAAAATTACATTCTAGAAATTTATGTGAATAATAAATGAGTATAAATAAGATATGTAATCTATTTTTGCTTTCAGATTACACTAATAAAGTTCTTTCCAATTTTATGTGCTTAGATTTTTACAGAAAGGTGCTGAATTTTGTTAAAAAAATTTCTAGAGCAATTTAGCATGTGTCATTCTATGATAATGCTAAAATTTTAACGCATTACCAATTCTTTTGAGCAAACATTTATCTAAAATTAAAACTAATTTTAAATATAAAGAAAATTCATTTCATACTCTCATTATGATCCTTCTCTCCAAAGTCTCCCAAAGTTAATGGTTTTTCAGTTGCTGCTAAAAAATGTAGATAATTATTTTTAATTATAAGAAATTACAAAATAATGGAAATTCAGAAGAAAAAAATAATTTCTGTAAATAAGGTAATAAGTAAAAAGATCGTTAAAGTCCACGATCAATATCTATCAACTTTTTATTCATAAAACTATTAGTCCAAGGCACTTTTGATAGGTATCTTAACGTGAATTCAAGAAAACAGTACCTGATTTTCCCGTATTGAAGATAGACTTTACTTTAAATTCAAATGAAATATTAATAAGGATAGCAATTAAAATAATTACGCTTAAAAAATTCATAATGATTTTAAAGTAAAATGAGTTAATTATAGAAGGATTTCTATAACCCTAAATAATATACATTTTTTAAAAAAATTAAAGTTACATTTAATATTAAATTAAATATTTAAACCCGTATAATCATCATATTAATCAAATAATATCGTTTAATCACTTTAAATTTCGAATAGAAAAATTTAAAAAACTTTATTTAACCAAATATACATGTTTTTTAAATATTAAAATATAATATTTAAATATTTCTTTGTTTTCTTGTCATAAAATATATATGTTCAAATTAAGATAAACAAAAATTTTTGACGTGTTTATGAGAAAAAATTATCTAATAAAATATATTTAACATATTATATCTTTATGAAAAGTAAATTTCAATTAACTTTTGTTAAAAAAATAATTTTCCATTCATTTTGAAATGATAAAATCTTAATTTTTAAAACAGTAGTCAATTGTGCATTATATATGAAGAAAGTAGAATGTAAAATTCCTCAATGGTAACAATTATGTGTTAAAAATTTTATTGGATCCATATATTTAATAACCATTAAATTTTATTTTGAAAAATCATGAATCAATGAATTTTAAATAAGTTATTAGTATCTAAATAGGACTAGAGGAAAGGTAATACATACACTTAACTTTATTTTGAGTATATAAATTGTCTTATTGATGTTGGAAATACTATAAAAGATGATAAAGATCATACTTAACAAGAATATTTGATGAAATAGCATATTTAATTATAAATTTTTTTTCGTAAATGACGTGATTTGACAACATAGTTGTCTGAATGATAGATTAATAGATTGGTAGTCATTATTCTTGAATCCCATTATCATATTGTCAATTACATCTTTTAAGATTGTACTTAAAATTTCATCTCTAATTTTTTATTTTATGTATGCTTGAGTCGGTCTTTATCTGAGAAGAAGTGAAATTTCTACAATGTGGCATAGTTGTAAACTAGTTTGATTGTGACAACACTGTTAATGAACGTAATTGAGAAAATAATGGAGGTGAAAATTTGGAAAATTTCGAGGAATTTGAGAGATTTCAATTAAATGAGGAGGATTTCAATGGTAATCAAGAAGCTTTTATTTGATACGATGTGTTCTTTCGAAAACATATGAATTATGAGGAATCTGGAAAAAAATCATAGTGATTGCGGACAAATTAACATGGTTCATAAAATCTTATGAAGTTTTTATGATATATATTTGTAGAATTATAGAGAACTCATAAGTTTAAGAAAAGAGTCATCGTGCCAAAAGTTGACTTGACAAGGGTTAAAAAAATTATAAAACCAGTATTATTCAATAACATAGATATATACATTTATGTAATAAAATTCCTATTAGATATATTTCAAGAGTCTATTTTAAAATAAATAAGTTTAATTGAATTGCTTAGAGTTGGATCCAATCAATTCAGAAATTGCAGGATTAAGTATTTATTCACCATAAACTCTTCACCACAAATTTCTTATAAGGTGTTTTCCATAAACATTTGCTATCAAAGATTATTAGACAAATATGTGCGGATGCATTGGTACTGCAAAATTTAAAAGTTATAAAAATATCAAATTTATTTTGCTAACTTTATTTAGTTTAATAAAATACATATTTTAAAATTATTGTAATTTGTTATTCAATAGAAATATTATGATATATTCAATAAGAAAATCAAAAATATTATTCAAGTCTAGAATTATTTAGCACATCTTTTATTACTAATTATTGAATGAGTTAAAGTAGTCCAAGTTCATAAAGTTTTACAATGAACACTTTTAATAAGTCTAAATATTTACGTTATTTCACGTATAACGAGAAAAATGTAAGAATAAAAAAATTTTTGTTTATAATTAATATAAAGGGTTTTAAAAATCTTATTGTTATAGATTTAATATACGATTAAATAATTAAATATTACAATCTATTAATACAATAAATGTTATTTTATCAGTAAAAATTAGACATGTTATCAATTTTTTATTTCCAGATAACAATAATATATTATGTTCTCAATATTATGATACTGTCATAATATTATGTTCTTCTAATTTTATAAAGATGCGTTGGGTTTTGTAAAATTGTATTTCTATCAATTAATAACACATCATTATCTAATGGTTTTGCATATTTAAATATATGCTTTACTGCTCTAAGGAAACCATTATGTTCTAAAAATTAAAAATATTTAATTTATAAAAAATTCATTTCATACCCGGTCCATTTTCCTCGTAAAAATCTTTCCTAGTCCATGGTTTTTCAGTCGTTACTAAAAAATGTCTAAAAATTATTTTGTTATTGATAAATGTTACCAAATGATGAAATATCAGAAGGAATCATAACCATATGTAAATGAGGTACAATTTCAACAGATCTATTATATCCATATGTAACATCTGGCAATTTATTAATAAAAGTTCTCTATAAAATAAAGTGATAATTAATAATATTTTAGCTTACAATTTCATCTTCACCGACAAATTTTTTTATGTTTTCATTTTCTTTTTCGATTGTTTCGCGATTGGTTTCGTTTTCCATGAGACCAATATCATGCACTAATTTATTCATACAATCTATAGATGAAAGAAATAGTTCTTGGTAAGCGTCTTCGTGTGGAGTCAAATAAACTGTACATGGCTTTCCCATATCTTGTGTACAATCGGTTTTATATCCAAATGAAAAATCAATTAAGATAACAATTAATATAAATGTATCTAAAGAATTCATGATTTTTAAAAGATAAATGTTAACATCAGAAGGATTTTTATACTTCCAAACAATATTTTGTTTTAAAAAAAGAAAGCTATATTAACTATCGAATTAAATATTTAAATCTGTATATTCGTCATGTTAACCAAACAGTATCTTTGATAGCTTTCAATTTTGAATAGAAAAAAAATAAAATATACTTTGTTTTGCCATTAACCAATTTTACATATCTTTTAAATATTACAATACAACAACCGCTAGATTCGATCCTCGTTGCTTTCCCTTAATGATTGCCTTTTACTT
This sequence comes from Strongyloides venezuelensis, assembly GCA_963280985.1. Taxonomy (NCBI): domain Eukaryota; kingdom Metazoa; phylum Nematoda; class Chromadorea; order Rhabditida; family Strongyloididae; genus Strongyloides; species Strongyloides venezuelensis. The sequence continues at coordinate 24,501,747 of CAUJLX010000002.1, forward strand.
CTTGGATACTAAGGCTGGTTATGATTATCCCTTCTTGGACACAGAAATTGTTTTTTCTAAATATGTGAAATTTTTAATAAGAACTGAAATATTTTTATCTATAAAATTTTATGATTTTTTATATTATTCTAATTGAATTGATATTATTAATTTTAAAGTAAATGACACAGAAAAATTAATACTTTTGATAAAAAAACTGAAAGTTGGAAATTTTTGCTGACATTTCTTGATATTTCATATGGTTATTTAATAATTAAATAAAAGAATTTGAAAATATCATCAGTATAGACTAAATATATAATCGAATTATTGAAAAATACAATTTATTAATTTATAAAAATTATTTAATCAATATAAATGTAATATGTAATCTATTTTTAACTCCTGATTACAATAAATATATACTTCTGATATTATGATTCTATCATAATATTATGTGCTTGTATTTGAATAAAAAAGTACTTTGTTTTGTAAGATTTTTTTAACAGTAATTAGAATGCAGTACTCTTTAATAACTTTTATGATTCAATACTTTCTTTCCCTATTTTCTTAAAGATGTTATTGTCTAAACCTAAAAGAAAATATTTAAATTATTGAGAAATTTATTTCATACGCAATTTATGTTTTCCATTAGATTCCTTCAATGGCAACGAGGTAGCAGGTTTACCTAAAAAAAGTTTTAAAAAATTATTTTAAAACTACAAATGTTACTTGTTGTATAGTCAGATTGAAGATAATTGTAAATTGATTTGGATACTAGCATAATGCGCACACCACCATATCCTCTTTTACCAAAACCAGATACATTTTTTAAAAAATCATTCTACAGAAAGAATTAAAAATAAATAATTACTTATCTTACAATCGTATCATCATCAAGAGCCGTTTGCAATTTTTTATTTACTTCCTCAATTTTACTTTCATCGCTTTCATTTTTATCAAGTCCAAGATTATTTGTATCCTTATGTCTTGATTTCAAAGATCCAAGTAATGTATTTTGATAAGCTTCATCATCTGGAGTCAAAAAAAAGGTACATGATAATGGTAAAGCAGCTTCGCAATTGGTTTTATATCCAAATGAAATGTTAATAAGAATACCAATTAAAATAACTACACATAAAGAATTCATTATTTTAAAAATATATAAAAGTTAACTTGATAATAATTTAAATACCTCCAAACGATAAACTCTTTCCAAAAAAAGTAAATGAAACATTTAATTTTAAATTAAATATTTAAATCTAGATATGGTCATATTAATCAAATAATATTTTTTAACCACTTTCAATTTCTAACAAGAAAAAAATCATAAATAAACTTTGTTTAACCAATAGACATGCTTGTTATATATTACAATACAATATTTAAATATTTCCTTATTTTTTTAGTCATAAAAGTATATCTATCTAAATTTAAAGCAAATAAATATTTTTGACGTGAGTATAATATTTTATATAGTATGATATTATATCTGGGAATTTATTACACCTTTTATTTAATTTTAACCAAACTAATACAATAAAATAAACTAAGATATAATAATTATTCGGGTAGGATTATATTTTAGACTTACCCAAGATCTTCTGTCTTGGTTTCTCTTTCTAAGTTTTAAATATTTTTACTTTTACACTTCTAACCCCTAAAATTATACAATAATAAAATAATAACATAGAATAAAGTGAGTAATTAAGTAATAATATAATAGTAATAAAATATTTTGAGAAACTTATAATACCAACATATAATGATGATTTATATGGTTACATTATTTTGGTAAATAAAGTAGCGGTTTGCTTCTTCTCAATTATAAACACAATCATCGCTATTTATATTACTCGTGTTAATAATATTAAAATATCTAAAAAAATATTTCATTTTATTATTTCTTTTAGAAAAGTGGATTTTCATTAACGTGTGTTGATAAATAAATTTTTAAGCATTATTAAAGGTATAACTTTATGATTTTTCAAGTAGTAGTTAATTAAAATTATATATAAAGAAGGAAAATTGCAGAAGCTCTTCAGTGTTAAAAATTATGTGTTCAAAAATTTATTGCATAAATTTATTTAAGAATCATTAAAATTAGTTTAAAAAAATCATATATCAATTATTTTTATAAGAGTTAATATTACATAAAAAGGATTAGAGGCAAGACGATACATACACTTAACTTTATTTTGAGTAAATAAATTGTCTTATTGATGTTGGAAATTTCTATAAAAGATGATTAAGATCGTACATAACAAGAATATTTGATGAAATAGCATATTTAAATATAAATTTTTTTTTCGTAAATGACGTGATTTGATAACGTAGTTGTCTAGACGGTAGATAATAGATTGGTAATCATTATTCTTTAATCCCATTATCATAATGCTAATTACATTTTTCGAGATTGTACTTAAAATTTCACTTCTAATTTTTTACTTTATGTATGCTTGAGTTGGTCTTTATCTGAGAAGAAGTGAAATTTCTATAATGTGGCATAGTTGTAAACTAGTATGATTGTGACAGCATTGCTAATGGAGGTAATTGAGAAAATGATGAAGGTGAAAAATTGGAAAATTTTGAGGAATTAGAGAGATTTCGATTAAATGAGGAGGATTTCAATAGTAATCAAGAAGCTTTTATTTGATACGATGTGTTCTTTCGAAAACATATGAATTATGAGGAATCTGGAAGAAAATCATAGTGATTGAGGACAAATTAACGTGGTCCATAAAATCTTATGACGTTTTTATGATATATATTCGTAGAATTATAGAGAACTCATAAGTTTAAGAAAAGAGTTATCGTGCCAAAAGTTGACTTGACAAGGGTTAAAAAAAATTATAAAACCAGTATTATTCAATAACATAGATATATACATTTATGTAGTAAAATTCCTATTAGATATATTTCAAGAGTATATTTTAGAATAAATAAGTTTAATTGAATTGCTTAGAGTTGGATCCAATCAATTCAGAACTAGCAGGATTAAGTATTTATCACCATAAACTCTTCACCACAAATTTCTTATAAGGTGTTTTTCATAAACATTTGCTATCAAAGATTATTAGACAAATATGTGCAGATGCATTGGTACTGTAAAATTTAAAAGTTATAAAAATATCAAATTTATTTCTGAACTTAATACATTCAAAAAATATAATATTTTTAATGATTGTAATTTTGCCACTCAATAAAAGCCATAACATATATTCAATAAAAGAATCTAGAATATTTATGAATCTAGGACTATTAACACATCGTTTTTTTTAAAAATTATTAAAAGAATTTTAAAAATGTATGTTCATCCAGGTTTCAAATAAATTAGTTTCTATAGATAAAAATAACTACGTCATTTCACGTTCAACGTGAGGAATGTAAAAAGGGGAGAGATTTAATGTATTATAATTAATGTAAAAGATGTTTAGAATTTTATTGTTTAAGATTTAAAATATTGTTGAATTATTAAAAAATACAATCTAAAAATTTATGAATTTACTTGATCAGTAAAAATTAGACTTGTACTCTTTTTTTGTTCATATTTGCACAGTAAATTTTTTCTACAACAGTATGTTATGATTCAATCTATATTTTATTTTCTTGTATTTTTTGAAGAAAATATTTTATTTAATACAAATTTTCTTCGATAGCAATTAACATAAGTCACTCTTTAATTTTTTTTATGTTTAAAAATGCTAGTCAACTTTTTGAAGAAGTTATTGTCTAAAATTAAAAGTAAATTTAAATTACTAAGAAATTCATTTCATACGTGATTTATGTGTATTAGTAAAATCTTCCCATGTCATCGAATTTGAATTGTTTTCTGAAAAAAGTTTTAATAACTTATCTCAAAACTAAAAATTTACCATTTCTTGTAAAATTTGAAAAATCAGTTTTGTTATTTATTTCAGGTACTATATAAACGCGTCTTTCATATCCTCTATTAAGACCAAGCAACTGTTTGAAAAATTCTTCCTACAAATCAAATAAAAAATCGATAGGATTTTATCTTACAATTGTTCCACTACCAACAAGAGTTTGTATTCTTACATTTTCTGCTGCAATTTCTTCAGGTGTTGTTTCATTCGGCTTAAGACCTAAATGATATACGAATCTAAGGATTGGATCTAATATTCCAAGAAATACATTTTGATAAGCATTTTCATATGGAGTCATAAACAAATTGCATGGTAATGATACGCTCTCGTTACAATTAGTCCAAAATCCATACGAACCATTTATAAAAGTAGCAATTAAAATGACTATACTTAATGAATTCATAATTTTCAACATATATAAAGTTAACGTTACAGAGATTTATATATCCCAACCAACATACATTTTTAAGAAAACTTTTAAAATCATTTATTATCAAATTAAATATTTAACTCTATATATTCGTTATACTTATCAAATATTATATTTTAATCACTTCAATTTTGTAAAGGAAAAAAATATAAACAAAATCTGTTCAAACAATTATACATATCTTCTAAATATTGCAATACAATATTTAAATATTCTCTTATTTTTCTAGATATAAAAATTTATCTGTTCAAATTAGGATATATAAATATTTCTATGTGTTGATAATAATAGATTGTAGCATAAGTTCTGTCGTTAATTTCACTATCATTTTAATATCATCAAAAATATGATTATAAGTAGTGGAAATTAGGCTATAATATAAATTTTATAGCACTATTTTTTAATTTTCTTTTTTGTATAATCACAATTTGTTTTGTTATTTATGTTATATATTCTTTTGCTTAAGCATAAATATATAGTTAAGAATTATTGTTTATACTGTATATTCTACGATCTTCAACTAAGATATAACGTAACTGAAGCTTCTAGAAATTTATGTAGAACATTGGAAGAAAGTGTAGTAAATGTTGAGACAGTACAAAGATTGTTCTCAAAGTCTGGAGACCAAGGAATGTATTTTAAAAATGATGCAGCATTTGTAGAGCTTATTTTTATAATAAAGATTTTTTTACATGCAAATTATTTTTTATAATCTTTAATGTTATATGTTAGCAAATTATTCAACAGAATTTTTTTAAAAAAAACAAAATTTCAAAAATAGAAAAAAGGCTGTTTAATATGACTTCACATAATATTGAAGAGTAAAAACAATTAGATGGGTTAAGCTGTGAAGTTCTCGTTTATCTAACATACCCCTTTCGTTTGCCCCTATCTAATTACTACTTATTTTTGGTTCACATAACTTTTTTAATTATGGAAGTTTCAGTAGGGTAATAAAGTATTAGTAATGGAGACAAGTTCTAGGTAGTAATAAATAGTATATTACAAATTAAAAAAATCTTATTAAGATTACAGCATTTATAAGTTTCTGTAAAAAAAAAGCTTTTTTAAAAAACTAGTATATACCTTTAGCGCAAAAATTTTTCCATTTGTACTACGCACACTTACGTTTGTAACTTAAAAATGATTATCTTAGAAATAATCAATTAATAGTGAGAATTTGGCATTAACTACTTCTAATTAAAAAATGAATTTACGTAAATTAATCATTTTCTAACAACTGCTGAACATATTTCATATTCTGCGATAAAATTAAACAATTATTTTGACAAAATTTATTATAGTTTAAATAAACTTTAATAAATATTTTTTAAATCACGTTTTCTAGTCAGTCAAACATTTTTTAAAAATTTGATGAGAAATTTGTAATCCAATTTTATTTTATTAATAAAAAGAACAACTAAAATAATATATATTAGCAGATTTATTCGACCTGAAACTTTGAAAAACAAAAGTTACAGTGTCTTAAAGTCGGAAAAATTTATTTTTACAAGTTTTCGGTAAATAAATTGTTTTAAAACAAACATTTATTTTAGCAATAAGTTTTTATAAAAAAAGGTCGAACACAGTAAAACATGTGCTTTTTTGATTTTTGTACTCAAATTCAAAAGCACAATAATCAACACTTTTTATTTTTTATGAATTCAGATCTAAAATTACATGAAGAATCAATAGAGCTTAGTGAGAACATGCACTTTTTCGAATTTTTACACAAAAATTAAAGGACAAAAAAATTCTAAAAAACATAAAAGGCATAAATTTACGAAGCTGGAAGTATGCTTATTCGTTTTTTACAAAAGCACTCCTAGAAATATTATTTGTTTTTAAAATGTTTATTTACTGGAAACTTGTAAAAATAAATTTTTCCGACTTTGAGTCACTTTTGCTTCTATATCACAAAGTTTTAGGCCGAATAAATTTGACAACATGTATTAATTTAGTTGTTCTCTTTATTAATGAAATTAAATTGGATAGTAAAATTTCTAATTATACCTTCAATGTCTCATTGACATACAAACGTGTTTTAAGAGAAAAAAAAAAAGACATAATTCCAAATGTTTCACAATACCGGAATTTTCATCATATAACCGTAATTTTGTTTATGGGTGTAGAGGAGTCATCTTGTCCTAAAAGTGTTAAAAATAAGAATGTGGAGGCATTTTAAAAAGTTAATGATAAAAAGAAAATATTGCAGAAAAATTTTCACGTTATATAAAAAAGCTACCAATGTATTTAGTAAAAGACGGTGATCATTTTGAGAAGAATCCAAAGATTTTTTTAATAAATTTAATTAATAGAAGTATTCTTAAAAAAAACATTTTTTAAAAAATTATTTTATTAATAAGAAGCAAAGTTATTGCATAAATTATATTTGGAACAAATTTCCCACTATTATACTATTAATTAAAAAAATTAAAATTTCATCAAGAAATAGCAAAGCTATTTAAAATTTAAAAATGATATTATCAACTTTAGAATCCCATAGGATTGAATTATCAAATAAATATAATATATAGATCCATGAAAATTATTAACAATGATAAATTAAATATGTAGTCATTTTTTAGTTCTTGACTGCCATAATGAAATTTTTAACATTACAATATATATTTAATCATTTTCTTATTGCTCTTTTAAAACGATTACCCATGTTACTATCGTTAGACACTATCACAATGTCTCTATTTGATGCATAAGGGATATTGTTTAAACTACCAAAAAATGTTTCCTATAAAATGAATTTCACTTCAACAATGTTAGTTTGACTTACTTTGGCATCTTTAGAAACCTCATTTTTAATTAAATTATTTTCTTTTTCAATTTCTGAAGGTGTGGCTTCCTTAGTTAAAACACCAACCCCAAGTTTTTTGTCCTCATCAGTTAAACATTTATAAAATATTCCGTATGCTGCTTTACCTGCTGTCAACCAAACAGTACATGGTTCACCCACTGTACTAGTGCAATTGGTTGAAAATCCATACGAAATAGTTACAAGAATACCAAGTAAAATAATTATGCTTAAAGAATTCATGATTATCAAAGTATGTAAAGGTTGACTACAGAATGATTTATATATTCTTAATATTATTTCTAAAAAAGCAATTAATTTTAAATTAAATATTTAGATTTATACATTGATGATACTAGTCAAATAATATATTTTAATTATTTTTTAATTTTAACTGTGTAAAACACTGAAAATAAACCTTGATTAAGAGGTTAAATATTGTTCTTAAATATTTTTGCACAATATCTAAATATTTATTTTATTTTTTTAAACATAAAAGAACATCTGTTTAAATTTAAGAAAATAACAACCTTTAATCAATATATAATATTAAAGTACTAAATAAAAGTATATTTCATTTGAGAGTTTTCACTGTAACCAATTAAACCTTGCTTAAATTTTACTGAAAATAAATATTCAACTGTGATAAAATAATAAAAAATTAAATTCTGTAACAATGGTTAAGTAAAACATTGCATATACTAAACCATAACTGTAAAAGTTCTCCAAAGATAAGAATTATTTATTTAAAACATCATGATTTAGTATTTATTAAAATAGATTTTAGAAAAATATTGACTATAATTATTGACAAATTCTATAAATCATACAATAATTCAATAATATTTACTTGTAAAGTTTAATCGTACTTACAACAAACAGTCATTTTTTATCAAAACTAGAACTATTTTCTTATTTTTTGGATTACATTGGCATTTCTCGAGTTATTAAAATAAAAAAATCATTAAAAATTTTGATTAAATTACCTCTATTAAAATGGCATTAAGAAATAAATAAATTCTTTTAGAGTAAAACTCTTTCTAAAGAAATTATAAAATGTTATTTATCTAATAGTAAATTATAAATAAATTTAAAAAAATGGATAAGAAGTAATTATTTATTTTTAAAAATTATAAAATAAAATGAAAATGGTTTTAAATGTTAAAATAATTTCCTTAATTTTCAGAAAATTTCATAAAATGTATACAGATTATTTAGTAGCAAATCAAACAAATTTTTAAGAACACTTCTTCAGTATGTCTATGATCATTGATTGAATATTTACAACTAAGCCTAAGACATTCAGAAAATATTTTTTTAATATGATTTATCATGTCTTTTAAAATAAACCATGATTCTAATAAGTTATCATAGAATTTAAGAAATCGACTAAATTAAGATTTTATTAATATAAAAGTAAAATAGTTATTTATAAAAAAAATGTTTGTTTTATACATTTACGTAGTCCGCATTTCGATAAGATGGTCCGTGTTTTGACAAATTGTCAATAAATTAATAGAGTGGTCTATATTTTGTCAAATTTAGTCAATAAAATGATGAAAAAGCGTTTTTATGAAATCCAATTATTGATTGTAGTTTCTAAAAACTTTACTGCATACAAATGTTTAAGAGTCTTTAGAATGTAATTTGAAAAGCTATACACCAGTTATTTTTAATGAAATTAAAAGTATGCAAATGAAAAAGAATTTAAAACGAATTTAGAGAATTCAAAAGAAATTTAAAGAGATTAGTTGTTTTTATGGATATTTTAAGCATCAAGGCTTTGTAGGATAGACTTTAATCAAGAGGTTTGTAAAAGCTGAATGCAACATGAATCTCAGAAATAATGAGTATTCATTATCATTAATTCTTCACTAAAGATTTTTAAACAGATATTTTTCTGCAAAATTTTCATTAAAAATTTTTAAGCAAGTATGTATTTATACAATAGTATCGAACGAATTAAGAGTTAAAAAACCCTTATTATGTATTACTAGAACAATATAAATTTTAAGATAAATCTAAATTATTTATAAAGCTAGAAAATTATGATAATTAAAACACATAAAGTTTTTTATGAATTGCTTGTAAAAAACGAAGGTATCCATATAGTTTTTGCTTCTTTGTGTAATACTCAAAAAACGAAGCAAGTTGGCAGCTCTTATCGATATATAAGAAATTTAAAAATTTTATTTTTATAGATTAAATATATGATTGAACTATCAAGAAAATACGATATATAGATATATGAAAATTTTTTAATCACAATAAATTAAATATATTATCCATTTTTATTTCTTGATTTCCAGAGTAAATTTTTCTTTCAACATTATGACTCATATCCTAATATGGCCTGCGTTTACTGTAGTAACGTCTATACATTCTTTTAGTACAAGGTATTATTTCAACATTGCTACCAGGCATATAAAAAACATCTCTTAATTTATGGAAAAATGTTCTCTATAAAATGAATTTTGAAACAACAATATTAATTGGACTTACTAATGTTTCAGCTGAAACATATTTTTTGATTGATTCATTTTCTTCATTAATTAAACCTTGGTCAGTTTCACCTGAACAAAGGTAAGTAACATTCTTAATTTCTGAAGGACTCAAAGTTCTATGAAATAATGTGTAAGCTGCTTCACCGGGTTTTAACAAAACAGTACATGGTTTGTGTATATTCCTAAAGCAATTAGTGTAGTATTCATGCGAAATATTTATAAGAATAACAACTAAAATAGCTATACTTAAAGAATTCATTATTTTCAAAATATACAAAAGTTTACTTGGCAATAATTTATATATTCTTTAGAAAAAACTAAAAAAAGCATTTAATTACAATTCAAATATTTAAATTGATGCATCGATCATACAGGTCAAACAGAATCGTTTTCAATCTTAACGATAAAAAGTTAAAAATAAACTTTGATTAACCAATTAAATAATTGTTTTAAATATTATTATAAAATTTATTAGTATTTCTGTTTTTTTTTAATCATAGAAGTATATCTATCTGTTCAAATTTCAAAAAATAATATTTGATAAATGAATAATATTAAAGTATTTTATAAAATATATTTCATTTGAAAGTTTTCTCTGTAAACAGTTGAACATTGTTTAATTTCTGTACAAATGATCAAGTGAAATACTATGTTTACTAAACCAAAAGTGATAAAATTCTCTATAGATAATAATTATTTATTGGAAATTTCTTGATATATTATTTATCTAAATGAACTTTTAAAAAATAGCAATCATAATTATTGACAAAATCTATAAATCATACAATAATTCAATAATATTTACTTGTAAAGTTTAATCGTATTTACAACAAACAGTCATTTTTTGTCAAAACTAGAACTATTTTCTCTCTTTTTCCGGCTATATTGGCATTTCTCGTGTTATTAAAATAAAAAAAAATCATTACAAATTTTGATTAAATTACCTCTATTAAAATAGTATTAAGAAATAAATAATTTCTATTATAGTAAAACTCTTTTAAAGAAATTATAAAATGTTATTTATCTAATAGTAAATTATAAATAAATTTAAAAAAATGGATAAGAAGTAATTATTTATTTTTAAAAATTATAAAATAAAATGAAAATGGTTTTAAATGTTAAAATAATTTCCTTAATTTTCAGAAAATTTCATAAAATGTATACAGATTATTTAGTAGCAAATCAAACAAATTTTTAAGAACACTTCTTCAGTATGTCTATGATCATTGATTGAATATTTACAACTAAGCCCAAGACATTCAGAAAATATTTTTTTTAACATGATTTTCATGTTCTTTCAAAGCAAACAAAGTTTCGATAAAATTTAAATGAAGTTAAAAAAAATAATTAAAAGATACCTTCATTAATATTAAAATTAATAAGTAATTTATTTCAAAATTTATTGTATTACACATCCATATAGTCAAAATTTAATAAGGTGGTTCAAGTTTAAACAGATTGTTAATGAATGAGTAAAGTCGTTGCGTTTTTTAAATTTAGTCAGTAAAATGAAGAATAGACGTTTTTGTGAAACTTCATTATTGATTGCAGTATGCAAAACTTTACATTATACATATATTTAATAATCTTTGAAGTGTGGTTTGAAAAATAATACACTGGTAAGTTTTAAATAAATAAAAAATACGTAAATAAAAAAATAATTAAAATAAGTTTAAAGAATTAAAAAAATGTTAACGAGATAAATTGTTTAGATATATATATTCTATCATTAGAAGTTTGTTGAATAAACTTCAATGAACCGGTTCCAAAAGCTAAATGTAGCGTGAATCTTAAAAGCATTGAGTATTCATTGCTGTAAATTCTTTGCTACATGTTTTTTTACAAACTTTCCTTACAAAAATTATTTATTAAAAATTTTTAAACAAATATGTGGAGATATATTTGAATTAAATCGAACTAATTACGAGTTACAAGAGCTTAATAATGTATTACATAAAACAATTTAATTATATTATAAGTCTAATTTATCTATGAAATTATGAAGCACAAGAAAAGTTACAATAAATTGAACAGGTAAAACTTTTTATAGAATAATTTTAAATAAATATATCTATATAATTCTAATACCTTCATGTAATTTGCAAAGAGGGAAGCAAGTTGGGGCCTAATAATAACTATAAGAAATCCTTTAAAAAAAATTGTTAGGCATTTATATTATTATTAAAAATCAAGAAAATATAAATGTCAGAAGTATGTAAATTATTTATTTTTGATAAATAAAATATATAGTCTATATTTATTTTTTGAATTCTATAATAAATTTTTCTTCAACATTATGACTCATATAATAGTATCGTCCTCTTACATTGTTGAAGCGATTACATAATCCATTATTACATGGTATCATCTCAATTTTACTACCCGATTTATAAAAAATGTTCGATGTATCAAAGAATTTTTTCTATAAAATGAATTTTAAATTAATACTAGTAATTTAACTTACTTTTGATTCTTCAGAAACATTTTCTTTAATTAATTTATTTGCTTTATCAATTAAAGCTTGCTCAGTTTCACCTGTTAAAAGAAAATCAAAAAGTGATCTTTCTGAATTATTCAAAGAATCAATAAACAATTTGTAAGCTACTTCACCTGGCATCAAATGAACAGTACAAGTTATTGTTGTAGTTGGAAAACAATTATGCGAAAGTCCATACGAAATGTTTATAAGAACACCAAATAAAAAAGCTATACTTAAAAAATTCATGATTTTTCAAATATATAAAATTTAAGTTCAGAAAGATTTATATATCATTAATAACAAACCTAAAAAATCATCCAATTTAAATTCAAATATTTAAATTGATCCATTGATCATACTAATCAAATAGATTCTTCTAATCATTTTCAATTTTAACCATGAAAAAAAATTCAAAATAAACTTTGATTAACTAATTAAATAATTGTTTTAAATATTATTATAAAATTTATTAATATTTTTGTTTATTTTTTTAATCATTAAAATATATCTATCTATTTAAATATAAAAAAACTCTTTGACAAATGAATAATATTAATGTATTTTATGAAATATATTTCATATGTAAGTTTCTCTGTAAACAGTTGAGCATTGTTCAATTTCTGTTGACAGTTAATTTTCAACTTTCGTAAAATAATAACTAAATAATCTCTGTAAAAATGATCAAGTAAAATACTATGTTTACTAAACCAAAAGTGATAAAATTCTCTAGAGATAATAATTATTTATTGTAAAACATTTTTGATATTTTATTTATCTAAATGAGCTTTAAAAAAATATTAATCAAAATTATTGAAAATTCTCTAAATCATATAATAATTTGAATATATATGCAAAGTTTTGTTATACTTTCAAACTTAAATATCGACTGTAGTTTACAAAACTTTACTGCATACAAATGTTTAAGCATCATTAAAATGTAATTTAAAGAGATACACACCAATGAGTTTTAAAGAAATTTAAAATATGTAAATAAAAAAAATTAAAAGAATGCTAATGAATTCAATAGAAAATTAATGAAATCCGTTGCTTTAGTAGATCCATTCAAGTGATTAGGTTTTGCTGAATATACTTCAATCGGCAGGTTCCAATAAACTTAATTCAACATAGCTCTTAAAGAAGTTGAGTATTTATCTCCATAAATTCTTTACTGCAGATTTCTTAACAAATTTTTCACCAAAGTGTTTTATCTAAAATATCAGAAAAGTATATGAAGACAGATTTGCATTAAACGAATTAAGAGTCAAAGAAATTCATAATGTATTAAGAAACAATTTAAATTATAAGATGTGTCTAAATTAATTATAAAATTATAAGGTATGGAAACATTTTAATAATTGAAACACATAAAGTTTCTTAAGCAGCAATTGTAGGAACAAATACATCTATACTGTTCTTTCATTTGATTCGCAAAGAGGAAATTAATTTGGAAACTTATAATTAAAATAAAAATTTTTTAAATCTTATTGTTATTGTTTTGAAATACAATTGATTTATCAAGTAAATACAATTTATAGATCTATGAAAATTATTTAATCATGATAAATAAACTTTATAGCCTTTTTTTAGTTCTTGATTGGCATAATAATATTTTTTTCAACATATTAATATACATCTTAGTATCGTCTATTTACATAATTGAAGTGACAACTAGTTCCATCATTACAAGGCATTATTTCAACTTTACTACCAGGTTTATAATAGACATCTTTCAATTTAGAGAAAAAAGTTTTCTATAAAATTAATTATAAATTTATAATAATAACTTGACTTACAATTGAATCTTGGGAAACATGTTGTTTAATTAATTTATTTGCTTCATCAATTAAATTTTGGTCAGTTTCACCTGTTAAAAGATCACTCACACGCGATCTTTCTGAATCCTTTAAAGAATCAAGAAACAATTTGTAAGCTGCTTCACCTGGCATCAAAAGAACAGTACAAGATATTGTTGTAGCTTTAAAACAATTATGCGAAAGTTCATACGAAATGTTTACAAGAACACCAAATAAAATAGATATACTTAAAAAATTCATGATTTTTCAAATATATAAAATTTAAGTTCAGAAAGATTTATATATCATTAATAACAAACCTAAAAAATCATCCAATTTAAATTCAAATATTTAAATTGATCCATTGATCATACTAATCAAATACAATCTTTTAATTATTTTCAATTCTAACCATGAAAATAATTGAAAATAAACTTTGATTAACCAATTATACATTTTTTAAGTACTAATATAAAATATTTAAATATATCATTTATTTTTTAGTCATAAAAATATATCTATTCAAATTTGAAAAACTAATTATCTTTGTTAATATATAATATTAAAGTATTAAAATGAAATATATTTTATTTAAATGTTTTTCCTGTAAACAATTGTAATTTGTTTCATTTCTACTAAAAATTATCTTTAAATTTTAATAATATTATTAATAAATAATTTCTATGGCGATGATCAAGTAAAATATTACATGTACTAAAGCAAATTTGCAAAAGTTCTATGAAATTAATGATAATGTATTCGATTCTACTTCATATTTTTTTATCTACATTAACTTTAAGAAAATATTAATTATAATTATTGAAGAATTGTGTAACATTACACGACAATTTGATAATATAACGTGTAAGTTTCTGTTGTACTTTAAAAATTATGTAGTGAATGTATTCTACAAAATTTTACTGTATGTATAAATTAAAAAAATTTTGAAATGTAGTTTGAAAAACATTCACAAGTAGGTTTTAAATAAATAAAAATGCGTAAACGAAAAAGGAATTAAAAGAAATCTAAAGAGATCAGTTTTTCAATATATATTTAATCAGTAATGCTTTGCTGGACGGACTTCAATCAACATATTCTGAAAAAGTTTATTTCAACATGGATATTAGAAACATTGAGTATTCTTCGTCATGAATTCTTTACTACAGATTCTTTATCAGGTATTTCAAAAATTAATTACTTACTAAGAATTATTTGACTTTTATTGATGCTTAACTTGTACTGTTTTAAGTACCAGAATGTTTTTTCACTACTATATGTTACCGTAGTTTGTAACAATGTTTTTCTTTTTCGCTAAATTCAACTTTTGGTAACAAATTTTTTTTAATAATTTCAAATGAGAATGATGATGTTTATCAATATCTATTAGTATACCTAAAGTGAACTCCTGAAATCTCCATTTTACAGTTTAAAAATCCACATTTTTCATACGATTTCTCAATAGTAACAAAAATATAACACATATTAACTAACATTACATTTAATACAAATTACCTAATAAAAGTTTTATTATCATTAAAATTTCTCTGATAATATCACATGTTTAACACTCCAATATATTTCAATGACTTGTTTTAAAGGTTTAAAACAACTTGACTTTTAAATATATTTACTACCGTTAAATTAAAATTATCATTATAATCACAGCCTTTAATAAACATCGCCAACAGTAATATATTTAAATTTTCACAAAAATTGTTATTGATGAATGATGTCGTTTTTAAATTTATCACTAGACATTGGAAGGTGTTCATATTCCAGCAAATTATAAGGAAATATTTTTCTTATTTCTCAAGGACAATGAATAATAACATTTATTACACCCTTCATAAACACTACAAATTTTTCATCTTTAGATTATTGATAAATAAAATTCTGAAAAGTAAAACTAAAAATAATTTTCTATTAAAGTAACATAATTTTATTTCATAAAAAAATCTATCAATAAAGTATATCTACAATAGCAAAAAAAAACTTCTTTAAGTAGATTCAAGTTTCATATGTATAAAAAAATTACAAGCCAACTCCTGTTTATGATATTGCATGCTTCTTGAAAAAAATATTAAAAGTATGCTGTCAAATAGTTATAATATTCTCTATAAAATTAAACGATTTAATCATTAAAAAATTATTTCATAAATTTGTTATTGTTAATTACATAGTTAACTGATATGTTTTATTTATATTCTTTTATATATTTTTCATAATTAACTACCTTTAACAAAAACCATCCATCTCGGATTCAACTTTAAAAATCTTTGTTGGCTTAATTTGTTGATTGAAATTTGTTCCATTGGTGGTGTCAAATTTTCTATCAAATGCTTTCAATTTTTGCTTATTTATAATTAATGGAGGTGATAGACTATTTTCAAGGGAACTGGAACTATTTGCTGTTTTAATAGTAAGTTTTCTGTTCGAGTGATCTGGACCTTCTTCATAGGAGAATGTTCTATAGGCAAGAAGATCTTTTGATTTTCCCTTTTCTTGAATAAATGATACTATTTGCATTGGTGGAATGTAAAATATATCACCACGCTTATACCGCCTTTCATTTAAGGAGTTTACTTCATATGATGTTGGCTGCTTATCCTGAACTACGCCTTCGCCCTCTACAACAACAACAATCGATCCACACGATAATGCTGGTAATGAATAAAGTGTTGTAAGATTCTTTTTTATTGTTTCATCTGTTGAAATTTTTATCTCATGAAGTGTAAAATCTTTACAGTCAGGAGCATACTCTCTTACATGTTCAAATCCTGGTAATGTTTTTGGATCAACAATATAATATGAACAATCTGTCATCCTATAATTAAGAACCTCGCAAAGACTATCAATATCAATATATTTTGGTGTCAATGCTGCACGTATTGTATTATTTGAACATCCAACACACTCAACACATTCACCAGATAGATAAGCATGGAGTTCCTCGGCAGCGTAATAACAACATTCACCTGGTTGTAATATCATATGATTAAGGTAGAGTAATGCAAAACACCCAACATCTCCAGGAAAATCTTTCTCCATCTTTAAAATAACATTTATAGTATCCTCTATTAATGCAGCACCTTCTATCATTCTTGATTTTAATTTGTTAATAAAACTATCAAGATTTTTTTTAATAATTTCAGGATTATTTAATTGTGTTAGTAACATATGTTTAAAAGCAACAGCTAAAGCTTTTTTTAAATCTCTACTTTCTTGACTATATCCTTGGTTGAACAATTTGATAAAATAATCCGCATTAGACACACCCATAACAGCTTTTAATTCTGGAAAAGCATTCATATTTTGAACGATCTCTGAAGCAGGTCTAAATCCACACATTAATTCGAATCTAGTTAATGCATAAGCGAGTTCTGGTTTATGATGTCTATCTGGATAATTAATGGGATCTTTTTCGTGAAGCCAGGCAGCTTGTTCTTTAGTTGGATGAACTTGAAGTGATAATGTTTTATTAATAGACATTATCTTCATAATAAATGGTAAATGTGAATCTTCTTTCTCTTCATCACTATTGTAAGAGTATAAATAATCAGAGTTACCTGATTTAATTGAAAATGAACTTTTGTTATCATCTTTTGCAATCATTGTACTTAGTCGAACATTCGTATTTTTAACTGTTGCAGCACCGTCAGGATGAGTGCCCATCCATAATTCAGCATATGTTTGCTCTCTATCAACTTCGAATTGTTCGTGACCATCAGCGTAGAGACGAGCAACCTCCGAATCAAGACCTTTCTTTCCCCATGCATATTCTTTCACATGGCAATTAAGACGTTCCATTTTTTTAATATAATTTTAATAGATAAACGAAAGCAAATATATTTATATGTAATATATAGAAAGGTATATTTTTCGGAGATGGTATTTCAATAATATTTTCCCTATTAAATACTCCGAAAAACACTGAAAAGGGATTACAAAAATTATTAATAATCTGTATCTAAATATTTTTTTTAACATTATAGTAACAAAATTAAAATAAATAAAAATGTTTCTCCTCCTATCATCAAAAATATTTAATACATAAAAAAATTTTTTTAATATTCTAATGTCACTTTATTATATCTTCTTAAATAGTATTTATCTACATAATGAGCACATAAATAATGTACATATTTAAAAATGTGAATAAGATGACTACTAATTTGGTATTAAATGTAGGTCGGTAAATTTTGATGTAATTAATTACATAATTTTAAGCAGATATTTATACCATTTTATTGTGATAAAACTAATTTTCACTGTAAATTATGCTAAAAATTAACATAAAAAAATTGATTAATTAATTACGCTAGACACATTTCTCAGAAATCACATTTGAAAAAAGTGGGAAATTTTATTCTAGAATGAATCAAGTTTTTTAACCGTTTGATTTATGAGTAAAAAAAATTTCAATCACTTAAAACTACTAAACAAATAACGCTAATATACTCGTTTTATTATTTCTTGACTTTCATTATAGTAAATTAACTTTTTGTTAATTATGCGATTAACAAAAATCAAATATCGTACAATAGATTTAAAAAAAATAATGGGACATTAATATGTAAAAAATAGTTTCTGATTACTGTATAAAAGTTTAAATAATAGAAGTAAATGATGATAGAATATTATCTTAAAGTCAGGGGAAAAAATTAAATCAAAAATTAGTAAAGATCAAGTGATATATAAGTACCTAAAATAATGCTACTATATATTTATATAAATCTATAATAAAGTTAAAATATTTAAAAACAGTAAGATGGGAACTTTTTAAAGGATAATTAAAAATTTGTGTAGATCTGTAATGGTGATAATAATAATAATAAAATTTCAAATGTTTCAGTTGCACCAGTATACCAAAGCTATTTTCAGGGTCAAGGAATCCGATTAATGGTATACGTATATTTAACTCACGATTTAATGAAAAAGATTAAAATCAGTAATTTGGTAACTGTAAAATTAAATATGATAGATGATAACGGTATTGGTAGACGTTGTATCATTTAGAATTGGGTTGAAGCAGGGAAGAAAAAAGTATTTTAAAGAATGTCACCTATCAAGAAAGGTCATATTAAAGTGTAGAATGATGAAATGGTTTATCATTTCTATTAATGTATACAATATTAAAGATACTCCCTTAAAGGGATAATAAAATGTGGATAAGATTTATTTCCTTCTTTCTAATTACTATTAATAGTAAGGTAAAATTTTTTCATATATGAAAGTTAAATTCAACCAAACATTAAAATGTTTTAAACAATAAGTTTTAGATGTATTATTATAACAAGAAATGTATATAAAAATTCAAGTTGATATTTTAAATAAAAAATATTAGATGTTGTTTAGTGAAATTTTAAATTAAACTTCATCGTGATTACTAATATTTTCATCACAATTTTATTATTAAATTATTTAAACTTTACAACAAAACTACTAAACAACACACATAAATATATATTTTTTGACAATTTGTTTAATTGACAAACAGTTTGATTTTAAAAATGTTAAAAAGTAGTGGTTAATTAAATGTGCATAAAAATAGTAGCATAGCTAAATTTTTATTAATACAAATGTTATGCTATTGTCAAAAAGCCAAAAATTAGGAATGAACAATTTATTGTTTATGACCCTTATTTAATGTTGTTTAACATAATCATAAAATAGAAAAATAAACATGTTTTTATATAAAAAACAATATCTTTTATATCATAAAAATAGGAATGATCATATTAAGCAACACGAAGTGTTTATTAGTAATTTCAAATAGGAAAAAAAACTTTTTTGATAGAAACAATTTGTAAAACTAGAACTATTTAGTTTCTTTTGGCGTTATTTGTCTTCCATTATCGTAAAGAGAAATAGATTTGTGAGATATAAAAAGTTATTTACATTTTTCTATAAATCTTATTATTTTCTTATACTTAAGATCTCACAAAAATACTTTGATTTTAAGAAAAAGTTATTTATTGATGAAATGCTAAATTATTAACCAGTTCATGATTCATTCATAAATAATTTAAATATTGTTATGTAATTTTATTTAATGGTAATTAATATAACTTCTTAATAAAAATTTTTACTTTTTACTTCTGTGAAATAAATGTAACTAATAATATTTTAGTTTTGCAATTAAACACGTTTTTTTTAAAATTAATCATTATGGTACTTTTTAAAATTTCAAATCAATACTTAAACGATAAATAAATCATTTTATTTTATTATTACTACTACTCATTCACATTGAATATATATATTCATGTCATCCTTAAATGCACAAAAGTTCAAGAATATTTATCTTTAATTTTAAAAGATTGTAAAAAAGTGTTTTACAGCATCGAAAAAAGTTTCTTCCAAACCATTAAAATATTCATTTTTAACAATAAGCCAATCAACTTGTTTTGTATATATTTTTTCTTAAAAAAATAGCCTCTAGTCAAATTTTTGAAAGATAACATCAACCTGAAATGATTTTTGAATTTTCAACATTTGTTTACCACAAATAAAGATAAAATAAAATCATTTTGAAGATAAGAAAATCTACAGGTTCTTTTGTCCACCCCAAAATAGATATATTATTTATTATTTTATTTTATGTTAAAAATAAATCTGATATTATTATAATAAATATTTATTTATTATAGGGGATAATTTTTATCTTTATCAAAGTGTGTTAAAGTTTTAAAAAAATTAAATTTAATAGCAATTCCGATCAAAAAACTTTATTCACAAACTTGATTTTTTAAAGGTTTATTATATTATCAAATTTGAAGTGAAGATAAAAGAATAAAAAAATGATCATATATATTAACAAGTTCCAAGAACCTATGCACATGTATTTATCTAATTTACATAATTAATTTTGAAAGATACTGTTTAAATGGTATTTTGATGAAAATTTAAAAATGAAACTAGTGGTTAACAGACACCTTCACAATGTTGGCAACATAGTTTTTCATTCCAAAATATTGTGCAATATCGACGGAGATGTGTTAGACGGGAGGCCATCTTTGCTACACATCGTTCACTTAAATTTTCTAAGGATGATTGTGACGCTTCTGGAGCTGGTTCCTCACTAAAAATAATGGTGAAATTCGGATTACGAATTTAAAAACTTACTGTGGAGGTTCTGTTGTTGGTTGTGGAATGGCAGTATCCTGATTAGGATAGTTATTCTCTCTCAAAAATTGTAATACCTCACTATATTTGGTTGTTATTCTATAATTGAATTCTACTGTTATACATGCGGCTATTTTAGCTGAATTATGGAGACATTGTTGTGCCCAGGCACTTTTACAATCCTCTGTATTACAATAAAGAAACGATAATGCTGGATTTCCTTTTCCTCTATTACCAGGACCACAACCTCTACATTGATCTGAACCATCAAACCATGCCTTTTGTGAGATAGGTGGTTGATCAGCTGATATAAGATTCAAAAATACTTGAAAACGTCCTCTTCCTTTGTTTAATCTTTTTCTAACTTCTGCATCAACACCTTGAATTTTTTCTTTAATCTTTTTTTCAAGTTCCTTTCTACCAGGTACGTGTAATGTTCTCCTGAAGTCATAAGTATTAGATCCAATCTTACCACATTTTGGCCCGAATGCTTTTTCTTCACCTTTTGCCAGACCAGGTAATAATTTATTGTTTTTCAATACACTTTCTACTTTCGAACTTATACTACACAACTCACAATACCTACAATATTGTCTACCATCTCTTTCTACGATACCTGAATGTTCATCACATTCCTGATTTAAAAGACCAGTTTCCGGAACCATAGTATATGGGACATCAAAGCGTATACCAGCTGGACCATCAAGAAGTGGAACTTGTAATGTTATACCAAGTTCACCAGTTAGATGTCCTAAATTATCTAAAACATTAATTTTTCCGAAATTGAAAGAATAATCTCCTGGAGCTTTAATATAGTATACTCTATTTCCTTTGTCATTTAATATATTAATATCACTTTCATTAATTGTTATTAAATTATTAACTATAATTAAAATTAATAATAATAACAGTAATTATAATATAAAACAAACCTCCTCTACATCTAAAAACATTTGCCTCATCCAATAGGATGTATAAATCATCACCATTATCTTTATTTCTTCGACCACGTCCTCCTACTCCTTCAATAAAAATATTACCAATCCCGCAAATAATAATGAGTATCAAGGCACTTGATTTTAATGTAATCATGGTAAAGATATTAAATTTTTTTCCCCAGTAAAAGTTTATCTTTCAAAATCAAATTATTTTCGAAAACTTTCTTTTATACAAATTATATATACTTTACTGCCAGAGGCAGAAAACTACAAGAGAAAGTGGTAAATAAGTTTCTTTAAATTTTTTTTTGTATATTTATATTATTATTATTAATATTTTCTTGATTTAAACCGGATGATATATGATTTGGAAAATAAGAAAAAATAAAATTAATTAAAATTAAGCAAAAAGAAAAATATAATTAGTTTATTTTTATATATAATTTAGGTAAAAATAAACAAGCTACGATATGTAATAACATTTAAAATTACTAGGTAAATAGATATGGATATTTTGGTTAATTAACATTTTTTAATAATTCATTTAATTAAAAAAATCACAGGAAGAGATGTTAATAACAATTATACGGATAATAAAGAGACATCTTATGATACTATAGTGGACAAAAAGAATTTCTTATATGGTATATTATTTTCTGAATCTTCTGCGTGATTTTAAATCAATTTATATTAAAGTTAATCAAGGACAAATGATATTATTATCAAACAAAAGAAAAAATAACTTCCACTTTAAGTTAACAATAATTCCAACTCTAATATATATATGTTGTTAAAAGAATAAACAAAAAGGTGAAATTTAATGATAGTATTAAAAAAATGTTTTGATAAATTACTACAACTATAAAACTGTGATGTAAAATAAGGCGATCATTAAAATTTATAGATGTTGGAAAAAGTAATTATAATAAAATAAGTTACTGTACAAGAATATATATATACATACATTTACAAAAGTTACAAATGGATAGTTAATTTTTTTTATCATTAACTTTAGTGACGACTAAAAAGATAATTGTTAAATTTATTAGTAATTAAAGTATGTTGAAAATAAGAAAAATTGGACATTCATAGTGTTCGATATACCATTAATTAATGAACCTCTTTCACTACAGGTCATCCATTGACATAGTTTCTTCATTTTTAACATTCTACCACCAATCAAAAATTATATGAGATGTCTTAGATGGTAACGTGATTAAGAGAGAAGGAGAAAAAGAAATATATCCATATATACTATTAATTTTTGACAAATATCCTCTTTATCAGTGATATCATTATTATAAAATATAGAAATATATTATAGATGTGATTTATCATAAAAATATAAACACATAATACCTATATATAAGTAATTTGACATTGTAAACACATAATACTATAACAAATACAATACATACAAAATCAAAACAAAAAGGCAATGTTTCATGTGTGTTGTTACTGAAACTAATGGTTATGAATAAAATAAATAAAATATCTCCAAGTTTATTTAATTATAGGTAAAAAGAAGTATCGTCAATTATAATATTATTAATTTGATGAAATATAATAGATGAGATATGATGTGAATTTTTATTATAAAAATGTTAACGTTATAAATATTTCCTCAATAATCTTTTAAAAAGGTAAAAACTAGTTATCCAATTTAATACTTATATATAGATAGATATAGACAGTTAATGGCTCATTTTTATTTTAATATTAAAATACTATAATAAATCCACAATTTTAACGGAAGTTTCCTTTTTATATAAAAAGATAATCTTGTCCTAGAGAGAGGAGAAGACGAGGGAGATAGATAATTGACATAATTTTGCATGTCTGGATAATTTTAATAAAAAAATTCAGGTAGGTAATAATTTACAAAAGTCTTCTCTTTTTTTCATAAAATACTTTTGTATTTCTCTCTTTTAAAGAATATCATTAATCAACGGTTACATATTACTTTACTTTTTTTGTGATTATATAATAAAAATTATAAATATCAATCACACTTATCCCTAACTCTCTTTTTTTGTTATAAAGTGTAATTTTATGCTTCAATGAATTGTTCATTTTCTATACATATATAGAAAATGTATCATTGACAAGATATTTTAAAAAATTCAAGCTTTATTCATTCAAACAAAATATAGTGAAATCAGTTATTTTTACAATTAAATAGTGATATACTAATGCGTTCCAATCAGTAGATTATTATTTTTGGTTGAAGTTTGAATTATTTTGTAACACGACGGTATGGATAACCATAGAGTGGGTAGGAGCCAAAATTGTATGCAGGATATGACATATATCCGTAGTATGAATAAGAAGGATAATATCCAACAACTGCAGCATATTGACGTTTACTTCTCCTCAATGTTTCTTCATATTCATTATTATATAAGGTACTTGAAACATTAATTGTGAAGGCAAAAATAAGTAAAGTAATAATATAAAAATAGTTCATCTTGTTGGCAAAATATGGTAATAAGAATTCTTACTAACTTTAAGCAATATTTATACAAAATTTTTACTCTAAGAAATTGTTTACATACCAAAATTGTAATGTAAGGTTAATTTATTACAAAAATTTTTAATGCAACAAATATATTATATCAAAGGGAACGGAGAAATTATTTAAAAATTCAAGTTTTAACATAATTTTTGATTTTCCAAAAATAATTTTTTCTATCAAAATGCAGTAAATAAAAATTTTATAATAATTAAATTAGCATTTTTTCTATTATAAATTATTTTTAATTTATCAAATTAACATCATGTTGGTATGATTTGAAAAATTTTGTAAATTTTTTACAACAAAACGTCATGGTGGTGCCTTTGTGAAATTAATATTTTTTTAAGTGTTACATTTTCTACATAAATGATTATCGGAGTTTTTTGATCGAAAACAAAATAAATCAAATAAATATTTTTATTTTATAGTTTAGTAATTTAATTTTATTTATGGGACTTTTTGTACATAAATTTAATTATCCAGTATAAATTTTACCCCATTTTTTTACATTGACCTTTCATATGGGGATAGTATCTCGTAAGGTTTCTATTGAATTCGATTCTTAAGTGGAAAAAGACTTTCCATGAATTTTTTTTTTCTTTTCTTTCTTCAACATTTAACGACATTTTGATACCCTTATGGACAGTGAAGACATTATTCATTATGGCAAAAGAAAAGTTTTGAAAACACATTATGTGTGCTAGATGGCTATTTGAACGAATTCTATAAGGGAATCTTTCATCATGAAATGGTACTCTATCATCACCAACAAATTGTGGTTCCCATGAATAACGTTTATTAAGCATTGTAAATGATATGCTTGTTTGATTCAAATCTTCCTCTGTCTTAAACCAATTTTTTAATTTAGGTATATTGTGGCCAATTCTATAGAAAAACCAATGAAATACAAATGCTTTTTTTTTTTTATAAAGTTCATATAATTCGCTTTTGAGTTTGGGGAACAGGAGCATTCTCACGAATCTCAAATCTTCTATGGACTAAGACTAAATTAGTTTGGTTATTATTCAAAATTACTTTTTCAGCTAGTTTTGATACTTTACTTTCATAATTCGATGAAGAATAATTTTCTATATCACCGGATAAAAATAATCTTGTTCTTTTTCCTATTCTTGCTATGTTTCTAGCTGTATTTATTGGGTAATTTAGAAAATATTTCGGTGACAATTTTATCAATGATAAAGCTTTTGCAAATTTTCCCATTACGTCACCACTTGGTTTTTTTATTCCCTTTAATATGACATGAGGACATTTCTTAAAATTACCTTTATTAAAGAAAAAATGTAGTGATATTTTAGATGTATCAAATAAATATCTAAAATATTCCAATACTTGAAAATGTAATATGTCAAGTTTATCATATTTAGAACAAAGTTTATGTTTATTAAATATACATTCTGTTTCTTGGGGTGTTGGTACAAAAAACGCCACAGACATTGGGCCTTCCCAAATAACAATCTTAAAAATTAGTGAATCATTTTGATAAAAAATTTTATTATTACTTGTTCAGCAAGGTATTTAATATATTCTGTCGTGGCATGTAGAACCAGTGTTATTCGTGTACTATCTTTAGTAAGATTCATTGAATCCCTCCAATAATAGTATGCAGCACAATAACGCCCATTGTGTTCTAATGTTTCTGTAACCCTTACTTTAACCTTCGGTGTCTTTAAAAAAATATAATTAATAAAATTATAATGTTTGGAACTTTACCTTATATAAATTTAAAAGACAATTAATAGAAGTAACTATCAAAAATTGTATCAAAATATATAGTCTCATTTTTTCTTAAACAAATGCAATACTAATAACTTTTAACAATTAAATTTTTATGAATCTCAATGATTTATATTAATTTAAAATATTTAATCATTAAATATTTTTTTGTCAATTTTAAACAAAATATTTTATCAACATTTCAATATTTATATTACAACGTAAAAGTAAAAACCATACTAAACTCTTACAATTCATAATGTTATTTTTTTTATACTGACGATGTAATAGTCAAAAAAATTAGTATATTTAAAGTACATTACGTAATTAACATCATTAACTTATTTGCTAACATCAAACAACAGTTAAACACAAACAGCGAAATCATCATCTACGCAAATGATTTCTGAATTTTTAATTGGAAAACAAAATAAATAATAAGCAAATATTTTTATTCTTAGTTTTTATAATCTAATTTTAATTTATCTATGGATTTTTTGATATGTGCATTTAATTAATTAAATAATGCTTACTTTTTCCTCTTACAATACCTTTCATGTTGAGAATAGTATATCGTAAAGGTTTCTATTAAATTCCTTTTTTAAGTAGTGAAAAATTAACTTTGTACTTTTTACTTTTTGTTTCTCAAAACGTTTTAACCATTTTTTTACACCCATGTGAAGAGTGAAGACATCATTCATTATACCGAAAGAAATGTTTTGATAACACATTATGTGTGCTAGGTTCTATTTGAACAAACTGTATATGGGAATGTTTCATCATGAAATGAGACTCTATCGTCACCAACAAATTGTGGTTCCCATGAAGCTCAGTGATTATTAAACTTTATAAAGAATATACTCGTTTCATTTAAATTTTCTTTGCTATTAAACCAATCATTTAATCCAGCTATATCATGGCCTTTTTTAAAGAAAAACCAATGAAACACGTAAGCTTGTATATTTTTAAAAAGTTCATATAATTCGGTTTTGAGTTTGGGGACAGGAACAGTCTTGAGAATCTCAAATCTCCTGTGGACCAAGACTAAATTAGATTCGTTATTATTTAGAATTACTTTTTCAGCTAGTTTTGATACTTTACTTTCATAATTAGATGAAGAATAATTTTCGATATCACCGGATAAAAATAATCTTGTTCTCTTACTTATTCTTGCTATGTTTCTAGCGGCATTAATTGGATAATGGCGAAAGAATTTTGGTAACGACTTTATTAATGATAAAGTTTTAGCAAACTTTTCAATAACATTATTTTTTGGTTTTTCTTATTCCCTTTAATATGACGTGAGGGCATTTATCAAAGCTACTTTTTATGAAAAAAAAATGTAGTGATATTTTAAATGTATCAAATAAATATCTAAAATATTCAATAACTGGAAATGTAATATATCAAGTTTAACATATTTAGAACAAAGTGTATGTTTTTTTAAGATACATTCAGTTTCTTGGAATGTTGGTACAAAAAACACTACTGACATTGGACCTTCCCATATAGCAATCTTAAAATTTATTAATTATTTGGTAAATAAATTTTAATATTACCTGTTTTGCAAGGTAATTAATATATTCAGTAGTAGCATGAAGAACCATTGTTATTCGTTTGCTATCTTTAGAAATATTCATTGTGTTCTAATGTTTCTAAAACCTTTACTTTAACCTTAGCCAGTGTCTTTAATGAAATATTATTGATAAAAATATTAAGATTGAAATTTTACCTTTAAGAAGTTTAAAAAACAATTAGGGTATGTAACTATCAAAAGATGTGTCAAAAAATTAATTCTCATTTTTTTTTAAAAAAATGCAATAATAGCAACTGTTAACAATTAAATTTTAATAAGTTTCAGCAATTTATAATAATTTGATATATTTAATGATTTAACATTTTTTTTTATTTTAAACAAAAATGTTTTTATCAAATTTTCAATATTTATACTACAATGTAAAAGCAATTACTGAGCATAGATTTTGTAATTTTTTACAATATTTTTTTTACTTTTGAGTTATTAATGGTTAAGAAAGTTAGTATATTTACAACATATTTTGTCGTTTCTGTTATTAACCTATTTAAAAACATCAAACGATAATCAAATAACTAACACCAAAATTTATACTCTACACAAATGGTTATTGGTGTTTTTAAATGGAATAAAATAGATAAAATCAATAATTAAATTTTTTATTAATTTATGGATCCTTACCTACATGAATTATTTCATCGAAAAAATTAATTTAATTGTTTACAACGTTCTGACATATGGGGATAGTAGGTTGTAATGTTTTCGTTGAATTCTTTTTTTAAGTGATTAAAATTTTTCTTTAAAGAAATTAGTTGAGATAACTCATTGTATTTAAAGTTCCTTTTAATACCTTTATGGACAGTAAAAACATCATTCATTATAGCAAAAGAAAAGTTTTGAAAACACATTATGATTTGAAGATGGCTATTTGAACAAAGTCTATATCCAAATCTTTCATCATGAAATGGCACCCTATCATCTCCAACAAATTGCGGTTCCCATGAAGCTCTTTTACTAAACATTAAAAATGATATACTCGTGTCATTGAAATCTTCTTTAGTTTTGAACCAATCATTTAATCCAGATATCTCATGGCCTTTTTTAAAGAAAAACCAATGAAATACAAATGCTTTTTTTTCTTTATAAAGTTCATATAACTCGCTTTTTAATTTTGGAACAGAGGCTCTAGAAAGAATCTCAAACCTTCTGTGGACTAATACTACATTAGTTTTGTTATTATTCAGAATTTCTTTTTCAGCTAATTTTGATACTTTGCTTTCATAATTTAATGAAGAATAATTTTCAATATCACCAGAAAGGAATAATCTTGTTCTTTTACCAATTCTTGCTATGTTTCTAGCGGCATTGATTGGATAGTGATAGAAATATTTTGGTAACGATTTTATTATTGATAGAGCATGGGCATATTTCACAATTAGATCACCACTTGGTTTTTGTATTCCCTTTAATATGACATGGGGACATTTAACAAATTTACCTTTGTAGAAGAAAAAATGCAGTGATATTTTTGTTGTGTCAAATATGTTTTTAAAATATTCTAACAATTGAAAATGCCATATATTAGTTCTATTATATTGGCTACAAATTTGATGCTTATTAAAGATACACTCTGTTTTATAGGGCCTAGGTACAAATATTGCCACTGAAATTGGGCCTTCCCATATTTCAATCTAAAACAATTAATGAATTATTGATAAAAATATTATTATTACTTGTTTGGCAAGGTAATTAATGTATCCACTGGTGGCATGAAGAACCAAAGTTATTCGTTTGCTATCTTTAGTAATATTCATTGAATCCCTCCAATAATAATAGGCAACACAATAACGTTTATTGTGCTCTAATGTTTCTGTAACTCTTACTTTCACTGTATTTGCCTTAAATAAGATATGAGTAACAAAATTTTAGGGATTAAAATTTTACCTTACTGAAATTAAAATTAAAAATACAGATAAAAGATGTAATTATAAGGAGGAGTGTTAAAAAATATAGCCCCATTTTTTTAAAAATATAATACTTCAACACCGCTAAAAAGCGAATTTTAAAGATTTGCACTGAATT
Organism: Strongyloides venezuelensis; assembly: GCA_963280985.1. Classification (NCBI taxonomy): domain Eukaryota; kingdom Metazoa; phylum Nematoda; class Chromadorea; order Rhabditida; family Strongyloididae; genus Strongyloides; species Strongyloides venezuelensis. The sequence continues at coordinate 24,531,556 of CAUJLX010000002.1, forward strand.
ATAATAATTGAATGTATTTAATGATTAAAAAACTATTTTATTAATTATATACAAATATTTTATCAACTTTTTTAATATTTGTATTACAAGATAAAAGTTATAACATTGTCGTGTTTTTGCCATTTATTACAATTTTTTTTTTGTTATTGAAAAAGTAGTAGGTTCTAAATTCGAAATATTTAATGAATATTATGTTATTAACTAAACATTAATAACCTATTTGCTAATACCAAACAATAATCAAATAAGGAATTACAAGATCACGAATCCACACAAATGATTACTGGAGTTTTTTAGTTGCAAAATAGAAAAGATTAAGTAAATATTATAGTTTTGTATAATTTCATTTTAATTATGGATTCTTTTTCTATGTGAATTTAACGATGAATTATAAAAAAATTTTATTTCACTTTTATATGATTATTAAAATGATAGAGATTGAAATCGTATCTAAAATCTGTGAAGAAATCTTTTTGTACATCTGTTTTTACAACACTAATATTTTAAAAACCTTCTTATAACACTCGGGCAGGGGTAAAGACATTATCCATTATAACAAAAAAAAGTTTTCATAAAGAAACGATCTCATGAATTTAAATCATCTATGTACAAAGGCTAAATTATTTTTCAATTGTCTGTAATTTCTGTTCCAGCTAATTTTTGTACTTTATTTTCATATTTGTTTATATCACAAGATAAGAACTATTTTGTTTTATTACCAATTTTTCTATGTTTTAGCAGTATTTATTAAATAATGATAAAAAATTCTGTTATAACTTTAATTATTGATATAGCTTTAATGACTTTTTCAAGTACATTAGTACTTGATCTTTTATGCTTTTCAATATTTTCATAGATGTTGGATTTTAATGTTCAAGATATTTTAAAAATACGCACAAGAGAAGTTTCGCTTTCGAAATCATCAACAACCATAGCAACGATTTTTTATAAGAAAAATTTACCTTCCTTAGAATTCAAAAACGTAATTAAATTTTTAAATATATATAACTTCGCTTAGAATTTAGATTTATTTATGAAACCAAAATAATATGTATCTCAACAGCGAAATGATTATAATACCAAGTTTTTAAGCTTTAGAATAAACAGAGTTATATGTAGAAATATATGAGAGCTCTATGCAGTCCACCCTGTATGCACAAAACAAATATTTTAGTACTTGAAAAAACCATAAATTATATTTATCACATTAAGTTCAAAATTTATGTTTATCAGAGATACTCTCCATTTATGAGGTGTTGATGCGATTTCCTCCATAAGAATTCAATTATCCTATATTTCTATAAAAAAAACTAATGGATTGTTGATAAATATATTTTTATTACCTGATTGGTGAGGTATTCAACTATATCATATCATTGGATGAAGAACAAATGTTATTCGTTTGTTATATTTATAAATATTCATTGAATCCTTCCAATAATATTATACAACATCAAAATGTTCATTTTGTTCTAATGTTTTTGTAACATTAACTTTCACTGTATTTGTCTTAAATGAGATATTACCAGCAGAAATAATATAATTTTACATTAAGAAAGTTTAAAAGCTGTTAATAAATGTAACTTTAAAGACTTGTTCAGAATATATGGTATCTTATTTTTAAAGCCATGTAACAATATAGCTCTATTAACAATTGAATTTCTGAAAGTTCCGAGAATTTAAAATAATTTAATGTACTCATTGATTAAAGTACTATTATTGTCAATTCTAAATATATATTTTATATCAACATATTAATATTTGTTTTTGAAATAAAAGCAATAACGTAACAAGCCTATATCATTTACAACAATACTTTTTTTGCTTGAAAGATGTTGTGGTTGCAAAAATTACAATTATTAAAACATTTTTTATTGTTCAATTCAATAACTTATTTAAAAAAATCAAACAATGATCAATTAACGAACAGAAAAGTCATTCTCTACACAAATGGTTATTGGAGTTTTTGAAATAAATAGATAAAGTAAATATTTTAATTTCTTATTATTTTATGGATTCTTATTACACATGAATTTTATCATCAAAAATTAATAAATTTGATTACAATTTTCTGACATATGAGGATAGTAGGTTGTAATATTATAATTGAATTCTTTTATTAATCTATAAAATTTTCTTTTTGCACTCACTAATTCAGTTAATTCATACCTCGTATACATTTTTTTAACACCTTTATGAACAGTGAAGACATCGTTCATTATAGCAAAAGAAAAATTTTGGAAACACATTATGGTTGATAAATGGCTATTTGAACGAAGTCTATATCGAAATCTTTCATCGTGAAATGGTACCCTATCATCACCAACAAATTGTGGTTCCCATTGAGAGCTATTTTTAAACATTAAAAATGATATACTCGTGTCATTGAAATCTTCTTTACTTTCGAACCAATCATTTAATCCAGATATCTCATGGCCTCTTTTATAGAAAAACCAATGAAATACAAATGCTTTTTTTTCTTTATAAAGTTCATATAACTCGCTTTTAAGTTTTGGAACAGGAACTCTAGAAAGAATCTCAAATCTTCTATGGACCAAAACTAAATTAGTTTCGTTATTATTTAGGATTAGTTTTTCAGCCAATCTTGATACTTTGCTTTCATAATTTAAAGAGGAATAATTTTCAATATCACCAGAAAGGAATAATCTTGTTCTTTTACCAATTCTTGCTATGTTTCTAGCAGCATTGATTGGATAGTGATAGAAATACTTTGGTAACGATTTTATTATTGATAGAGCATAGGCATATTTCACAATTAGATCACCACTTGGTTTTTTTATTCCCTTTAATATGACATGGGGACATTTAACAAATTCACCTTTGAAGAAGAAAAAATGCAGTGATATTTTTGTTGTGTCAAATATGTTTTTAAAATATTCTAACAATTGAAAATGCCATATCTTAGTTCTATCATATTGACTACAAATCTTATGTTTATAAAAGATACATTCTGTTTTATAGGGAGTAGGTACCAACATTGCCACTGAAATTGGGCCTTCCCATATTTCAATCTAAAACAAATAATGAATTATTGATAAAAATATTATTATTACTTGTTTGGCAAGGTAATTAATGTATCCACTGGTGGCATGAAGAACCAAAGTTATTCGTTTGCTATCTTTAGTAATATTCATTGAATCCCTCCAATAATAATAGGCAACACAATAACGTTCATTGTGTTCTAATGTTTCTGTAACTCTCACTTTAACTGTATTTGCCTCAAATAAGATATGAGTAACAAAATTTTAGGATTAAAATTTTACCTTACTGAAATTAAAATCTAAAATACAGTTAAAAGATGTAATTATAAAGAGGAGTGTTAAAAAATATAGTCCCATTTTCTTGAAAAGTATAATATGCTAACACTGTTAACGGGTGAATTTTAAAGATTTAATTTATATTAATTTAATATATTTAAAGATTAAAAAACTATTTTTTTAAATTATATATAAATATTTTATCAACTTTTTAATATTTGTATTACAAGATAAAAGTAATAACATTATCAAGCTTTATTACTTTTTTTATAATATCTTTTTTGGCTATTGAGAAAGTGGTAGGTACAAAAGTCGAAATATTTAAAAGTATCATGATATTAACTTTGTTAACCTATGTATTAGCATCAAACGCTAATCAAATAAGGAATTACGAAATCATGTATCTACACAAATGATTATTAAAATTTTTAAGTTAAATATAAAAAGAATTAAATAAATATTTTAATTTTTTAAAATTTTTATTTTATTTAAAAATATTTTTTTAGTTGAATTAATTTAAAAAAAAATAAAAATTAACGTAATTTTTTATATTTTCCTTTCATATAATAATAAAAATGAAAAAGATTTAGATTAAATTTATTTTTAATCTGTAAAAAAATCTTTTCGTACTTCTGATTTCATAACTTTAATATTTTTAAACCTTTTTTTGATACTCCTATAGTCAGTAAAAACATTTTTTATTATGACCATAAAAAGTTTTGATAGAGAAATATTATCACGAATTTCTAAATCTTCAATTGTGCTTATGCTAAATTACTTTTTCATTTAGAATTTCTTTTTCAGCTAATTTTTATGTCATATTTTCTAAAATTTTTTAAAGAATAATTTTTATATCATATGATAAGGAAATTTTTTTTTACAAATTTTTCTGTGTTTCTAGCAGCATTTATTGAATAATGGCAAACAAAATTCAGGTGAGACTTAAATTATTGACATAGCTTTGACAAGTTTCTCGAGTACATTATCACTGGATTTTTTTTTATACTTTCAATATTATATATATCTCCATATGTAAGAACCACTCTTTTGAAGAAAAGAGTTTTTTTATACAAGATGGCCGACATAGGGCTTTACATATTTTTACATACAGCTTTTTTTATTTTTTAGCTGCATATTCGGTATTCTAAACATTTTTTAGCTGAGATATATACCATTCTGATTTTGTTAAGAAATCTGAATTCTGGCGAAGTTTTGTAAATCTTGAATATTTAAGTACGTTTTTACATTCAAAAGAGGGTATTTTTTTTACATAAAAAGATACTTTTATGGTTGATAGTAATCTTAAAATCTCAATTTCTTTTGTATATATTTCTAAAATACCATAAAGATAAAATTCCAACAACCATGTTGAATTTTTTAATTATATAAAATAATAGATTTTGTGATAATTTTGGTATTTTTTAAGAATTAATATTTTTTGAGTCAATTTTTAAGAATGCACTATCATTTTTTTATGAAATGAAAAATAGCTGTCAAATGAGTATGTCACTTTTAATTACAGAAGGATTATAATTTTTTTCGTAAAGAAAAAGAGACGAAATTATGTAATTATATTTTCTTGATGACTTTTAACCCCAAATATTTTATAAGTTTTATCACACAATTAACATATTATTTAGCATGTAATTTATTAATAATTTTTATATATTTATTTAATATTATATAAGTTAATTATAGAGAGTTTAAATAAGTTAGCTAAGCACCTCTCAAGAATTTTTACACTTGAGAAACACGTACTTAAATATAAGTAAGTTAGATTTTATATCATTAATTATTGTATTAATTTATCCCCTATAAGGTGGTCACTATTATTTAAGTGAAATAAAAGTTTGTAATATCTTCTTATTGTTCTTACTATCCAAACAAAATTAATATTTTGCTTTACAACTATGTTTGAAATAAGAATTGTACTTAATAGTATTATACTCATTCGATTGCTATTTATCTATTTCATCAAAAAAATAATAGTGCATTCTTAAAAAATTTCCTTGTTATTCTTGAATTTTAAAAAAATTTGGAGTTTTGGTAAATTTATGATTTATTTTAATTTTAAAATTAAACATAATTGATAAAATTTATCTTCAAGATATTTTAAAAATATTTACTAAAGAAGCTTCGCTTTCAAAATTATTAACAATCATAACAATATCTTTTTATATGATAAATTTAAATTCCTTTAAATTTAAAACACTAATTGAATTTTGAAATGTACATAATTACGCCTAGAATTTAATTTATTAATGAAATCAGAATAGTATGTATCTCAGCCACAAAATGATCATAATACCAATTTTGTAGCTTAAGAATAAGCAGAGTTAAATGACCAAATGAATCAGAGCCCTATGCAGTTCACTCTTGTATGCACAAAACATATATTTTAATACATATAAAAACTATATATTATATTTATCACATTAAGTTCAAAATTTATGTTTATTAGAGATACTCTCCGTTTATGAGGTGTTGATGCGATTCCCTCCATAAGAATTGAATTATCCTATATTTCTATCAAAAAAAAATAATGAATTGTTGATAAATTTCTTTTTACTACCTGACTTGTGAGGTATTCAACTATATCACATCATCAGATGAAGAACCAATGTTATTCGTTTGCTATATTTAGAAATATTCATTGAATCCCTCCAATAATAGTATACAACATCATAATGTTCATTGTGTTATAATGTTTTTGTAACACTAACTTTCACTGTATTTGTTTTTAATGAGATATTACCAGCAGAAATTATATAATTTTACATTAAGAAAGTTTAAAAGCTGTTAATAAGGGTAACTATCAAGAGTTATTCAAAATATACGGTCTCTTGTTTCTAAAAACAACACATACAGCTTTAATACTGAAAAACAATTCGATTTTTGGTAGTAATTTAAATAAAGGGAAAATAATTTTTTTCTACCTATATTCATTAAATTGTTTAATATAAATACTTTTTTACCTAAAGTTACTGGTGAAAATTAATTTGTTTTCAGTGCCAGAGTTATGTGTGCAGTAACATTTTAACATTATTAACAATTGAATTTTTATATCTTCCGATGATTTATAATAATTAAATGGATTTAATGATTAAAGAATCATTTTTGTCTATTTTAAATATATTTTTACTAACAATTCAATATTTATGTTGTCACAAAATTAATAATCGTACCAAGTTTTTGATATTAAAAATAATATTTTTTGCTATTTAAAAAGATTTAGTTTCATAGCTAAAATACTAAAATATATTATGTTATTAATATCATTAATCTATTTACTAATATCAAACAACAATATAAAAAATTATCTTCTACGCAAATGATTTTTGAAGTTTGTAATAAAAAGAAAACAAAATATATAAGGTGAATATATTTTTTTTAAAATTTGATTCAATTTATTTATGCATCTTTTTATACGTGAATTTAATTATTCCAAAAAATGTTTACTTTAATTTTTTACAATACCTTTTCATGTGAGGATAGTATTTCGTAAGGTTTTTATTAAATTCCTTTTTTAAGTGGTAAAAACTTAACATTGTACTTCTTACTTCTTGTTTCTCAAATCGTTTTAACCATTTTTTAACACCCGTGTGGACGGTGAAGACATCATTCATTATAGCAAAGGAAAAGTTTTGAAAACACATTATATGTGCCAGATGACTATTTGAACGAACTCTATAAGGGAATCTTTCATCATGAAATGGGACTCTATCGTCACCAACAAATTGTGATTCCCATGCTAAGCGATTATTAAACTTTATAAAAGATATACCTGTTTCATTTAAATTTTCTTTGCTATTAAACCAATCATTTAATCCAGCTATCTCATGACCTCTTCTATAGAAAAACCAATGAAATACAAATGCTTTTTTTTTTTTATAAAGTTCATATAATTCGCTTTTGAGTTTGGGAACAGGAGCATTCTCACGAATCTCAAATCTCCTGTGGACCAAGACTAAATTAGATTCGTTATTATTTAGAATTACTTTTTCAGCTAGTTTTGATACTTTACTTTCATAATTAGATGAAAAATAATTTTCTATATCACCGGATAAAAATAATCTTGTTCTTTTGCCTATTCTTGCTATGTTTCTGGCGGCATTAATTGGATAATGGCGAAAGAATTTTGGTAACGACTTTATTAATGATAAAATTTTAGCAAACTTTTCAATAACATTATTTTTTGGTTTTTTTATTCCCTTTAATATGACGTGAGGGCATTCATTAAAGCTACTTTTTATGAAGAAAAAATGTAGTGATATTTTAGACGTATCAAATAAATATCTAAAATATTCAAATAACTGGAAATGTAATATGTCAAGTTTATCATATTTAGAACAAAGTTTATGTTTTTTTAAGATACATTCAGTTTCTTGGGGTGTTGGTACAAAAAACACCACTGACATTGGACCCTTCCCATATAGCAATCTTAAAATTTATTAATTATTTGGTAAATAAATTTTAATATTACCTGTTTTGCAAGGTAATTAATATATTCAGTAGTAGCATGAAGAACCATTGTTATTCGTTTGCTATCTTTAGAAATATTCATTGAATCTCTCCAATAATAATAGGCAACGCAATAATATTCATTGTGTACTAATGTTTCTAAAACCCTTACTTTAACCTTAGCTGGTGTCTTTAGTGAAAAACTATCGATAAAAACATTGAGATTGGAGTTTTACCTTAACGAAATTTAAAAAACAATTAGCGTATGTAAATACCAAGATTTGCATCAAAATATATAGTCTCATTTTTTCTTAAACAAATGCAATACTAGTAACTTTTAACAATTAAATTTTAATAAGTTTCGGCAATTTATAAATAACCTAATATATTTAATAATTATACAGTTTATTTGGTCAATTTCAAACAAAAAAACTTTTAATAAATTTTAATATTTGAATTACCACATAAAAGCAATGGCTATACAATCTTTTATACCATTTTTTAAATTTTTTTACTGTTATTGAGAAAGTGGTGGTAAGAGGAAATTATAAATTTGTAGTGGATTATGTCATTAACCTATTCACTGAAATAAAACAATAATCAAATAACGAAGAGCAAAATCATATACCCACACAATTGATTGTTAAAGATTTTAACCAAAAAAAGTACAAACTAAAAAAACATTAAAATTTTCTATAATTTTATTTATGAATTAACTTTTTACATGTATTTAACAATTAGAAAGAAAATTTAACTTAATTTTTTACAATGTTCTAACATGTGAGGATAGTAGGTTGAAATGTTTTGATTGAATTCTTTTTTTAATCCATAAAATTTACTTTTTGAACCCTCTATTTCTGATAACTCGATTTTACTAAGTTTTCTTTTAATACTCTTATGGACAGTGAAGACATCATTCATTATAGCAAAAGAAAAGTTTTGGAAACACATTATAATAGCTAAGTGGCTATTTGAACATATTCTATATGGAAATCTTTCATCATGGAATGGTACTCTATCGTCTCCAACAAATTGTGGTTCCCATGCAGAGTGTTTATTAAACATTATAAATGATATACTTGTTTGATTCAAATCTTCCTCTGTCTGAAACCAACTTTCTAATCCTGGTATGTGGTGACCCAATGCATAAAAAAACCAATGGAATACATAAGCTCGTTTTATTTTATAAAGTTTATATAACTCGCTTTTTAATTTTGGAACAGGAGCTCTTGAAGGAATCTCAAACCTTCTGTGGACTAAGACTAAATTAGTTTCGTTATTATTTAGGATTACTTTTTCAGCTAATCTTGATACTTTGCTTTCATAATTCAATGAAGAATAATTTTCTATATCACCTGAAAGAAATAATCTTGTTCTTTTGCCTATTCTTGCTATGTTTCTAGCTGCATTGATTGGATAATGGCGAAAGTATTTTGGTAACGTTTTTATTAATAATAAAGTTTTTGCAAATTTTGTCATTACGTCACCCCTTGGTTTTTTCATTCCGCTTAATATGACATGAGGACATTTCTCGAAATTTTCTTTATTGAAGAAAAAATGCAGTGATATTTTTGTTGTGTCAAATATGTTTTTAAAATATTCCAATAATTGAAAATGAAAAATGTCAAATTTACTATATTTTGAACAATATTTAAGTTTATTAAATATACATTCTGTTTTATAAGGGAGTAGGTACAAACATCGCCACTGAAATTGGGCCTTCCCATACGTCTATCTTAAAAATGAACGAATTATTGGCAAATTAATTTTTATTACCTGTTTAGCAAGGTATTTAATATATCCAGTGGTAGCATGAAGAACTAATGTTATTCGTTTGCTATCTTTTGAAATATTCATTGAATCTCTCCAATAATAATAGGCAACACAATAACGTTTATTGTGTTCTAATGTTTCTAAAACCCTTACTTTCACTTTATTTGCCTTTAATGAGACATTAATAGTATAAGTTTTATGATTAAAATTTTACCTTACGGAAATTAAAATTTAATTTTAAATAACAGTTAACAGATGTAATTATAAGGACGATTGTTAAAACATATAGTTTCATTTTATTGAGAAGTATAATATTTCAACACCTTTAACAGATGAATTTTAAAGATTTGTTTAAATTTATAATAATGTAATATATATAATGTTCAAATAACTATTTTTTAATTATATATAAATATTTTATCAATTTCCCAATATTTGTATTACAAAATAAAAGCGATAACATTATTTTGTTTTCCACATTTTTTAAAATATCTTTTTTGGCTATTGAGAAAGTGATAGGTACAAAAGTTGAAATATTAAAAAATATCATGTCATTAATTTAGTTAACCTATGTTTTAGCATCAAACGCTAATCAAACAACGATTTACAAAAACATCTATCCACAAAAATGATTACTGGAGTTTTTTTTATTGGAACATATTATGGATTAAGTAAATATTTTAATGTTTTATAATTTATTTCGAATTCTTTTGTACTTGAATTTAACTGTTCAAAGTAAAAATTAATGTAACTTTTTTATTTTTCCTTTCATATGATGATAAAAATGAAAAAGATCTATATTATATGTATCCTTGATCTGTAAAAAACTTTTCGTGCGTCCCGTTTCACAACTTTTTAATGATATCTTTATGGATTGTGAAGGCATCGCACATGATATCAAAAATAAAAGTTTTAGACACATATTATATATTGTAGGTGGTCGCTTGAATGAACACTACAAAATAATTATTCACTATGAAATAGTATACTATGATCATCAACAAATTGTATTCCCTTGAAATGCATTTATTAAATTTTATTAAGAATATAACATATAATCTCTGTTTCATTTAAAGCATGCTTTTCATTAAACCAATTTTTAAATTTAAAAATGATAAAGCAATTTAAAACAAACCAGTGAGATGAAAAAATCTTTTTATTTTAATAAAATTTAAATAATTTGGTTTTAAATTTATAGGACAAGAGTTCTATTTAGAATCTATTGTAGCGACTAATTTTTTTATAATAAGAGAAGAAGTATCTTATTCTTTTACCTATTATAAAAATCACATTTTTGAAAATAAAGTAGTTTATATATATGTATAAAATAAATATTTTAATACTTGAAAAAGGTAAATGTTAGTTTTATCATATTAATTAAAATATTTATGTTTATTAAATATGAACTCTGTTTCATGTGGTATTAGTACAAATACCTCTACCGTTGTTCAATTTTCACATATTTCTATCTAAAAATGTTAATGAATTATTGATAAACATATTATTAGTACATGTTAGCTGAGGTATTTAACTATGTCCTATCATTGGATAAAGAACCAATGTTATCCGTTTGTTATCTTTAGTAAGATTCATTGAATACCTCCAATAATAGTATGCAACACAATAATGTTCATTGTGTTCTATTGTTTTTGTAATTATTAATTTTATTTCTATTTCTCTCTATGAGAAATTATTAGCAAAAAATGTAAAGTTTTTACATTAAGAAAGTTGAAAAGCGGTCAGTGGATGTAATTATTAGGAATTGTGTCAAAATATATAGTCTCATTTTTTTTTTGAAAAAACTCAACATTTCAACACTGTTAACAATTTATTTTTATATATATTTTGATGATTTATAATAATTTAATGTACTCAATGACCACAGAAACATTTTTGTCAATTCTAATTATATTTTTTTTTAAAAATTTCAATATTTCTTGCTATGAAAAAGGTAGTAGTTACAAAAGCTAAAATACTAAAGTATATTATGTCATTAATATCATTAACTTATTTACTAACATCAACAATGAACTGAGAAATCATCTTCTACACAAATGATTTTTGAAGTTTTTATCAAAAAGCATATTTTAAAGTAAATATTTTTATTTTTTATAATTTAATTCAATTTATTTATGGATCTTTTTGTATGTGAATTTTATTATACCATAAAAATAAATAATTTCTGATCTTTTACTATTAGAATTTTAAATAAAAAAAGCTTAATTATCCAAAAATATATTTATTTTAAAATGTTAATTTTCTACACTTATATTTCATTCTAGGATAGAATCTTGTAAGATTTTTGTTAAATATATAAATTATTCTATAGAAAAGTTTCCTTGAGTTTTTTAATTGATAAGATTCATATACATTCAACTTTCTTTTAACACCCTTGTGGACCGTGAAGACATCATTCATTATGGCAAAAGTAAAATTTTGGAAGCACATTATATGTCCTAGATGGGTATTTGAACGGGTTCTGTAAGCAAATCTTTCATCGTGAAATGGTACCCTATCGTCACCAACAAATTGTGGTTCCCAATTTTTATTTTTATAAACTGTGGTCCAAGATATACTTGCTTCGCTTAGAATTTCTTCTGTATTAAACCAATCTTCTAATCCAGCTATGTTATGGCCGTATTTATAAAAAAACCGATGGAACACGAATGCTTTTTTATCTTTATAAAGTTCATATAATTCGCTTTTGAGTTTTGGGATAGAAACATTGTCAAGAACTTCAAACCTTCTATGGACTAATACTAAATTAGTCTTTTTGTTATTCAGAATTTCTTTTTCAGCTAATTTCGAGACTCTGCTTTCATAATTCAATGAAGAGTAATTTTCTATATCACCAGATAAGAACAATCTTGTTCTTTTACCTATTCTTGCTATGTTTCTAGCGGTATTGATTGGATAATGTTGAAAAAATTCAGGTGCAACCTTAAGTATTGAAATAGTTTTGACATATTGCTCAAGTACATTTCCTTGGGTATTTTTATACCTTTCATTATTGCATGTGGACATTTGTGAAAATCACCTTTCTGAAAAAAAAAATGTAGTGATATTTTAGATGTGTCAAATAAATATTTAAAATATTCCAACACTTGAAAATGTAATAAGCTGGACTTATCAAACTTTGCACACAATGTATGTTTATTGAACATGCACGGTGTTTCATTAGGTGTTGGTACAAATATCACAATTGACATGGGACCTTCCCATATTTCAATCTAAAGAATTGATTTACTATTTAATAGAAGTTTTATAGTTACTTGTTTGGCAAGGTAATTAATATATCCCGCTGTTGCATGGAGGACTAATGTTATTCTTGTACTATCTTTAGTAATATTCATTAGATCTTTCCAATAATAATATGCAACACAATAATCACGATTGTGTTCTAGTGTTTCTGCAACCATTACTTTAACCTTTGCTCTCTTTAATGAAATATTGTTGAAACAATTATAAAGATTGTAATTTTACTTTTGTGAAATTAAAAAAACGGCTAGCGGATGCAATTACCAAAGGAATTATTAAAATATATAGTTTCATTTCTATTAAAAAAAAACCAAAAGTAAAACACTATTCACAATTTTTACTATGCTAGTGAATCCAGTAGATTTTTAACAATTAAATATCCGAAAATTTAAAAGTATTTCAATATTTTTTTTCATTATTTCAAAAATTATTTTTATGCTTTTTAATTTATTATCCAAATTATACACGATCATTCTCATATTTAAAATAATTTTTTTTATGCTTTTATTAACTAAATAAACAGAACATATTGGTTTTAATAATTTTTACTCAATAACGTTTAAATTTTTATACCTCAACAATAGTCATTAGGATCTTAAATTATCTACTTGGCCATTGTGTTTATGATTTGTTCACCATTTTTACAGTACATCTCACTAAATCTATATAGACGTAGTTAATTTCACATAATAAAGTTAACGAAATTTGGCTAGATTTTTCTACTTTTTTTCATTATCAATGAGAAAGCATCGTTTTATCGTTTTAGACTACTTTAATTTTTCATATTATTACTTTTTCCACCATAATATTCAAAAAATTCATAACTTTAAGAGGTATATACTACCAAAATGATTGGTGTGCGTTATCAAGTTATTTATGCCTCAAAGATATTCAAAATTTTTAATTTTATCTCACAACATCACTGGGAAAGTATTATATAATCATTAAAAACCACTTAATTTTATCATATTATCACATTTTATTAACAAAAAATAATTTAAAAATTTGTCCTACCGAGAAGGAAAAGTACCTCATATTTACTAATTTTCAAAAATAATCAAAAAAGCACATTAAATCATTTCAAAACTTTTAATTCAAATTCCAATTGTGATCTCTGATTTCGTTAAATCAAATCATTTTTTTTTCTACATTGCTACCGTGTTGATGCTGTTTGGGATTTATTTGCAATAAAGTTCTGTGAGAGATTTTTATTGAAAAATACAATATATCCGGAAATTTTTTTATTTTAATTTCATTATTTAATTATTTATATATCTTTTTGCGCGTCAATTTTATACCAAAAAAAATAATTTGTTTTTTAATTTTTAATACATTATTATTAAAATATTTAACTATATAAAAATAAATAAAATCATTAAACTAATTTTTAATCTAATTTTTTGCATTTGTTTTTCATATTAGGGTAATACATAGATAGGTTTGTATTAAATTCTTTCAATAAACGGAAAAATACGTACTTTGAACTTCTTATTTCATAGCTTTCATAGGCTTTCAGCTTTCTTTTAATGCCCCTATGGACAGTAAAGACATCATTCATTATACCAAAAGAAAAGTTTTGGTAGCACATTATGTGGGCTAGATGAGTATTGGAACGGATTCTATAAGGGAATCTTTCATCATGAAATGGTACTCTATCGTCACCGACAAATTGTGGTTCCCATGAAGGGTATTTGTTTAATGTTAAAAAGGATATACTTGTCTCATTTATATTTTCCTCTGTCTTGAACCAATTTTTTAATTTAGGTATATTGTGTCCGAATGGATAGAAAAACCAATGGAATACGAAAGCTGTTTTATTATTATAAAGTTTATATAATTCGGTTTTAAGTTTTGGAACAGGAACATTTTCAGCAACTTCAAATCTTCTGTGGACTAAGACTAAATTAGTTTTGTTATTATTCAGAATTTCTTTTTTAGCCAATCTCGATACTTTGCTTTCATAATTCAATGAAGAGTAATTTTCAATATCACCAGAAAGAAATAATCTTGTTCTTTTACCTATTCTTGCTATGTTTCGGGCAGCATTGATTGGATAATGACTAAAAAATTCCGGCAAAAGTTTCACTATTGATATAGCTTTAACAAATTTATCCATTACATTACCTTTTGGTTTTTTAATTCCCTTCAATATGACATGTGGACACGTTTTAAAACTATCTTTTTGAAAGAAAAAATGCAATGATATTTTGCTTACATCAAATAGATGTTTAAAATACTCCAATACTTGAAAATGCAATATATTGGCTTTATCAAATTGAGTACAAATTTTATATTTCTTGAAGATGCATTCTGTACGGTAGGGTGTTGGCACAAATATCACCACAGATATTGGACCTTCCCAAATAGCAATCTTAAAAATTAACTAATTTTTTGATAAAAAATATTATAATTACTTGTTTAGCAAGGTAATTTATATATCCCGCTGTTGCATGGAGGACTAATGTTATTCGTGCACTATCTTTAGTAAGATTCATTAAATCTCTCCAATAGTAATATGCAACACAATAATTCTTATTGTGTTCTAGTGTTTCTAAAACTCTTATTTTTACCTTAGATGACTTTAATGAAACATTGTTAGATAAAGGATTAAAATTAAAATTTTACCTTACTAAAATGTATCAAATTGTAAATGAATATGATTCCCAAGAATTCTATCAAAATATACAGTCTCATTTTTCTTGAAAAAATTTCAACAGTATTAAATATTCAAAAAAGTTGAAGAATATTAATAATTTTTTTTCAATAATTAAACAACCAACGATTAAAATAAAAAATGTATACATTTTAATCATGAGAAAAGTTATATATTTTTCCATATAATATTTATCATACAAAGTAAATACAATAAATTAATCAAAATTTACCATTGATTATATGGATTTTTTTGGTAAAATATACGCATTTTACAAACATAAAGTTTATTTTTATTTATTCTGATACTCCAAAAATATATTACTTTTTGCATGAATTTAAATTTACTTTAAAGCATTTTTTAGAAATTTAATTTTACCACGTTAATTTAGTTTAAAGTCAAATTATTTACTTACAACATTTTTAATTAAATGTTGTAAACTCTTTATTGGTTTAATCTCTTCGGTCATTGATTTAATAAAGTTACTTTAATGTTCTTGAATTATGCGTGTTATTGAACTTTGGATGTTTTATGAAAAGACTCATTTTATGATAAATTAGTTGTTAAAGAAGACAGGAATTTTTTAGATAACAAAAAATTCCAAATAAAAAAATACTAGAAGAAGATGAAACTACTTATTCATTGAATTTACCTCACATAATAACCAACACTTTCCGTTAAACGTTAAACAAAATTAGAAAAATCAAAACTAATAACCTGCCATTAAACATCACCTTTAACAACAATAAATCTCCAATATAAAAAAAAGAGTCACAAATCGCATTATCACTTCATTTTTTCAACACAGCCAACTAGACAAAAGTGTAACAAGGTACGTCAAGACAACTCAACCTAAAACAATGAATAATATATTTACATTTAATATTTTTACCATAGACTAAATATTACCTATCATTGTTTTATTCTCTAAAAATTAGGAAAATGTTATAATATTACACCACATTTGATAATTATCAACATATTTTCATATGTCCACCAATTTTTAAAAATTACTCTTAAATATTATTAAATATTCTTACAAAATTGATAAATATGTTGATACAATTATGTGGTTTTTGGTAGAATTTAAGAAAGAAACAGAGGGTGAGAAATAAATGTTTTTAAATGATTAATATAAACTATATTCTTGAGAATAGTACATTACACAAAGAGAAAAATATTTATATATAAATATTAAATCAAGTTATATAATGAAATATCTCAAAATGAGACGAATAAAATTCCAAGATATGATAAAAAACTCCTAATATTTGTTTTTTCTAATTAAGAGGTATAAAAATGTAGTTAATTTAATTATTATAACCTAACTCATAACAGGACATCTTATTCTGCCAAGTATCAATGTAATAAGCAATATACTTATCATCACTATACAAAAGATAACTATTCGCATTTAGTTGTGAAAGATCAATTATCAATGCAACATAAGCATATTTGGTAACTGATAAAACTCTAACATGTGATTTTAAATTAACTAAGGGAATGTTGTTGAGATAAATGCTGTTCATGTTTGTTTCTTTGGTATAAACTTCGATGAAAGAGTTTGAACGGTATGGAGCGAAAAGTGTTCGACCGGTTATGAAGTTTGATAATGATAAGATGTTCGTTACACAGGAACCCCCATTTGAACCAATGATGTAATCTCCATTAATAAGGTGTCTTGATGCTCTTAATGAGGATGATACTGTTGTGATTTGGTACTCAACCGTTCCAGATGGATTATATTGATAAGTATAAAGTGTTGGAATATTATCTGATAAAACAGTTGTATTTTCATTATTAGCTGTAATAGGAATACTCTGTGCCCCTGTTGCTGGAGGGTAAATAAATATATTCTTAGTATTCTCGGTTAACAAAAATTTATTATCAGGGTATTTATTTGTAGTTACCCCATCCCATGATGCTAATTGTTGTGGCATGTATGCAGTATAATCACAACCTGATTCTGTTGAGACACATGTTACTGCTGCAACTACAGCTATTGGTACTGATGCCTCAATGAGGTATGATGAATTGACCATCGTTGGATGGTATTGACGAACCATTACCTGTTGATCATTGCCCATGTTTGCTTTTAATGTTGTTGTTGATTTGGTGAGGAATTTTCCGTTAACGTAATGAGTAACGTTTACATAAGCATCTTGTTTTAGGGGAAGGAGTTGTATTAGTTGAAATTCGTTCTCCGATGGTTCTGGGAGTTGGACCATGTAGTTTTTACCTACACTCTTTGTGCATGGTACTGTATTAAATTATAAGTATTTTTATGTATTATTTTAATAAAAATTTACCTAAATATAAATCTTGAAAATCTGGTTTTTTTGTCCATACTTGAGAGACTATTCTTATTGGTGAACTTGCTGTAAGCATAATTCTATTTTCAGGAACCTCTGATATTTGTCCATAACCTGAGTATTGTGTGAAAAGGATATCATCTTTTTTAAATTCATACTAAATGAAAATATATTTTTAGTAATGATCTCGAAAAACTTACACTATCAACTCCATAAGGTTTAAGGGTAAAAGAAGCTGTTTGTTGGGCATTCTTCTTAATTGACCACCATTGCATGTTAACTATAGTTGAAATATTATTGTCATTAGTCAAGAAAAGTTTATAATGATCCGATTCATGTTTCCTATCTATATTAGCATAAGAGAAGACAAATTCTGTACCAATAGTATGTGGTATTGAGAAGGTATAATTTATTCCATGAAAAAGGAATATCAAACTAATAAATATTAAGTATTTCATTTTAATGAACATTCTTGTAGTAGCATTTCGTTTTTATATTAATTTTTGTAACATTATAGGGGCATAGTGAACTTTATCATTCACAATTCATTCCGGTAAAGGTAATGAATGTCAAGAAAAGATAAGATAAAATTACAATACTACTAAGAAATAACTTTTAATTATGTAAATCATAAAAAATACATTACTTTCCATTTATTTGGAATAAAATCCTTTGAAAACAACCCATAATTAAGATATTACACCAATTTTTCACCATCAAAATCCACTTAATTCTCTTAATTGATATATAACAATAACATTTCACAAGTATCTGAAAGTGAAAAAAGTTAAAGATAATAAATAAATATAAATAGTGAAATCCACTTTTGAAACAATTAAAAAATATCTTCATACTTTTTATTAAAAATCAAAATGACTTTTTTTTTATTGTTAATAGATATTTGATTAAGATAAACTAGTTATAAACATTAATATGTGGTACTTATCTTTTTTTTATTACCACAACTTGATAGGTTTTTGTTGGCTAATAAATAATTGATGTTATTTTATTCAAATATTACAATGATCTTATTAAAAATTTTTGATTTATTATATCATTTATGTATATATTTACAATTGATGCAATATTATTTATGGGAAGTGTATTAATGAGAGTGTAGATGGAGGTTGCATGTTAAAAATTATTGTTAATTCAATTAATTTTACAATTTTCATGATTTTAAAAATTTAATGGTCCAAATTATGATTATGTGGTACATTGGTATATAGGCATCTATAATTATCACACTCGTAGTACTTCATTATCCATTTAATTTTACCTTTTAATGATTAAGTGAGGATGATTAAATGTATTATTAGTAAACATTCATATTACAATCATTACACTCTATGACTTTTTAACCTTTCCATAGATTATTATTTTAATAAAATGAAAATATAAACTAATGTATTTATGCTTCATTACAACGAATGAATCATTATAAGTTTTTTATTAACTTTTTGATTAAAAGTATCTATCTATTTCATAATATATTTGATAGTCAAAAAAATAAGACTATTATATCCTCTCCACACATATAAATGATTACTTTTTTTATACCTTCATCAAAAAAAGGGATGATGATAAAGTTTATATATATTTAGATTGACACTTCATTTCTGTGTAAAGTTGAATTTTAGCATATATATAATATAAAAAAAAGAAATATCATTTTGAGATGTATTCAATACTTGCTTTTAGTATAAAACCTATTATTATTTAACACCCTGATAAATTTTTGCAGATAATGAATAATTATACTCAATATTAACTTTATATCCTAACAATATTATTAATTCCTTTGCTTTAATTATTAAGAATATGATCAGCAAATTAACTTAGCAAACATCTATTTTTATTACTCAATTAACCTAGTCTCTTTTTAATTTTTAAAAATAATATCAAAGTTTATTTTTGAAGTATTATAGTAGTTGTTAGATTAATTGTATATACTTTAAGATACATGATGTATATAAATAATTTAGAGGCACCCTCAAAAACATAGTTTAATATTATTAAGTGATAATAGTGATGAGGAATAAATTTTTGTTTAATAAGGAAATAGTTAATAATCGCTTCTTTTTAAACATTTTCCGTTAATAAGATAATAAAATGGTAACAGCTTAATATGAATAATCATCTCCTTAACTAATAGTTAGTAATTATTTGTTTATTTGTTTTGTCTTTCAACAAATCCATCAACGGTCATAGGCTCTCTTCTACGATATTTGGAACAGAAAGTTTTGTTTATCATTATACACAATCTAAATACGTATATAAATGCTTTTAACTCATTACTCTTAACTTTTTTTAATATTAAAACAATTATTTACAATCTGATCAATGAATTTTATTTTTCATATTTTTCTTATTTTTTCTTTTGTTTAACTTAGAATTATAAATAATATTTTTATCTTTATCTTTCATATATATAAATATTTTGTATGGAAGCCTTTAATTACATTCCTATTTACATTATTATTAAAAATGATGTACTATTTTTTCTGAAGATATTTTAAAAGAAAAATATCTCAAGGTATCAACATAATATTATTATTCTTATTTATTAAGCTAATTGTAAGATTAAAATATTTAATATAATTTTGATAGCTATTTCAAGTTAAGAGAGGTCAGGTTTATAGAATTTTATTGTGATGAACTGTTTGTAAAAATCTGTTTTTTTAATTATACTCATTTTTTTAATAGATTCTAAATTATCGTGTTTTAGAAATTATAATAAAAAATATGTTGTTATATAATTTAATAGTATTCTTATTTAATTGAACATCATCATTTCTATATTCTCTTTTTATTTATAATTATTTTTTTATTTATGATTATCATTAAAGGAAAACAAGGAAAGCTGAAAATTTAATTTTACTAAATTGTTTATTAATAAATTATTTAGATATCAGAGATTTGTGATATATCAAAGAGTATTCTAATGTTATATTTTAATGATAATGTATAAAAAGTAATGATATGGATTATATAATGATGTTCATTAACTTTAACATCTTTATCATTCTATTTATTTATTATTATCTTTTTACTATCACACCATATAATCATAATAGTACTATTTTAAGGAAAAATGATAATTCAAATGTTTTTGATTGTTTTTCTTTAAAGATTATCTTTATCATTACTAATATACTTACTGGCAATAGAGAAAATTATAGGTAGATGAAGAGGAAAATCACAGTTATTATGACGACCGTGACCTTATACATTACTATATCATCATATTTCAGACACTTATCTCTATTTTTTTTACTTTCCACCATTTATAGAATTGCCAAAAATACACCATATAAAATGATATTATTTTATTATTAAATATAATTAAGAATTAATGTATACATAAAATTTAATTCTCATTTCAATGTATATAATACATATTTTCACAAGGCACCCCCATTTTCAGATAAAAAAGATATTAATAAAAAGAAATTTATAATCCTTTAATAAATTAATTCTAATGAAGAATAATGAAAGAACAATTCGTGAATACATCTGATAATGGAGATGGTTCTTTAACTGATTATGATAATGGAGATTCAGATGTTGACAGTACTCTAATGACTTCCTCTAATATTTCAAATTCCGATTTACAACTAAGTAAGTTTTTCTTAAACTATATATTTATAAAGTATAGTATATTTATATAAAAAGACTAGAAAGTTTTGAAAAATTAGTTAAACATGCTACTTGAGAAGGTCCTTTTAATAGAA
Source organism: Strongyloides venezuelensis (assembly GCA_963280985.1). Lineage (NCBI taxonomy): Eukaryota > Metazoa > Nematoda > Chromadorea > Rhabditida > Strongyloididae > Strongyloides > Strongyloides venezuelensis. Next base: position 24,553,025 of record CAUJLX010000002.1, read on the forward strand.
ATTTTTATTATATCAATATTTTATACTATTTCTTTTTATAATTTTATTTTCTTAAATATCCAAAATATGCTATTATAAATATGTTTATGTGTTTATTTTTAGGCAGTATGTCGAATATTTCTAATAATTCAAGTAATTCACAAAAAATCTCATCATTATACTACTTAAACTGCTATAAAAATTCATCAAAACCATACAGGTACTTTGATATAACCAATTTTTAGATTAATTCTTGATCACCAAAATTTGATATAAAAATGTCGTTTATTGCAGGATATTAACTCCTCAAGAATCACAGGAGACAATAGCTATAATGACATCTCAAAAAAAAGGTTTAATAAAGGGAAAGTGGTAGAAGATCAAAATCTAAACCTAACAATGATAGGAGGAACCAACTGAAGGAGGGTAGTGGTAAATTTAATAAAAAAGAGGTTTTATTGAGTAGATCTATAACGTATCATAATTCATTTAATCTATCCTCTTCAATAACCAATCTGATAAATATTAAAAAAGGATTAAAAAGATTTGACTTCTCATCCATTCACTCATCATCACTATTATCGTAAGTTTGTATGATAAAAATTTTTGACATGTTATCTTTTTTTACTATAATAATACATTATATGTTTATTGTGTATTGTGTTTGTGATGGTTTGGAAATCAAAAATTATTAATATCAATATTTCTGAAACAACTTTATAAAATTAAAAGTATCTCATTCAAAATGGTTTTATGTATATTTATAATAGATAAATGCCTTTTAATATATTAATATTAAATTTCTTTCACCTCTTGATACATTTATTATGATTTGTTTAAAAGGAAAGATACTTTATAAGTGGGGAATCTGTTAACTGAATAAAACCTAAACAACAAAAAGATTTTTACATCCAATTTTTTTGCTCCCATCCCTCCTTAGATTCGAAAATCAAGTTTAGACATTTTTCTAATAAATTTTTTTACCTTAATCTGTATCTATGTAACTAACATAATTTTCACGATAACATCTGCTCTCCCTTATTTCTTATCATTTTAACTGTTATTTATTGTTAAAGTTTGTCAAACATTTTTATTATTCTAAAAGAATAGTAACCATTTAATATGTATGATAAAAAAATTTAAGTTGCTACAAAACAACAATCATCTTAAGATTAAAAACCACACTTTTATAACAATAAAAAAGTCAAAATAATTTTTAAAAATTTAAGGATAAACTCTAGCAATTATAAATGACATTTTTAACCAAAATATTATTATTATTATTTATTATTATTATGACTTCCACTACATTTAAGATAATCTTATAATTTAACAGTTGCTATTATTTTAAAATTGTTTTCATTGTTTTACAAATTCAAATGTTCTGACCTTCTAAATGATTTATTTTCCTCTCTCTATTTTCTTAAATAGATTTTAAAAATATGCTTTGTTTATATAAGGAGTAGTAAAAGAAAAAAGATAATTATTTATAAGTTAAATTTTACCTAACTTTGCATTGTTATAATTACTTAGTGTACATAACTAAATCACAAGAAAAAACAATACTTCAACAAAATAATAATATATTTTGACAATAAATTACCAAAACTAGTGTAATTATAAATTATTATATTTATAAATGTTAAAATATTTAAAACATCATGTTTAACTTATCATATATTTTTTTTGCAATTTTTTATCATATTTTTTATCCCTACTCCATAAATTATAAATAAACAAACTATCCTTCTACTCTATAATTTTCCATAACAGCCTTTTTCCAACTTATATAATAATTATCATTTATTATATCCTCTAAAGTTGGATTTTAATATCTACAAAAAGTTTAGATTAATAATTTTATTAGTCTACATTTATTTTAATACTGATAATATGCAAAAAGTTTGAGCTTTTTTGAGTATGATATCTATTTGTTGGTTGATGGAAATAATTTTAAGCTACTAAAATTTTGCGGTGCACACAATTAACTAGATTTCATTCTGTTGCTGAAGTTTGTTAGGAGAGGGTTATATTGTTTATTAATACTATTTTTATTTGTCATTTTTAATAATGTATAAATTATTTTATAATTCAAGTTAATAAATTTTGTTTTTTTAAAATTATTTCACTTTTAAACTCATTCTACTATAAATTTCTTTTATTTTAATGTATTTTTATTTATAGGAACTTATTAAACGGAACATACTTTGGTCAGATGCCAGGTAAGGAGTGTAATATTAAATTATTGTTACCAACAACAAATGCCATTAGAAGACCATCTCTGACAGTAGATGATGATATTTACTCAAACCCATCATCTGGAAACAGGAACAGTACAATCTCATCAACAGCCAGTGACGATACAGAAAATGGGAATCGTCACAGTGTCCTAACAACAACCTCAGGTTATTTATCAGATCGTAGTCAAGTACCCTCAACCTCAAAAGAACCACCATCATTTGTGGTTGATAGTAGTATAACACATTTCTTGAAATCAAGACCTATCTTTAAGATTGAAAATAGTATATCATACTTAAAGAGACAAGAAATACTTAAATCAAATAATGTATTAAAAAAGTACCGTGTAGTTATAGAATTATTAGATACAGAGATATCGTATTTGAATGATCTTGAAGATATCCTCCAGGGGTATGCAACTTTTTTGTCAAATCATGAAGAGGAGATTGAGATATCAGCCGAAACGACTTTTACGATCTTTCATACACTTGAGAGGGTGAGTGAATTTAGTAAGAAGTTGTTTCATGATTTGGATGCTTCTAATATGGATATAATTAAGATATCGAAAATATTTATTAATCTTAGTGGTTCATTTCAATGTTATAGTGATTATTGTTCACAATATCAGAAAACTTTAAGTTTATTGGAGAAATTGAAAGAGAATAGAACTTTTATAAATGGATTAAAATTTTGTCAAAATATGTTAAAACATTCACTACCTCTGGATGCCTATTTATTGAAGCCAGTTCAAAGAATCCTCAAGTATCATTTATTTATTGAAAGTTTATTAAAATGTTCCAATGATGAGGAGATGGTTGATGAGGGTAATATGAAGGAGAGGCAATATATTGTAGAGGCATTGAATGTTATGAATGAGGAGACAAGAAAAATTAATGAGGCACAAAAGAAAGCTGAATATGAGGAGAGATTAAGAGAGTTACATACGATGTTTGTTAATTGTAGTCTGGAAGAGGGATTAGATTTTACTCATTGTGGTAACCTTCTTTTGGATGGTTCTTTTAAGATACTTAACAGCAAACAAAAAAGAACTTTATTTTTATTTGAGAGAATGCTTCTTATAACAAAAGAGCGAAATGAATGTTTTGTTTGTAAAGATTGTATTGTTGTAAGTGATAGAAAGCTGTTTTTTGAATAGCTACAACTTTTTTTTACTTCTTTTTCTTTTTTAGACAGCTGATTTGATGTTAAATGAGTTAATAGTAGATCATCCATTGGCATTTCAAGTTTCATCATTTCAAAATCCAAAAGATAATTTTGTTTTTATATCAGAAAGTAAAGAAATTAAAAGTGAGTGGATGAAAAAGATAAAGGAAACAATATTTAATCACTATGCTAAAAACATACCACAAAGAAGTAAAGATTTACTTATGAATATGACATCAAATATCATGGATAAGTATTCAGATGACATGATAGATCAATCACTTCCAACAAATCACCATATCAGCAGGAAATCCATTACATCAATCCTCCAAAATAAAAACACAAAAAACAAGGACAAGAGAAGAAAAAGTGTTGGGGTGATTGGTGAAGATAATACTAAGATAAATCTTGAAAATACCATACCACATCAACAACTAAATAATGTAATAAATCTAGATAAATCTAGTTCTCAAATTAGTACATCAACACGTTCTAGAGGGAAGAGTAAAGATAATAATGATATTGTACTTCGTAGAGATCCAGAGAAAGTGAAAAGAATTTACATAAATAGGAGTCAGATGATTGAAAGATTAATGCATCCAAAACGTGCTTTATCTAATAGCGGTTTAAGGAGATCTCAACACTCTGGTAGTAGTATACAGTTTATGGATGATGATGATAATAATGAACCTGTTTGGAGATATAATACGTCACCACAACAAACCTCTACAAATGATGTTTGGGAGAAGGTCAATCCAAATGATTCATCAATAATCAATGATGATTTTTTCGATGATTTCTCATCGGATGACTCACCAACAACAATAGAGAATTCACATTTCTCTAATCATATTTTGTTTGATAAAATGTTAGAGGAAGAGTATATAAAAAATAAGGGTAACTATTTAAATCCCCATGATTCAGGAATATTCTTTGAAAATACCTCACTTGAGTCGATATCATTATCATCACCATCCTCAGGAAGTAATAGACATCGTATAACATCACAGGTAGCAGAACAAGTACGTAGAGTAAAAGAATCAAGAAACTATGAAAAACTAGTCAATGAAACATATAATAATAAAAATCATAAAACGACTGAAATGATATCAACCTTATCAGGGAAAGATAATGAGAAGTATTTTATTGTTAAATCATCAAACTCAACAACAAAGAATAGTGATGCAAATGATTTCAAGTTTATTTACACACACATCCCATTATTTTTAGCCTCCTCAACTAAACAAGCAACTACAATTCGGAGATAATTTATCCAATAAATTAATTCTTAAAACTATAAACCCTTTTGTGTATTTAATATTAATATTTTTTTTATCATGTACATTCCTACTACCTACTACTAAATACTAATTGTGTAGATAAAAATAAAAAATTTTAAAAATAAATATTGAGTTATGTTGTATTTTAAATAAATTATAGTTTTTAATAATGTTTATTTTTTGGTTTTTTTTTTAAATCTCCACTCTAAACATTTAGTTATCAATAATTATAACTCATCACAAAACGTGTCTATAACACTTTTTTTGTTTATAGTAGTTTAAACACATGATTTGATTAAAGCTATTTACCAAAATGTAAACATCTCTCCAAAAATAAACAGTGTGTGTCACAAAATACAAAAAAAAGCCCTCTCTATCTCATGCTACATATACTTTTTATTCAAATAATTTATTTCTTATCATTCACCTAGAAACTTTGAACTAAAAATTAATATATAATATTCTTTAATTATAAGTAGAAAAGAAAGAAAATTTACTATCTATTCCATTTTCTTTACTAAATACACATCTATAATAATTGCACTAAACTAATATCAAAAGATATTTTGTCTAATCACATTTTGATTAGAAACCTTAACATATACACCACATAATCATTTGATAAGTAATTAAAAAATTAAAAAAACTCCAACTTGTCATTTTAAAATATAATCAACTACATATATGGAACATGCTGTGATTGATACATTATATTTAGAAACGAAATCTCAATCTTCATTATTATTGTCTACTCCCGAGAATAAGATTAAGAAAGTTTCATCAAATTTAGGGTTATCTCCAGCCTTGGAAGTCTACGAAACATCGAGATTCCGGACACCTTTGAGGAGGAAGGCGAAAAGGAATTTATTCTCTGAACCATCTATTGTATCTCCATCTGTTGAGGGTACCGGTGATAGTGCTATTGAAGCTTTAGTCTTTAGTGAGGTATGTTTTGTTTGTTAATTTTATTTAAATATTTATTATTATGTTAATGTGATGGAGAATGTGTTGGAATGATAAGTATACAAAAAAAAATTAAATTTAATGTTTATTTTAAAATATATACTTTATAGACTGATAGATGGTCAATAAATTCACCATCAACAGTAACGATGACTGGAGAAGCTACAACTTTACAGGAACAGGAATGGTGTACAATATCTCGATGTGGTGAGAACAAGTTTTCACATTTTTATCGTATTAAACCTGGAAGTAATGGTGAATCGGAAGTTATCAAAGATACGCAACCTAAATCTACTTATACTTTACCTAAATTACCAACTAAAACTAAAAGCGATAACTATGTTGATTTAATTGATTTTATGATTAGTAAAATGGAATCCAAGAGATGGAATATTTATGTTAAAAGGAATTTTAACAACTCGGATGAAGAAGTTGATAATTTAGAGGATATTGATGATTATGACGTTATGAAAAATTTTGAGGATGATGATGAGTTATCCCTACCTGATTCGATGAAAGACAGTGAAATAAGTAATGACGATGATAAAGGCTTAAATAGCTATTCCGCTTATGACGATCATAATGATGATGATCATGATAGTGAGTGCTATAATGCAAAGGATATATATTTGGAGCAGGATGATGAGGATCAAGTTTCTTCAAAAAGATTTTTAAGCATGATAAAAAATGTATCACAAGTATTCCTTGGTACTTACAAAAATATCTATAATAATAAAGATGAAATGCCAATAGAATTAGAATATTTTGAAAAGTTAACAACATCCCCAGAATCATTATACAATAGAAAAGTGTATAAAAAAGGAAAAAGATGATAAAGAAATATTTTTTATGGATACAGAAAAGATGGTTATAAAAAACTCCCAAATATGGTCACCTCTCAGAGGTCGTTTCATCTTCAAATTACCTTCTCCAAAGTATGGTTTCTGGGAGTTATTAGCAAAACAAAATCATCGTTGCCCCGGATGTGGTTTTTACTTTACAAAACTTTATGCTAAAAGAGCAGAATATTGCAATTACTATGGGTTATTATTTTGTCAATGTTGTTTCCAAGGAATGGAATTATCCATTCCGGCTAATATTTTAAGCAGTTGGAATTTTAAATTACTTCCTGTCTCAGATCAGGCTTTTAATTTTCTAATGAAAAACAGACATGTTCCAGTTTTTGACATTAAAGTGATAAACGGGAAATTGTATAATAAAGTTAAACGCCTACGTCAAATGAGAGATTTAAGATATCAATTAACACATCTATGGGAGTACGTAAAAATTTGCAGTATAGCAAAGAAAGAAGAATCACCGTATGGAGAGTAAGTTTTTAATAAGAGTGTAAAATTAGAAATCTTTTAAAAAATTAGAATATTTTTAAACATCTTAAACATTATTAAATATAATTAGTTTATAACCTTTAAGTCATATCTAAATATGGAGGTTAATTAAATTTATTAACCTTAATGAATAATTATGTATTATAATTACATTAAAGATATTTTTAATACACTTATAATAGAAATAATTTCTTTTTTTACCTCTAAAATTAATAAGGGTTTCCTTTAAACTATAATTACATAATATACATGGGTGTCCAACGAAAGTCTCATTTATGAAGTGCATTTTTTTTTACTATTTTAATATTTAATTAAAAGCAAATTTACGTTATCGTGAGTATGACTTCTTTACGTATTTAGTAAATATTTTTGCAATAAAATCTATTATGAGTTAATTATATTTATTAAGTTATTTTTTCCACAGGTATAATATTTAATTTTTTAATATATTATTATTACTATTTGTTTTTTAGATTAGGTACAGTATTAAATGAAGTTCCAGAACGATTTTTGGAACCTAATATAGATTTGTATGCCTTATCGGATTTTGGTAAAATTGCCTCGAAGCAATTGATATTGTACTATAGGCCGATTATTCAATTTATGAGGAAACATGTGGAGAATTGTTTCCATTGTCGGGAGAGAGCCTTTTTTTGTGAATGCTGTAGGGATACGAAGGAGTACCTATTTCCTTTTCAGATTGAGAATATTGCACGTTGCACGAAGTGTGGAGGATTGATGCATTTGAAGTGTTATGAAAATGAAATTATGGTTAATGGGAAATTTGGATGTCCGAAATGTAAGAGAATAGAGGAGAGACAAGAGTTACTGGAGAGATCTTTTAATTGTTCATAAAATATAATTATTATTATATATAAACATTTTTTAATCATATCATACTATGATAATAAATACTATTATCTTTTTAAATATTTTATTGCAACTACTGCAAAAAAAGTTATACACAATATGTGAGAGTTCGTATTGAGTACAATGAAAAACAAACGACATACATTTATTAGATTTTTTTTATTGATATGCAATATATAATTTAAAAGTAAAAAAAACATTAACTTGTAATAGAATGAGAAATTAGATGTAAAAGAAGATTTAGTGTATCTTGTGGTTGACGATCAGGTATCTTAAAAGTATTTTTTTTAATATTTTGTTTTTGATAAAAATCGAAGTGAAATTGAAGTAATGTGATGTTTGAAGGTGCAACAATGCTATTTTAGATTTCTATGTTACATTGAAATTGTGGCAGCATACTTTTGTTCTCGGAGAGCTAAGGTATTAGCTAGGATTCTAGTTTGTAAATCCATGTCAGTGGGGGTAAGGACTGATGTCACAGATGGAGTTTGGCAGATTTTTCCAATATTATTTTGTAGGTTTAATAGTCTAAACTGATCCCCTACATTATTATTAATATTGAAGAGTTGATTAAAATTATTAGTTAAAGATTGAAGAGGATTTGAAGTTGAGATTGGTGTAATATTATTAAAAGAAACATCTCTAGATGTATTTTGTAACGGTATATTATAGCTAATACCTTTTAATGAATCTGAGGGTTGTTGAGATGTAGATTGAAAATTATAAATATGATTTTTACTAGCATTAATACCAACGCTACTGGTATCTTCTTTCATAATTTGCGTTGATTGCATAATCGGCCTATAATTTATAGTTTGTGCATTAGTTGATACTAAACTACTTAATACTTCATTAGCTGCACATATTTTCATAGATTTATGTAACGATTCATTGTGCCTCTTCAAATCTTCAATTTCCATTTGTTGTTCTTTTATTTTTGATTGAAGGATTAATATATAGTCAACAGCTCTCTTTAAAATTATTGCTCGAGATGACTGAAAATAAAAAAATATTAATAATATTTAAATAAAATAGCGTGGATATTTATATTATTAAAATTGACTTAAGAAATATTTCTACTAAATGAAAAAGTGTTATGATATATTTAGTGGGAGTTAAAGATTTTCCACGAATTTATGGAATGTTGAATAATTTTAAAATTAATTTTTAATGAATAACAGCGTGATTAAAGTCAATATTTTCATTGCGAATAACATTAAAACTACAAGGTGTTCAAAAAAATCGCTTGACGTAGAAATTTTTTAAAATCTTATTTATAATAAAAAATAACAAACGAATAATATTATTTCTTATTCTTCAATTTTAATAATTAAATGAAAGATTTCAAAAATAAAAAATCTAAAAAAAGATCGAATATGCTTATCATTCAAATAATATCATTTATTTTGAAGATCTTGTACCTTTAAGTAATAATCTTCTAATTTTTGGAAAAAATATAGACTTATACTTTCTTAAAAAAATGACTAATATTTAAAATGCGATAGATTTAATAAAAACAAGATTTCAAAATATCATAAAGAAATATTTACTTATATCTCGTCTTATTAAAAAACTTCAATATTATGTTATAAACAAAAAGAAATATCAGAAATCACATTTTTTATTGCTCTGAAATGTATTCCTGTATTAATAACTACCAAATGTAATTGAAAATTCTTTCAAAACAAAAATAAATTTTTTATAAATATAGATTAACTTCCGAAATGGTGTCATTAATTAATTAAATAACTTCAATAATTATATCTAAATGATAACGATACAAGAAGAATTGACATAAAAATCTAATAAAGTGTATGGTGAAAGTGTCTGCTTTGCACGTTTTTGTAACATAAAAGTTGTAAAATAGCACAGGTAAATAATGTTTAGAATGATTAATAAAAATTATACTTACAACAAAAATAAATATTACTTATGAATACATTATATGAGTGATAAATGTTTATAAAATGATAAAACGTACCTTTTCACCTTCTAAAAGTGGAACGGAATTTTTGAGTGTCATAAAATGATCTTTAATATGATCACGTCTTCGACGCTCCAATTCATTGTGATGGGCACGTCTACCTTCATCCATTGAAGGTGATGAAGTTAATTGATTGTCCTCATCAGAGAAATCTCCTTCGTCTTTGGATATTTTTTCATTACCGACATGACCAATTTCAGTTTCATTTTTCCTTTTTCTGGAGGGTGATGAAATACCGGAAGCGGCAAAATTTGGACTCATTATCTGTGATATTTGTTAAGAGAGAATTATTTAACAGTTATAATAATGGTGTGTTTATAGAAAGGATAACAATCACCAAATAGAATAAAAAATTTGCTCTAAGCAGATGAGAAGGTTATTGTATAAGAGTTGTAGAAATAACAATAAAATAAAAAGAATGTTTGACAACACTAATAGATGTGAATCACTGAAAATAAAAATAATTAAAACATGAAATCCACATGAAGAAATATTTGTGATTAAATATTATATGGAGGAAAACCCAACTGACAAATGGCCTTAGAATAAAGTCTTTTTTATTTAGTGATAAATACCTGAAGCCACGCCTATTAAAATATTATTAAAAATAAGTTTACCTTTGAATGTTGAAATTACGTAAAATAATCGTTAAATTATTATTAATATGATTAATAAACAAAATTATTATGTATAAAGAAGTTACTAAATTTTAATATATCTCTAATAAAATTAAATTTAGTGAAATAAATAAATAAAAAAATAAATTTACGGGGTGGATAGTAAAATTTAAATAAGATTTTCAGAGTTTTATATATAATTAAAAATACTATTTCATTACTCTGTTTTTAAACACTGAATAGAAAAAGTGTACACCTAGAAAGTTTACTAAATGTTTGCTATGATGCAATCTTTTTAATTGACAACATAACTAAAATGTTAAAAATAGATTGATTTTGCTTTTTATAGTAATTGATAACTAACTTATTTTTAAACGAATGATTTTATAGGTATTAATGAACTTTGCTCCCATCATATTAAATAAGAACTTTTGTCATTAATGTTGATCATGAAGAGGAAATAAAAATTATCCAAAATGGCTTTTTTTAAACATTATCAAATTTTTTGCAAAGCGATTTTTTATAGTTAAAAAATGGAGTTATTTTATACGTACATTTTTAAAACAAATAAAGATACAATAATTTTGTAACTATGAAATAAAGTAAATTTATTTAAAATTTTAATAATAATGAAGTTTACAAAAAAAAGTTTAAATTAAATAAATTTTGTGTTTATCAACATTATATTCATAGCAATTTCAAGTACATTTACATAATTTTTGAAACGTTTTAATTATTAATTATACCGTGTAAAATCTAAACTTAGACTTTATTTTTTATAATATCTTTATTATTTATTTTTATCACAACTTATTAAATTTGTATACTTTATGAAGTAATATTGCTTACATAAATTTGTATGGATATAGTGATAAAAAGGAAGTGTGTAGTTTAAACGAAGTAGTAATTCTAGAAAAAGTTTACTTTTTTTATTTATACATTTAAACTAACACCTACATTATGTTACTCATAGAATGGTTAATTTTTATCACGCATAGGGTGATCTATATAATAAATTAAGTAATGTAGATTTTTTTACAATTAGTGTGGGTATGAATATTTTTAAAATGTGTATTATTATCATGTAATTTAATATCAAAATAAATAATAAAAATGCTCTTCAAAGATGTTTTTTGAGCAACTTTTCAAAAAAAATATTTTCGATATTTAATATTGTTACAATAGAAGCAAAAAGTGTTCATTATTGAAATTTTTTATGGCTTTTTTGTTTTTATAATGATGAATATACTGTTTTACTCAACATGTGATTCAAAATATCTTTCAATTATTATTATTACTTTTAGTATAAACTATTTTTCAATAAAGTTTTATTAAGTTTTGTGAGCGGTTTATAAAGAAATTTTTAAAAAAAATTATAAAAAAAAAAGAGTAATCGAAAACATTTTTTAATTCACAACACTTACATCATATCTAAGAGTTTTATGGAATATTTAATTATGTTTATACATATTCTAGAATTTAAAATGTGATATATTTTAAACATAAAAAATAAAGGTGAAATAAATCATGTAAATGTTTTTTCTAACTTGATCATATTGGGAATTCTTTTTTCTTTCAAAAAAAAGTGCCTTTTGCCTATTAATAAATTAATAATTAATTAAATTTAATACGTAGGATAATTAACTATGAATTTAACATAAAAACCTTAGTAATCATTAAGTAATAATTTAGTTAGTTAAGTTATTTATTATTTTTAAATATATCAATAGATGGAAAAAGTACTTGTGTCTTTCTCAGGAAAGTATTTTATGTTTACAAGACAATAAATACTTAATAAACTTTAAGCTTCTATATTAATGGTTATTTCGCTTTAGACAGGAAACGTTTGATGTTATTACCTCTTGATAATATAAATAGACACTTAAGAAATTTTATTTTCTACGTCAAAGAATGTTATTAGCATACTATATTTGGGTAAAGTACAAAGTGTCTATATAAGAATTATTTTATTATGGTGTATTAGTATATAACAACAGACAATCATTTAACAAACGATTATTGTATTTTGTAGTATTTATAGTAATGATATTACATCACGTAATCTTATTTCTTCTTCATGAAAGAGATAAAAAAATATTTTACCAACAATAAGGGAATCAAAGTACAAAAAAAATTATTAATTGTTAAAAAAGAATATTATTATTGTTATTAACAACGTATAAATAAAAGGTTAAAATTATATATCACCTAGAATGTTACAAGTGATTTGAATACATTGAATAAAATATGTTATATATGTTATATTTAACTATATATATTTCCAGTCAAACACATTTTTATCACGTGAAATGTGATAACATTAAAAGTAGGGGTTCCTTTAGTAAAAATTTGAATTCTTGTTATACTTATTGAAAAAAATAAAATTTTAATGGGTGTTAACAATTTGTATGATTAATGACAAACTTTGTACATTTATATTTCACAACCAGAGAACATTCATTACCACAGAAGAAATGAATGTGAGAGTATATTAAAGGTGAAATAAATAAGATTTTTGTAAAATGAAAAATAAAGCACTAATATGCTTTTAAAATTTACTTAACGTATTTTCTACCACAAATTGCATACTTTGAATTTTTTGCCATCTTTTTTTGTACTATTTTTTATCTATAGACTAAAGTATCATAAATATTGACAAAAGAAATATGATCAGGTGTTGAAGAATATTTCTGATGTACTTGTAGTAAATATTATGAAGTAATCTTCCTAGAATAATAATATTATATCAGTCACCCACGACAACATGCTTTATTATTTTTTAAAAATTAAAATATATAGACTAATATAAACAAAAAGAGTTCGGATGTTATAAGATTAAACATTCTTTTACATGTTAAAGTTTGATCATACATAGCTTACGAAATAAGGTTAAAAAGCTACAGACTACTAAAATCAGGTGCTGATAACAAAAATTCTTCTACAAAAAAATTTCCAGGATACAAAGAATAATAATTTAACTTCTTACTGCAACTAGACATACACGTGTAAAATTGCTGGTAATCTAAATAATCAACTATCATTCTGATGCAATACAAATTAATTAATAATAATAAAATTGTCAAAAAGGAATACCATTTAACATATAATGATAAGAAATAATGTAGCATAATTAGTTCAGGGAAAAACACGATAAAATATTAGATCTTTAATTGTATAATAAGTTTTTAATACGAATAATATGATACCATTTATAGAAAATACAATATTCCCACTGATTTTGCATGTGCATTTATCGTGTATACTAAAATAAATACATTATTCTTTTGATCGCTTTTTAATCATAAGTATATAATATTTAGAATTTAACTTTGCAAATTAACAATAAAAAATATATTATTTACTGATATTTTAAAATGTAAAAATATTATAAGGAAATAGAAGTATTATGTAAAATAAATAAGCATTGAATATATGAAAAGAAGAGCTATTGTATGATGGTATTATGATAGGAAGAAAGAATGTTTTTTTAATGATAATTTTGAGATATTTCTCTAAATATTTTTAGACTTGAAAAAGTTGTCGTAAAAGAAAATACCGATGGTGATGTTTAAATAATTAGGTGTTACAAATATGTGAATTCTATTTATAAAAAAAAATAATTTTTAATAGTCACTTGCGAAAATTTTTAATAAAATATAGGTATAATTTTTACTTAATTAGTTAAACTTAAACTAGTTATAAATATTATAAAAGTATAGTGTGAAATGTATTAAAAATGACAAAAAAATATGGTACGATAAATAAATGGATACGGTAAGATTACGTAGAAATCTTTAAAAAACATTAAATAATACATTGAAAATTAATTTATTTAGTTATGACTAATTACCAACATATTAAAAAAAACAAAACGAAAAACAACAAAAATCAGATTGAAGAACTTGTTTTAAGTAAAATTTGAGATGTTTAATAACGATTTATTATGTATCCAACTTTCATCACAATTAATAGATATTAAAATTACAGAATCAGTATCAATTAATTTTCACAAATACAAAAGTTTGGTGTTTTTTTATAATTATGTGATTATTTTTGATAACATGTCTCTGGTGAAACTTAAAAAAATGTTTCTTTGTTACTATTAATAAAAATATACTTTTATATAACTCAGTGTTAAAATAACTACTTTAAATTTTTGTGTTACACTAAAAGTTTATAGTTGTGTTTATCTTTAATACATTAAAATATAAGTAATCTAAGATTTAACGCATGAAATACATTTCTAAAAGTTTTTATGAAAATATTATTAAATTTATCATAAAAGAATTGTGAATAATAGAATTAAATTATAAAAATATATATTTTTTTGTTTATAAAGACTTTTATCAATTTTAAAGTTTACAAATTCAAGTTTTTTATTAATTAATTATTATTATAAATTGTAGTTGAAAAGCCTGTTCATGCATCTAACGAATTGGCATGCAAGCAAATATAAAAGTATTTAGATTAAATAGAAAAGGCAAGAATGTGCACTTTTGAAGTATAAGTATTTTTTTCAAAGATATATATGGTATATTTTTTAGCTTATCTATAAAAATCCTATCTTAATAACTGTTAATATCAAAATTTTTAATTCATATTCTTCCTTCGAGATGCGTCACTATGATTAAATTTCAAAAATTGAGCAATGAACATCTTAAGAACAAAACAAGTATAAAAAGCTTATGTGAAAAAAACAGGATAAAAGTTTTTACTAAGAAAAACATGTTTATTTTTTATTTCTAAAGTATCGTTGCTATATAATACAAAAAGAAGCATTATAAAGGATAAATATGAAATTAAGCTCCTACTTATCTGTTTTGCACAATAAGTTTTCATTGAAAACAACCATGTCATTGGAAAATTTTATAATTAATAAATCGTGGGATTTTTTTTTATTTTTGTTTGGTTATGGAGAAAAAAATTATTGTAATTTTTTATTGGTAACTTTTTAGTTTTTTAAACGAATTTTTACATACACTTTTGAGAATAATTTATATGTTATTGTCAATTAAAAAATTTTCTTTTATACTATTAATGAATGTTAACATCGCAATTTAATCTTTTTCTCATTTTTTCATACAATTTTATAAAAGACATGCACTTTACACACTAGTACAATATTATAAATTTATTTTTAATAAAAAAAGTAATAAAATGGATGATACATTGAAAGTTCGCTTGTTATCAATGAAAAAAGAATTTTTTCTATACCATTTATGTACATTTAATGTTATGAAAACATGAAATTGAATAATTTAATAACATACTTGATACGAAATATTGTTGTACTTATATTTAAGATTATAATAATAATACTAACAAATAAAGTAAAACCTTTCCACGATTTCTATCAAAAATTCGATGTTTTTTATTTAGTTTCATAAACTTTTTACGTCATAATTTTCATGTGATTTTCCTGTGATACTTGATCTTGGAAAGGTCATAAAAAAAACTTTTTCTTGCTTACAGAATAATCCTATACTTTATATGGTAAATAAAGAATTGTTTAATAAAGTAAAGTTTTTTTTATAAAAATAAGTGAATATTTAATATGTTTTTATAATAAAAAAAAGTAATATTTAGAGCAAAATATTAAAAATTCTTATTTTATTTTTTTATTACATATTTTATTTAACCTTTAATTTAAAATTAAATATCTTTGACACCATACTGGTACAGAAGGCATCAAATATAGCATCATAGAACAACCATATTATATGAATAATTTATAAAGTTTCTAAAGTTATGTGTTTATTTTGTGTTTAAAATAAATTTAAAGTTAAAGATTATGAGATTAATTTAGCCTTTTACTCATAATTTGATAGACGTATAACTCATAATACATGAGATTATATTTAAAATAAGTACTAAAGTGTTTATTTAGCTATAATTAAATAACTGTAAAAATGAGTTTAAAATACTTTTTGTGTGTTGTTGTTTAGAATAATCAGCTAAAACACATCATCAGCTATCACTTTTTGCTATGAAATTCTCAGAAATTCTTCTAATTAATAGAATTTACAGTATATAAAATAAAATTATATGGGAAAATCATTCATTTAATCTTATAACCAATATTAAGCATAAAATAATTATTTCAACATATTATTAATACTTACGTTGAAGATTAAACACGTTAAAAAAACTAATTATAAAGAAATTTAAAGCACAAAATAAGTACAAAGTCAAAAGATTTTACAAATTGGCCATCGTTTTATCTCTAGATAATTTTAGATTTTAAATAAAGAAGAAAAAAGGCTTTAACATTTCTCTTGAAAGAACTTTATCATCATAAATTTTATTTATGAAATGAAAAATAAAATGTCGTATAAACTTAATGATAATATGGTATTATTATAATTTTCTTATCGAACAATTGGTAGTAAGAACTTGTTTGAACAATACTAACTCAGAAACGATGGTGATGAATCACGTATGAAATATTCATGACTGATAAAAATTATACAATTTTAGTTACCTGTTGATGTTAAAATGTTTGTAGTAAATGAAAAATATGATTATAAAGTGGAAATTTCTTTTTAGAAATTATTAGAATTTTAACGGAAAGTAGACATAATGATATTGTTCTTTGAATCAGTTTCCAATAAACTATAAAACATTTATATGCTTAGAACGTTAAAATTATAATACTATTTTGATTAAAAAAATTTACATGGTTTTATAAAATTAATTGGAAAAAAATTGTTTTTTGAACAAGATATTAAAATGTAAGAATGATAATGAAATTCAATGACAGGGGATATAAACGGTATTTACAGATTTTTACGATAAAAAGTTATTAAGTAAAGGGAAAAGCAAAACGATTTAAAAATAATTGGAGCGTTTAACGGATATACTTTAATAACATTTAATGTATGAGTTGTTTAGAAATACATTGCTGATTATTGATGTCAATGTTAGATTGTTTACATATTTGAATCCGTTTAATATTAACAAGTACATTTTAAAGTAATCACTAGTCATGATTCTTTAGACAATGCATATATAAGAACTTCAAACATAGACTAACATATAATTGAAAATGCTTTAAGGTATAATGAAAAAACAAAGATATTGAGTGACAACTGCCAGATAAAAGGTATAACTTGTAAATATTAATATACTAATTTTTCTTCATTAAACTAATACCTTAAACACAAGAATTGAAGGAGGTGATTCAAAAAGATTTTTAAAATTTATTAAATTCGTTAAAATTTCATACTATCCAAAAACTCATCCTAATAAGATTAAATAACAAATTTGTTACAATAATATCATATTTGAAAATAGCTTATCAGTTAATAACTGATCTTATGGATGATAATTATTGTGAAATATTAAAATAATTGTACAAAATTTTAAAGCATGCTAGTAATTTTTAGTACTAAAAGTGAAATAATTTATTATGCATTCTAAAAATTTACTATTATTTTTAAATTTTTTTGTGCTTCTTCAATCTTACAAGATTCTTGTTGTAAACCCAAGAAATGGATATTCACATGTAAACTTTTTTTCACAAATTGCTGATATTTTAACTGATGAAGGGCATGATGTAACCGTTCTTACTATCGATTTAGATCCAACTATAAAACATCCTGGTGCTTATAAAGCTAAAGTAATTACATTTCCAGCTACAAAAGAAATTGAAGACAATTTTGTTAATACCACAAATAGTAAATATTTTTGGAATTTATCTAGTAGTGGTTTAGATCAATATAAAGTAATATAAAACATACCAAACTCCTTTTAATTAATTCTTATTATGAGTAGAATGAGACAAAAAATATTTGTCTTGATCTAGTCAATAATAAATTATTAGAATTGGTCCAATTCTTCCATAATGAATGTTAAAAATATATAAAGTACAGTTGAGATTTAATTAAAACATATAAGTTGTTATATAATTATAATATTTTAAAAAATTGATTCTCCCATCAAAATATAAAATAACTTTTTATAGATGCTAATGAAATTTATAGATGGACAATATAAACAATCATTGAGAGTATTCAACGATGATGAATTGACTGAAAAAATGAAAAAAGAAAAGTTTGACCTTGGTATTGTTGAAGTATTTCATTTTTCAATTTTTGGAATGTTTAAAGTATGGGGAATAAAAGCTTATGTAGCGGGATTCTCGATGTCATTATCAAATGGTTTTTATAAAGATTTTGGTTTACCATTTCCAGCATCTTACATTCCTAATCACATGTCACCATTTAGTGAAAAAATGACATACACAGAAAGATTTCAAAATTTTTTCACCCATCATTTTGGTTCCCAATTAATTTCTTTATTATCTGATAAAATAACATTACAAAAGGAATTCGATGAAAAATATGGAGCAGGGTTTTTCGATAGTTATAACGCAGTTGGTGATACGTCATTTTTTGTCATTAACTCAAACCCTTTTTTGGATATTCCAGGACCAAAAACACCAAAAATGGTTGAAGTTTCTGGCATTAGTATTAAGGATCCTAAACCACTTGATGAATATTGGAATAAAATTCTTTCGTTGAGAAGTAAAACCATTCTTGTTTCATTTGGATCAGTTACCAAAGCTATTCATATGCCAGGAAAGATGAAGCAAGGATTATTAGAAACAATAAGAAAAATGAAGAATATTACATTTATTTGGAAATATGAAGAACCTGAAGATGGAACTGGAAAGGATATTGAAAATTTAATACTTAGTAAGTGGGTACCACAAAGTGATCTGCTAAATGATAATAGATTGTCACTTTTTGTGACACATGGAGGCATGGGTAGTATAACAGAATTATCTTTCAGAGGTGTTCCAGCAGTGGTAAGTCCAGTGATGGGTGATCAACTAAGAAATTCAAAATTAGTTGAAAGACAAAATTACGGCATTGTTATGGATAAGTTAGATTTAACAAAATCCAGATATATTAATAAAAAATATTGAAATCATTTTGTATGATGAAACATATAAAATAAATGCTAAGTTGGTTTCAAGAAGATTAAACAAAAGACCCATTGGTTCAAAAAGACTTCTTATAGAACATATTAAATTTGCTGCTGAATTTGGCAGGCTCGATATGCTTGATTTAGCCAGTCGTAATATGGGAATAATTGAATATTATAATATTGATGTCATTTTATCTGTTACCTTTGAACTCTTTTTATTTGTTTTCTTTTTTTACTACATAATTTTAAAGATATTAAAAAAAGTGTTTACAGTAAAAAGTAAGACTGATTAAGAAACTTTTTTATGTCATGTATGGAATGATATTAAAATCATAATAAAACGTTTAATTTTATACATTTTTCGTAAAAAGTATGTTAAAAAAATTAAATACTTATGATCATTAAACAATGATAAAGTACTAAACCAAGAATTTCCTGATAAAAAGTGATTTATAAGATCAATATAAATTAAATGAGATATATTTTATTCTATAGTTTTTACAGAAAATAGCATACTGTATTATGTTAAATAACTGCTTGCTTCTTTTTTTAAACTTTTTCTTGGTTCTTCATTCTTACAAGATTCTTGTAGTAAATCCAAAATTTGGATATTCACATGTAAATTTCTTTTCACAAATTGCTGATATTTTAACTGACGCTGGGCATAATGTAACTGTTCTCGCTATCAATTATGATCCAAGTGTAAAACATCCTGGTGCTTATAAAGCCAAAGTTATTACATATCCAGCAACTAAAGAGATTGAAGACTGTTTTGCTACTGGAAAAAATAATAAGTTTTTATGGAAATTGCCTAATAATGGTCCTGAACAATACAAGGTAAAATGTTTTTTAGTTTATATCGTTTATTAAATCTGAAATATCGGCGATATAAAAAGTATAATATTCTAATAAAAATTAAAAGTAATAAGAATTATCTAAGGTTTTCATGCATCAATTTTTAGGGGTTGATGAATTATTATTTAAACATAACATAAACTCAAACAATTCTGTTGTAAACTACAATATTATTAGAAATTTTGTTTCATATTAATAAAGTTTCATTCTATTTTAAAGGTGCTCTTTAAATTCACAAATATGATGTATGGACAAAAAATGAGAATATTTTATGATGATGAATTGACAGAAAAAATAAAAAAAGAAAAGTTTGACCTTGGTATTGTTGAAGCTTTTCATTTCTCATTTATTGGAATGTTTAAAGTTTGGGAAATAAATGCTTATGTAACGGGATTATCAATGTCGTTAGAAGATACTATGTATAAATATTTTGGAATTCCATTCCCAGTATCCTACATTCCAAATCACATGTCACCATTTAATGAAAAAATGACATACAAAGAAAGATTTCAAAATATGGTTGCACATTTAATTGGGAAGACATCCTATTATGTCTTAAAAAATAAATTGTCATTACAAGAAGAATTCGATAAAAAATATGGGAAAGGATTTTTCAATAGTTTAAATGCTGTTGGGGATTCATCTTTTATTGTCATAAATTCAAATCCTTTCTTGGATATTCCAGGTCCAAAAACTCCTAAAATGGTTGAAGTTTCAGGTATCGGTATTAAGGAAAGCAAACCACTTGATGATTATTGGAATAAAATTCTTTCATTGAGAAGTAAAACTGTTCTCGTGTCATTTGGTACTTTTACTAAAGCTATTTATATGCCTGAAGACTTAAAAAATGGTTTGTTAGAAGCAATGAAAAAAATGAAAGATATTACCTTTATATGGAAATATGAAGAACCAGAAGATGGAACTGGGAAAGACATTGAAAATTTAGTAATAAGTAATTGGTTGCCACAGAGTGATTTGTTAAATGATGAAAGGTTGTCATTGTTTGTAACACATGGAGGTATGGGTAGTATAACAGAATTATCATTTAAAGGGGTACCAACAATACTAATACCTATATTGGGAGATCAACTAAGAAATTCAAGACTTGTTGAAAGACAAAATTTTGGTATTATAATGAATAAGTTAGATTTGGCAAATCCAGATATACTGGTAAAGAATATTAAAACTATTTTAAATAATATAACATATAGAAAAAATGCTAAAATAGTTTCAAGAAGATTAAACAAAAGACCTATTGGTTCCAAAAGGCTTCTAATAGAACACATTGAATTTGCTGCAGAATTTGGAAAATTGGATATGCTTGATCTAGGTAGTCGTAATATGGGAATGATTGAATATTATAATCTTGATGTCATATTACCTGTGATATTTGGATTTCTTTTACTTGTGTTTCTATTATTCTACGTAACGTTCAAGATTGTAAAAAATTTATTTATGTCAAAAGTGAAAACAGATTAAAAAAATTTATTATAATAATAATTTAACTATCAATAAAGATTTCTAATTTTGTACTAAGATAAAAACATATGTATAACAATATAGAGTATTTTTTGAGTAAATAATCTAATGTTTTATAACGTTGCTTAATTTAAGAAATTCGAATCTGTCATTTTTTACATTTCTCAAGAATATTTATTTAAAGAAGTAGTGTTAAAATGTTAAATTTTATGTTTTTCTGTTAATTATTTCTTTACATATGAAATGTAAACAAAGATGATATGGCTATTATTTTACGGTTATTCCATGATAAAACATTTTATTAGATAAGTGTATGTTTACTTACCTACTAATTTTATTTCAAAATTTTTAAATGAATAATAGCATAATTTATTATGTTTATTAAACACTTACATCTGCTTTTTAACTTCTTTGTACTTCTCAATTTTTATAAGATTCTTATTGTAAATCCGTAAATAGGATATTCACACGTAAACTTCTTTTCACAAATTGCTGATATCCTAACTGAAGAGGGACATGATGTAACTGTTTTAATTATTGATTTTGATTCTTCTGCTAAACATCTTGGAGCTTATAAAGCCAAAGTTATTAGATTTCCTAGTACAAAAGAAATTGACGATAATTATGATACTAACTTCGATAATAATCTTTTGTGGAAACTACCTAAAAGTGGACCAGAATGAAACAAGGTTATAAACACTTTAATTAATATAATTTTTCAATTTAGTAAAATATTTATGTTTTATATTGATCTCCCAGTAGTAAGTGAAGTCTGAATCAACTAACACAACAAAGATTCAGATATTTGATTTATTATAAAAATATAAAGCATTATAAAGTAAAAAGATTAAAAATTTACTTAGCCAAGAAACCCTTAGTCGTCACTATAACAAATATATGATTATCTCATGCAATACTAGACCTCATATACTAATTGTCATTGTAAAATACTACTACTACTTGTAACATTGATAATCTAAGAAGCGTAGTTTAATCGACGTTAATAAATGATTAGAAGTATATAGGATTTTTATGCATTTTTTTTAAGAAAATAAGGAAGCATAATTTAGAAAAAAAAAATTGTAAACAAACTAGAAAGAAACTACAGTGATATTTAGAATATTTTTTTTCAATTAAATTAAATGTTGCATTTTAAAGCTGTTTGTAAAAATGACTGATATAACATATAAACAGACGTTGAGAGTTTTCAATGATGACGAATTGGCAGAAAAAAAAAGAGAAAAGAAATGTTTAATCTTTTCATTGTTGAAGCATTCTATTTCTTCATTCTTAGGATGTTTAAAGAATGAGGAATAAAGACTTATGTAACAGTATTCTCAATGTCATTAGTTGATAATATTTATAATGATTTGGGCCTGTTATTCACGGGATCTTTTCTTCCGAATCACATGTCACCATTTAGTGATAAAATAACATATAAAGAAAGATTCCAAAATGTATATTCTCATTATTTTGGAGAAGTAGTACTATCACATTTAAATGATAGAATGACGTTACAAAAAAAAATTCAATGAGGATTATGGAAAATGACTTTTTGATGGTAATATAGTTGATAGATATTCATCTTTTATTGTCATTAATTCAAATTCTTTCTTGGATATCCCAGGTCCGAAAACGCCAAAAATGGTTGAAGTTTCTGGTATTGGTATTTATGATCCAAAACCACTTGATGAGTATTGGGATAAAATATTTTCGTTGAGAAGAAAGAATTTTTGTTTCATTTGGATCAGTTACCAAAGCTACTCATATGCCAGGAAAGATGAAGCAAGGATTATTAGAAACAATGAGAAAAACGAAGAATATTACATTTATTTGGAAATATTAAAAACCTGAAGATGGGACCGGAAAGGATATTGAAAATTGAAAACTTAGTAAGTGGGTACCACAAAGTAATCTGCTAAATGATAATAGATTGTCACTTTTTGTGACACATGGAGGCATGGGTAGTATAACAGAATTATCTTTCAGAGGTGTTCCAGCAGTGGTAAGTCCAGTGATGGGTGATCAACTAAGAAATTCAAAATTAGTTGAAAGACAAAATTACGGCATTGTTATGGATAAGTTAGATTTAACAAATCTAGACATATTGATAAAAATTATTGAGAACATATTGAATTTGCTGCTGAATTTTGCAGGCTCGATATGCTTGATTTAGCCAGTCGTAATATGGGAATAATTGAATATTATAATATTGATGTCATTTTATCTGTTACCTTTGGACTCTTTTTATTTGTTTTCTTTTTTAATTACATAATTTTAAAGATATTAGAAAAAGTGTTTACGGTAAAAAGTAAAATTGTTTTAAGAAATTTTTCTATGTCATGTATTAAATGATATTAAAATCATAATAAAACGTTTAATTTTATGCATTTTTCGTGAAAAATATGTTGAAAAATTAAATTCTTATGATCATTAAATAATGATAAAGAAAAAACCATGAAATTTCTGATAAGAAATGATTTATAAGATCAAAACTAAATAAATGAGATATATTTTATTCTATAATTTTTACAGAAAATAGCATACTGTATTATGTTAATTAACTACTTGCTTCTTTTTTTAAACTTTTTCTTGGTTCTTCATTCTTACAAGATTCTTGTAGTAAATCCAAAATTTGGATATTCACATGTAAATTTCTTTTCACAAATTGCTGATATTTTAACTGACGCTGGGCATAATGTAACTGTTCTCGCTATCAATTATGATCCAAGTGTAAAACATCCTGGTGCTTATAAAGCTAAAGTTATTACATATCCAGCAACTAAAGAGATTGAAGACTGTTTTGCTACTGGAAAAGATAATAAGTTTTTATGGGAATTACCTAACAATGGTCCTGAACAATACAAGGTAATGTTTTTTAGTTTATACCGTTTATTAAATCTGAAATATCGGCGATATAAAAAGTATAATATTCTAATAAAAATTAAAAGTAATAAGAATTATCTAAGGTTTTCATGCATCAATTTTTAGGGGTTGATGAATTATTATTTAAACATAACATAAACTTAAACAATACTGTGGTAAACTATAATATCATTAGAAATTTGTTTTCATTAAAATAAAATTTCATTCTATTTTATAGATGTTCTTTAAATTCATAGATACAGCGTATAGGCAATTAAAAGGAGTATTCAATGATGAAGAATTGACAAAAGAAATAAGAAAAGAAAATTTTGACCTTGGTATTGTTGAAGCTTTTCATTTTTCAGTTCTTGGAATGTTTAAAGTATGGGGAATAAAGGCTTATGTAACGGGATTATCAATGTCGTTAGAAGATACTATGTATAAATATTTTGGAATTCCATTCCCAGCATCCTACATTCCAAATCATATGTCACCATTTAATGAAAAAATGACATACACAGAAAGATTTCAAAATTTGTTTGCTCATTATGTTGGGGAAACAGTTCACTATATCATAAACCCTAAAATGGCATTACAAACGGAATTTAATGAAAAATATGGAGTTGGATTTTATAATAGTTATAGTGCAATTGGGGATTCATCTTTTATTGTCATAAATTCAAATCCTTTCTTGGATATTCCAGGTCCAAAAACTCCTAAAATGGTTGAAGTTTCAGGTATCGGTATTAAAGATCCAAAACCACTTGATGATTATTGGAATAAAATTCTTTCATTGAGAAAAAAAACTGTTCTCGTGTCGTTTGGTACTTTTACTAAAGCTATTTATATGCCTGAAGACTTAAAAAATGGTTTGTTAGAAGCAATAAGAAAAATGAAAGATATTACCTTTATATGGAAATATGAAGAACCAGAAGATGGAACTGGGAAAGACATTGAAAATTTAGTAATCAGTAATTGGTTGCCACAGAGTGATTTATTAAATGATGAAAGGTTGACATTGTTTGTAACACATGGAGGTATGGGCAGTATAACAGAGTTATCATTTAAAGGGGTCCCAACAATACTAATACCTATAATGGGAGATCAATTAAGAAATTCAAGACTTGTTGAAAGACAAAATTATGGTATTATAATGAATAAATTAGATTTGGCAAATCCAGATATACTGGTAAAGAATATTAAAACTATTTTAAATGATACAATATATAGAAAAAATGCTAAAATGGTATCAAAAAGACTAAATAAAAGACCTATTGGTTCTAAAAGGCTTCTTATAGAACACATTGAATTTGCTGCAGAATTTGGAAGACTTGACATGCTTGATCTAGGTAGTCGTAATATGGGAATAATTGAATATTACAATCTTGATATCATATTACCTGTGATATTCGGATTCCTTTTACTTGTGTTTCTATTATTCTACGTTACGTTCAAGATTGTAAAAAAATTATTTATGTCAAAAGTGAAAACAGATTAAGAAAATTTATTATAATAATAATTTAACTATCAGTAAAGATTTCTTATTTTGTAAAATGATAAAAACATATGTATAACAATATAGAGTAGTTTTTGAGTAAATAATCTAATGTTTTATAACGTTGCTTAATTAAAAAAAATTCGAATCTGTCATTTTTTCTATTTTTCAAGATTATTTATTTAAAGAAGTAGTGTTAAAATGTTAAATTTTATGTTTTCTGTTAATTATTTCTTTATATATGAAATGTAAGCAAAGATAATATGGCTACTATTTTACGGTTATTCCATGATAAAACGTTTTATTAGATAAGTGTATGTTTACTTATCTATTAATTTTATTTCAAAATTTTTCAATGAATAATAGAAAAGTTTATTATGTTTATTAAACACTTACATCTACTTTTTAACTTCTTTTTACTTCTCAATTCTTACAAGATTCTTATTGTAAACCCGAAAATAGGATATTCACACGTAAACTTTTTTTCACAAATTGCTGATATCTTAACTGAAGAAGGACATGATGTAACTGTTTTAACTATTGATTTCGATCCTTCTGTTAAACATCCTGGAGCTTATAAAGCCAAAGTCATTAGATTTCCTAGTACAAAAGAAATTAACGACAATTATGATACTAACTTCGATAATAATCTTTTGTGGAAACTACCTAAAAGCGGACCAGAACAATACAAGGTAATATATTTTTTAATCAATATAATTTATTCAATTTGTAACATTGATAATATAAAAAGCGTAGTTTATTCGACGTTAATGAGTGATTAGAAGTATCTAAGATTTATGTCTATTTTTTTAAGAAATTAAGGAAGCATTATTTAAATATAAAAAATTGTAAATAAACTAAAAAGAAACTACAATGATATTTAAAATATTTTTTTCAACTAAATTAAATATTGCATTTTATAGCTTTTTGTAAAAATGACTGATACAACATATAAACAGACATTAAGAGTTTTCAATGATAACGAATTGGCAGAAAAATTGAGAAAAGAAAAGTTTGATCTTGGAATTGTTGAAGCATTCTATTTTTCCATTCTTGGGATGTTTAAAGTATGGGGAATAAAAACTTATGTAACAGGATTCTCAATGTCATTAGCTGATAATATTTATAATGATTTTGGCTTGCCATTCACTGGATCTTTTCTTCCGAATCACATGTCACCATTTAGTGATAAAATGACATATAAACAAAGGTTTCAAAATATGTTTTCTCACTATGTTGGAGAAGCAGTACTATCATATTTAAACGATAAAATGACGTTACAAAAAAGAATTCGATGAGAAATATGGAAAAGGATTTTTTGATGGTAATAATGCTGTTGGAGATTCATCTTTTATTGTCATTAATTCAAATCCATTCTTGGATATCCCAGGCCCAAAGACGCCAAAAATGGTTGAAGTTTCTGGAATTGGTATTAAAGATCCAGAACCACTTGATGAGAACTGGAACAAAATTCTTTCTCTGAGAGACAAAACAGTTCTTGTTTCATTTGGAACATATGTTAAAAGTATTTATATGCCGGAGGATATGAAAAATGGACTGTTAGAAGTAATAAAAAAAATGAAAGATATAACTTTTATATGGAAATATGAAAATCCAGACGATGGGACCGGAAAAGGCATTGAAAATTTAGTACTTAGTAAATGGTTACCACAAAATGATTTGTTAAATGATAAAAGACTATCTTTATTTATAACTCATGGAGGTATGGGTAGTATAACAGAATTATCATTTAGAGGTGTTCCCACCTTATTAATTCCCATATTAGGAGATCAATATAGAAATGCTAAATTAGTTGAAAGACAAAATTACGGCATAATCATGGATAAATCAGATTTGGCAAATCCAGATATATTGATAAAAAATATCAATACTGTGTTGAATGATGAAACATACAAAAATAATGCTAAAATGGTTTCAAGAAGACTAAACAAGAGACCCATTGGTTCTAAAAGTCTTCTTATAGAACATATTGAATTTGCTGCAGAATTTGGGAAACTTGATATGCTTGATTTAGGTAGTCGTAATATGGGAATGATTGAATACTACAATCTTGATATCATACTTCCAGTAATCACAGGGCTTTTTTTACTTGTTCTCTTATTATCTTATGTAATTGTAAAGGTTGCTAAAAAATGTTTTATAGTAAAATACAAGACCGATTGAGAAACATTTTTAATTTATTTATTGAGTAATATATATGCAAAAGTGTATTTAAATGTTATATTATATGTATTTTTTATAATATAATACATTTGAAACAAAATTTTTGTGATAATTAAATAAGTATATTTTAAATATTATAAATTTTTTGACAAGAAATATATTGTAATCTAAATATAAAGTTAGCGAGATTTATTTTATAATTTGAATAAAAAATTATCATGGTATATTATGCTTATCAAGTACATGTTTATATTCTTGATTTTTTTTGCTCTTTTATTCTTACAAAATTCTTATTGTAAATCCTAAATTTGGATATTCGCGTGTGAATTTCTTTTCCCAAATTGTCGATACTTTAAGTGATGCTGAACATAATGTTACTGTTCTTTCTATCAATATGAAACCAGGTGTAAAACATCATGGTGCTTTTAAAGCTAAAGTCATTACATATCCAGCAACTAAAGAGATTGAAGACGGTTTGGGTGCTAACTCCAATAATAAATTTTTATAGAGCTTATCTAGTAGCGGTTCAGGACAATATATTGTAATATGGTGTTTAGTTAATATCTTTTTAAATTTGAAATATCGATGTTATGAAATGTAAAATTTTTTTTATAATGTTAATAAGTGACTATCATTTCCAAGATTTTTATGTATTTTTTGTTAGTAATAAGTAAATTATTATTTAGACATAACTAAACAAAAATAGTACCATAAGTGATTGATAGGTCATTCAATCAACCACTATAAAAGAAGTTATTCTAGGATAGTCCCTCAGTAAGCAGTAGTCTCTCAGTTTGGGGTAAGTTAAATATTATAATCATTTTATATTTATATGTTAGACTGTATTGTATTTTATCTACGTGGTTTTAAATAAAGATTAAACATAGCTTGACTATCAAAAAGGGATAGAATAAATAATATTTTACTCATAGACATACTAAAACACTATAAACAACTCTTTTTCCTCTAACTAATTAAAATATCATTTTATTTTATTGATGTTTTTTAAAATTATAGATGCAGCACATAATTAATTTAGGAGAGTATTCATTGATGATGATTTAACAGAAAAAATAAAAAAGAAAAATTTGATCTTGGTATTGTTGAAACTTTTCATATTTCAATTCCCGGAAAGTTTAAGGCTTGGGGAATCAAGGCATATGTAAAACGTATCTCTATGTCACTAGATGATTCTACGTATAAATATTTTGGCATGCCATCGCCAGGATCTTTTATTCCAAACCACAATTCACCATTTAATAATAAAATTACATATAGAGAAAGATTTCAAAATATGCTCGCACATTATGTTGAGGAAACAGTCTTTTGTATCATACATGATAAAATATCATTACAAAAAGAATTCGTCAAAAAATTTGGAGTGGGATTTTTTGATAGTAAAACTGTCGTTGGTGATTCACCTTTTCTTTTACTAAATTTGAATCTTTTCTTGGATATTTCAGGTACAAAAACTCCTAAAATGGTTGAAGTTTTAGGTATCGGCATTAAAGATCCAAAACCACTTGATGATTATTAGAATAAAATTCTTTCATTGAGAAGTAAAACTGTTCTCGTGTCGTTTGGTACTTTTACTAAAGCTATTTATATGCCTGAAGACTTAAAAAATGGTTTGTTAGAAGCAATAAGAAAAATGAAAGATATTACCTTTATATGGAAATATGAAGAACCAGAAGATGGAACTGGGAAAGACATTGAAAATTTAGTAATTAGTAACTGGTTGCCACAGAGTGATTTGTTAAATGATGAAAGGTTATCTTTGTTTTAACAAATAGAGGTATAGACAGTATAACAGAATTATCATTCAGAGGTGTTCCAGCAGTAGTCATTCTTGTAGTGGGAGATCAATATAGAAACGCGAAGTTAGTTGAAAGACAAAATTACGGGATAATCATGGATAAATCAGATTTGACAAACCCAAATATATTAATACAATTTTGGAAGATGAGACATATAAATATAATGCTTAAATGGTGTCGCGAAGATTAAACAAGTGACCCTCTGATTCTAAAAGGCTTCTTATAGAACATATTGAATTTGCTGCAGAATTTGGAAGACTTGATATGCTTGATTTAGTTAGTAATAACATGGGAATGATTGAATATTATAATCTGGATATCATATTTCCTGTAATATTCAGACTTCTCATACTTATTTTTCTTTATCATATGTAATATTTAAATTGGTTAAAAAATTGTTTACATAAAAACTAAAAAACAGATTAGTGAAATTTCATATGATCTTTAATTAAATTAAGTAAAAAAATATTCTAATTCGTATTAGTGTTAAAATTTTTATATTATAAATTAAAGTATAGTTTATTTTATAAATCAAATATATTTAGATCAAACTAGTCTTATGTATTATTTTTAGAATTTTTTTTAATGTTTTACTTTTGTTATCATGAAGTTATTTATCTTTAACATGTCAATTCAATATCGACGATGGAAGATATTTTATAATAAAAATCTTTCTATACAAGTACATGAAAACATTATAAGTAATTGTTTATAATTAATTAAATTTACTTTTAAATATGCTTTAATGTATTTCAAAGTTAAAAGATATGCAATAACATTTATGTTTGAAGAATGATTACCAATTGTTTTTATACAAAATACGCTTGATTGCATTATTTGAAAATTTTGCTCATAGCATGATTTTTCACACTCAAATGTTATTCAAACTAAATTGTTCAAATTATTTTCATGTTTCTGTAGTAATCACATCTTTTATTTTGAAAATTAGTAATTAATACATAAAGTCTTTTT
Organism: Strongyloides venezuelensis; assembly: GCA_963280985.1. NCBI lineage: Eukaryota > Metazoa > Nematoda > Chromadorea > Rhabditida > Strongyloididae > Strongyloides > Strongyloides venezuelensis. The sequence continues at coordinate 24,584,064 of CAUJLX010000002.1, forward strand.
TCGTTGAAAATCATACAAAATAATATTGAATTTTTATAACGATAATAAAGGTATTCAGTACCTATTAAGTACTTTATGATAAGAAATGTTTTATAAATAAACATATGTTTACGTGCAACAAACTATACTTTATCATTTTTAGTAACAAAAAGAAATTTGTTTACTATGTCTTTAAAGTATTTCGTACTATTTAACTTATTTTTGCTTCTTCATTCTTACAAAATTCTTATTGTAAATCCTAAAATAGGATATTCCCACGTAAACTTTTTTTCACAAATTGCTGACATCTTAACTGAAGCTGGACATAATGTTACTGTGCTTGCAATTGATCTTGACCCCACCGTAAAACATCCAGGAGCTTATAAAGCTAAAGTCATTACTTTTCCAACTACAAAAGAAGTTGAAAATAATTTCCTTAGTATGAATGATAATAGAATGTTGTGGAATTTAACTAGTAGTGTTTCAGATCAATATAAGGTAAAATAGATTTTTAATTTATCATTATGTAATTTTCTGTAGATAATAACGAATTTTATTAATGGAATATATAAACAATCAATGAGAGTATTCAATGACGATGAATTAGCAGAACAAATAAAACAAGAGAAGTTTGATCTTGGAATTACTGAAACTATTCATGTTTACCTACTAGGAATGTTTAAAGTATGGGGCATAAAGGCTTATGTATCCGGCTATTCAATGCCTTTGGCTGATACTTACTACAAATCATTTGGAATGCCATTCCCAGCATCATTTATGCCAACTCTCATCTCAACATTCAGTGATAAAATGAAATACAAAGAAAGATTTCAAAACTTTATTGTTCACCATTTTAGTGAAACAATATTTTATTTTCTATATGATAAATTGTCATTGCAAACGGATTTCAATAAGAAATACGGAAATAGATTTTTTAATAGTAAAAATGCTATCGGTGATTCATCTTTCTTTCTACTAAATTCTAATCCATTCTTGGATATCCCAGGCCCAAAGACGCCAAAAATGGTTGAAGTTTCTGGAATTGGTATTAAAGATCCAAAACCACTTGATGAATATTGGAACAAAATTCTTTCATTGAGAAGCAAAACTGTTCTTGTTTCATTTGGATCATTTGCCAAAGCTATTTACATGCCTGATGACATGAAAAATGGTCTGTTAGAAACAATGAGAAAGTTAAAAGATATAACATTCATATGGAAATATGAAGAACCAGAAGATGGAACTGGAAAGGATATTGATAATTTAGTTATTAGTAAATGGCTTCCACAAAGCGACTTGTTAAATGACGAAAGGTTATCTTTATTTGTAACACATGGTGGTTCAGGAAGTATTGTTGAATTATCATTTAGAGGGGTTCCAGCTGTGGTAATACCTATATTTGGAGATCAAATGAGAAATTCAAAATTAGTTGAAAGACAAAATTACGGCATTATTATGGATAAATTTGAGTTAGTAAATCCAGATATTTTGATGAAAAATATTAAAACCATTTTGAATGATGAAACATATAAATATAATGCTAAAATGGTATCAAAAAGATTAAACAAAAGACCAATTGGATCCAAAAAGCTTCTTGTAGAACATATTGAATTCGCTGCAGAATTTGGAAGACTAGATGTGCTTGATTTAGCCAGTCGTAATATGGGAATAACTGAATACTACAATCTTGATATTATACTTCCAGTATTAATTGGATTCCTTATACTGATTTATCTTTTATTCTTCCTAATAATTAAGATTCTAGAAAAATTATTTACATCTAAATTAAAAATTGATTAAGAAAATCTCTTATAACACTAATTTAAATACATTTAAAGAAATCTATTTTTTTACATATTGTAAAAATCCTCTTATTACGATTACAATATTTCGTTGAAAAATAAATTTTGTAATTGAGCGATATAGCTTGTTTTAATGAAGTTATCAATTTTTTTTCTTTCCACATTGGTAGTCATAAAGCCATTTATTTTTCAACTATCAATGTACTTTTGATATGTGTAATTTTCTTAATAATAAAAAATGATATACTATATCTTTTAAAGTATTATTTCTTTGAAAAATTATTTTTAATGTACAGTGATGAAATGTACTAATATATGATTCATTGTGAGTATCAACTGAGATACGTATGATATCTATATGATAATATACTTATGAAGTATTTTATGATAAGAAAAGTTTATAAGATAAATAGGAGTTTGTGTGTTATAAACTCCATTTTGTAGTTATTAACAAAAACAGTAGTATAATATACTATGCTTTTTATATGTTTTATACTATTTTTAAACGTATTTACTCATATTTATTCTTACAAAATTCTTGTTGTAAATACTAAATATGGATATTCACATGTAAACTTTTTTTCACAAATTGCCGATATTTTTACTGAAGCTGGACATAATGTTACTGTGCTTGCTATTGATCTTGACCCAACAATAAAACATCCTGGTGCTTATAAAGCTAATGTTATTACATATCCTTCTACAAAAAAAGTTGAAGATCATTTTCTTAATATGATAGATAGTCAATTTTTATGGGATTTGCCTGTTAGTGGTGTGATGCAATTTAAAGTAATAATTTATTTCCATTCACTTTTTTAGTAATTTTTTTGTAGATGGTTGCAAGTTTCATGAATGGAATACATAAGCAATCATTGAGGGTATTCAATGATGACGAATTATCAGAAAAAATAAGACGGGAAGAGTTTGATCTTGGAATTACGGAAAGTATAAATTTATACATATTAGGAATGTTTAAAGTGTGGGGAATAAAGGCTTATGTATCCGGATATTCAATGCCTTTAGCTGATGGCTACTATAAATCATTTGGAATGCCATTCCCAGCATCATTTATTCCGACACTTACGTCACCATATAGTGATGCAATGACATATAAAGAAAGATTCCTAAATTTGTTTGCCTATTATGTTGGAAAGATTATTTATTATTTCTTAAACAATAAAATTACTTTACAAAATGAATTCGATAGAAAATATGGAGTTGGATTTTTTGATAGTAAAAATGCTATCGGTGATTCATCATTTATTATACTAAATTCAAATCCATTCTTGGATATCCCAGGTCCAAAGACGCCAAAAATGGTTGAAGTTTCTGGTATTGGTATTAAAGATCCAAAACCACTTGATGAATATTGGGATAAATTACTTTCATTAAGAAATAAAAATGTTCTTATTTCATTTGGAACTTTTGCCAAAGCTGTTTACATGCCTGATGATATTAAACATGGGTTGTTAGAAACAATGAGAAAGTTAAAAGATATAACATTCATATGGAAATATGAAGAACCTGAAGATGGTACTGGAAAGGATATTGAAAATTTAGTTATTAGTAAATGGCTTCCACAAAGCGACTTGTTAAATGACGAAAGGTTATCTTTATTTGTAACACATGGTGGTTCAGGAAGTATTGTTGAATTATCATTTAGAGGGGTTCCAGCTGTGGTAATACCTATATTTGGAGATCAAATGAGAAATTCAAAATTAGTTGAAAGACAAAATTACGGCATTATTATGGATAAATTTGAGTTAGCAAATCCAGATATTTTGATGAAAAATATTAAAACTATTTTGGATGAAGAATCATATAAGAAAAATGCTAAAATGGTATCAAAAAGACTAAATAAAAGACCTATTGGTTCTAAAAGTCTTCTTATAGAACACATTGAATTTGCTGCAGAATTTGGAAGACTTGATATGCTTGATTTATCCAGTCGTAATATGGGATTAATTGAATTCTACAATCTTGATATTATACTTCCAGTATTATTTGGATTCCTTATACTGATTTATCTTTTATTCTTCCTAATAATTAAGATTCTAGAAAAATTGTTTGCATCTAAATTAAAAACTGATTAAGAAAATTTCTTATAACATTAATTTAAATATATTTAAGAAATCTAATTTTTTGAATCATTGTAAAAATCCATTAAAAAATAAAAAATAATCTTTTGAAAAATGAATTTTGTAACTGAACGAATTAGCTTGTTTTAATGCTGTTATCAATTTTTTTCTTTCTACATTGGTAATCATAAAGTCATTTATTTTTCAACTATCAATACAATTTTGATATGTGTAATTTTTTCGATAACAAAAAAAGATTAAACAATTTTAAACTATATATTTTAAATTATTAATTTATCGCCTTGAAAGATTATTTTTACAATATATTAATAAAATGTTCTTATTTATGATTTTTTGTGAATTTCAGCCGACTACATATGATAATATTATAGTGATAACATATTAATGAATTATTTTATGATGAGGGAAGTTTTATAAGATAAAAATTAGATTATATTTTGTAAACTCTACTTTAAAATTTTAAAAATTAAAATTTAATTTACTATGTTCCCTAGATCTTTTATATTATTTTTTTATTTATTTTCGTTTATTCATTCATATAAGATTCTTGTTGTAAATCCTAAATTTGGATATTCACATGTAAACTTTTTTTCACAAGTTGCTGATATTTTAACTGAAGCTGGGCATGATGTGACAGTTTTAACTATCAATATAGATCCAACAATAAAGCATCCTGGTGCATATAAAGCTAAAATCATTACATTTCCATCAACGAGAGAGGTTGAAGATAATTTTGCTAATATGATTGATAATAGATTTATTTGGAGTTTGTCTAATGATGGTGCACAACAATTTAAAGTAATATAAAAAAATGTTAACTAATAAATACAAAATTTTGTAGTTTGCGTTGAAATTCATAGATGCATTACGAAAACAGTCATTGAGGGTATTCAATGATGAAGAATTGGCGGAAAAAATAAGGAAAGAAGAATTTGATCTTGGAATTACAGAGGCTATGAATATTTACTTATTGGGAATGTTCAAAGTATGGGGAATAAAAGCTTATGTAACAGGATACTCGATGTCACTAGGAGATCATTTTTATAAATTTTTCGGCTTACCATTCCCAACATCTTTTATACCAAATTATATGTCATCATCTACTGATAATATGACATATAGTGAAAGATTTGAAAATTGGTTTGTTCATAATTTTGGTGAATTTATGGGTTATTTTCTAAAAGACAAAATGACATTGCAAAGTGAATTCGATAAAAAGTATGGCGTGGGATTCTATAATAGTGATAATGCTGTTGGTGATTCATCTTTTCTTGTACTAAATTCAAATCCTTTCTTAGATATTCCAGGTCCAAAGACACCAAAAATGGTTGAAGTTTCTGGTATTGGTATTAAAGATCCCAAACCACTCGATGAATATTGGGATAAAATACTTTCATTAAGAAATAAAACAGTTCTTGTGTCATTTGGATCATTTGCCAAAGCTATTTACATGCCTGATGACATGAAAAATGGTCTGTTAGAAACAATGAGAAAATTAAAAGACATAACATTCATATGGAAATATGAAGAAACTGAAGATGGTACTGGCAAGGATATTGAAAATTTGGTTATTAGTAAATGGCTTCCACAAAGCGACTTGTTAAATGATGATCGATTATCCTTATTTGTAACACATGGAGGTATGGGTAGTACTACAGAATTATCATTCAGAGGTATTCCGGCTATTGCAATTCCTATATTAGGAGATCAAATGAGAAATTCTAAACTGATTGAAAGACAAAAATGCGGTATTGTTATGAGTAAGTTTGAGTTAGCAGATTCTAGTATATTAATCAAAAATATTGAAACCATTTTGAATGATGAAACATATAAATATAATGCTAAAATGGTATCGCGAAGATTAAACAAGAGACCTATTGGTTCTAAAAGGCTTCTTATAGAACACGTGGAATTTGCTGCAGAATTTGGAAGACTTGATATGCTTGATTTGGCTAGTCGTAATATGGGAATGATTGAATATTATAATCTTGATATTATATTTCCTGTAATCGTTGGATTTCTTATTCTTGTCTCTGTTTTATCTTACGTAATATTCAAGATAGTTAAAAAATTGTTTACTCCGAAGGCTAAAATTGATTAGAAAAATTTCTTTTGATTTTAATATAATTACCTGCATAGAAATCCAATTTTTATTATTGTTATAGTTTTTTTAATAAATAATAGATATGGAATATTTTTTGAAGAAAATGTTTTATGCTGATCGAATTAGTTTATTGTAATAAAGCTATCAAATTCTATTTACATTTTCATTATTGGTTAATATCAACTTATTTATCATATAAATGTGAATATAATTTTGATATACTTAACATTTTGATGATGAAAGATTATACAAACAATTTTTAACTAAAATTTTTCCACTATTCATTCATTTCCTTTAACAATTATCATTAAGAAAGAACAATAAGGAATTTTTATATATGTTTTTTTTTTGTAAAAATTAACTGAAAGACAAAATCTTCATGATAAGAATATATTCATAATGTACTTTATGATAAGGAAATTTTTCTAAGATAAACATAACTTTTTGTGTTATAAATTTCCATTTTTATATATTAAAACATTAGTAATACAATTTGCTATGTTTTTTAAATATTTTATAATATTTTTAAATTTATTTACACTTATTTATTCTTACAAGATTCTTGTTGTAAATCCTAAATTTGGATATTCCCATGTAAACTTTTTTTCACAAATTGCCGATATTTTAACTGAAGCCGGACATAACGTTACTGTACTTGCAATTGAAATTGATCATACAATAAAACATCCCGGAGCTTATAAGGCTAATGTAATTACATATCCTTTTAAAAGAGAATCTGAAGAAAATTTTACTAATTTGGTTGATATAAAATTTCTATGGACTTTGTCCAATAGTGGCGCAGAACAATTTAAGGTAATATTTCCAAATTTAATTATCTAGTATAAATTTTGATAGTTAGCATTGAAATTTATAGATGAAATGTATAAAAATTCACTGAGGGTATTCAATGATGAGGAATTATCAGAAAAAATTAGACAAGAAAAGTTTGATCTTGGAATTACTGAGACAAGTAATGCTTATATATTTGGATTGTTCAAAGTATGGGGAATAAAGGCTCATGTGGCTGGATTATCAATGTCACTAGGTGACAATTTATATGAAATCTTCGGTTTACCATTTCCAGCATCTTTTATGCCTACCTTTATGTCATCTTTTACCGATAAAATGACATATATTGAAAGATTTGAAAATTGGTTCCTTCATTATTTTGGTCAAACTATGTTTTATTTTTTAAGAGAAAAATTTACACTGCAAAATGAATTTGATAGAAAATATGGAGTAGGGTATTACAATAGCCGTAATGTTATTGGCGATTCATCTTTTCTTTTATTAAATTCAAATCCTTTTTTGGATATTCCAGGTCCAAAAACGCCGAAAATGGTTGAAGTTTCTGGTATTGGTATTAAAGATCCTAAACCACTTGATGAATATTGGGATAAAATACTTTCATTAAGGAATAAAACTGTTCTTGTTTCATTTGGAACTTTTGCCAAAGCTGTTTACATGCCTGATGATATAAAACAAGGGTTGTTAGAAACAATGAGAAAATTAAAAGACATAACATTCATATGGAAATATGAAGAACCTGAAGATGGTACTGGAAAAGATATTGGAAATTTAGTACTTACTAAATGGATGCCACAGAGTGATTTACTGAATGATGAAAGAATATCTTTGTTTGTAACACATGGAGGCATGGGTAGTACAACAGAATTATCATTTAGAGGGGTGCCAGCTATCTCAATTCCTATATTAGGAGATCAAATGAGAAATTCTAAATTGATTGAAAGACAAAAATGCGGTATTGTTATGAGTAAGTTTGAGTTAGCAGATTCTAGTATATTAATCAAAAATATTGAAACTATTTTGAATGATGAAACATATAAACATAATGCTAAGATGGTATCGCTGAGATTAAACAAGAGACCCATCGGTTCTAAAAGGCTTCTTATAGAACACGTTGAATTTGCTGAAGAATTTGGAAAACTCGATATGCTTGATTTAGCTAGTCGTGATATGGGAATGATTGAATATTATAATCTTGATATTATATTTCCTGTATTCTTTGGACTTCTTTTATTTGTATGTTTTCTATTCAAGACAGTAGTCAAAATTCTAAGAAAGTTATTTAAATTTAAAGTGAAAGTTGATTAATAAAATTTCCTATGATATTCGTTAAAAAGTTTTAATACTTGTAAAAATTTCCAATTTTTTATCATTGTAGAAATTTATTTATACAGAGTAATATAGTATTGTCAACGATTAATTTTAAAGTTATCGAAAATAATTTATTGTAATTCATTTATCAAATTTTGTTATATATTGTTACAATGATTATTATGAACTTATTTTTTTAAAGTAATTATATGATTTTTACACAAATAGAATTTAGATGAAAAAAGTTGTTTTAAACAATTTTTAACTACATTTTTTAAATTATTCATCTATTTCTTTGAAAAATTTTCTTTTTTAAGAAATATGATAAAGTGTTATAATACATAACTGTTTTTTGAAAATCAACTGAAATACATATTATATTTTATAATGACAGTTTTCTAATAAAGTATTTTATGATAAGAAAAGTTTTATAAGATAAAAATGAGTTTATATATTATGAATTTTATCTTACATTTGTTAAAAAGAAAATTAATATTGTTTTCGATGTTTTTTAAGCATTCTATATTATTTTTGAACTTATTTTCGTTTATTTATTCATACAAGATTCTTGTTGTAAATCCAAAATTTGGATATTCACATGTAAACTTTTTTTTTCACAAATTGCCGATATTTTAACTGAAGCTGGACATGATGTGACAGTTTTAACTATCGATATTGATCCAACAATAACACATCCTGGTGCATATAAAGCAAAAATCATTACATTTCCAGCTACAAAAGAAGTTGAAGATAATTTTCCTAATTTGACTGATAAGAGACTTCTATGGAATTTGTCCAATGGTGGTGCACAACAATTTAGGGTAATATTTATACAGGTTATTAAATAATACAGACTTTTATAGTTAATTTTGAAATTTATGAACGGAATACATAAACAATCATTAAGGGTATTTAATGATGAAGAATTGGCGGAAAAAATAAGGAAAGAAAAATTTGATCTTGGAATTACAGAGGCTATGAATATTTACGTATTAGGAATGTTTAAAGTATGGGGAATAAAAGCTTATGTAACAGGATACTCGATGTCATTAGGTAGTGATTTATATAAATATTTTGGCTTACCATTTCCGTCATCATTTATGCCAAATCTTATGTCATCTTTTGGTGATAAGATGACGTATAGTGAAAGATTTCAAAATTGGTTTGCCCATTATTTTGGTGAAACTGTGATGTATTTTTTGAAAGACAAAATAACACTGCAAAGTGAATTTGATAGAAAATATGGAGTGGGATTCTATGATAGTGATAATATTATTGGTGATTCATCATTTCTTGTACTAAATTCAAATCCTTTCTTAGATATTCCAGGTCCAAAGACACCAAAAATGGTTGAAGTTTCTGGTATTGGTATTAAAGATCCTAAACCACTCGATGAATATTGGGATAAAATACTTTCATTAAAAAACAAAACAGTTCTTGTGTCATTTGGATCGATTTTCAAAGCTATTTACATGCCTAATGACATGAAAAATGGTCTGTTAGAAACAATGAGAAAGTTAAAAGATATAACATTCATATGGAAATATGAGGAACCTGAAGATGGTACTGGAAAGGATATTAAAAATTTAGTTATTAGTAAATGGCTTCCACAAAGCGATTTGTTAAATGATGATCGATTATCTTTATTTGTAACACATGGAGGTATGGGTAGTACAACAGAATTATCATTCAGAGGAATTCCGGCTATTGCAATTCCTATATTAGGAGATCAAATGAGAAATTCTAAATTGATTGAAAGACAAAAATGCGGTATTGTTATGAGTAATTCGGAGTTAGCAAATCCAGACATATTGATAAAAAATATTAAAACTGTGTTGGATGATGAAACATACAAAAATAATGCTAAAATGGTATCAAAAAGACTAAATAAAAGACCTATTGGTTCAAAAAGACTCCTTATAGAACATATTGAATTCGCTGCAGAATTTGGAAGACTTGATATGCTTGATTTAGCCAGTCGTAATATGGGAATAATTGAATACTACAATCTTGATATTATACTTCCAATATTAATTGGATTCCTTATACTGATTTATCTTTTATTCTTCATAATAATTAAGATTCTAAAAAAATTAATTGTATCTAAATTAAAAACTGATTAAGAAAATTTCTTATAACACTATTTTAAATACATTTTAAGAAATAGAATTTTTTAATCATTGTAAAAATCCTTTAAAGATTAGACATAATCTTAGAAAAATAAATTTTGTAACTGAACGAATTAGCTTGTTTTAATGCAGTTGTCAATTTTTTTTTCTTTCTACATTGGTAATCATAAAGTTATTTTTTTTTCAACTGTCAATGTAATTTTGATATGTGTAATTTTTTCGATAACATAAAATGATTAAAAAATGATATACTATTTCTTTTAAAGTATTAATTTATTTCTTTTAATTTCTTTGAAAAATTATTTCTAAAATATATTAATAAAATGTTCTTATTTATGATTTTTTGTGAATTTAAAACGAATACATATGATATTTTTATAGTGATAACATATTAATAAACTATTTTATGATAAGGAAAGTTTTATAAGATAAATATTAGATTATATTTTGTAAACCCTCTTTTATAATTTTAAAAAGTAAAATTTAATTAACCATGTTCTCTAGGTCTTTTATATTATTTTTGAACTTATTTTCGTTTATTTATTCATATAAGATTCTTGTTGTAAATCCTAAACTTGGATATTCACATGTAAACTTTTTTTCACAAGTTGCTGATATTTTAACTGAAGCAGGACATGATGTGACAGTTTTAACTATTGATGTTGATCCAACAATAAAACATCCTGGTGCATATAAAGCAAAAATCATAACATTTCCAGTCACAAAAGAAATTGAAGATGATTTTGCTAATTTGGTTGATAAGAGACTTCTATGGAATTTCTCCAATGGTGGTGCACAACAATTTAGGGTAATATTTATACAGGTTATTTAATAATACAAACTTTTATAGTTATTGTTTAAAATTATAAACGGAATACATAAACAATCATTAATGGTATTCAATGATGAAAAATTGGCGGAAAAAATAAGAAAAGAAGAGTTTGATCTTGGAATTACGGAATCTGTGAATTTTTATGTATTAGGAATGTTTAAAGTATGGCGAATAAAAGCTTATGTAACAGGATACTCGATGTCATTAGGAAATGATTTATATAAATATTTTGGCTTACCATTTCCGTCATCATTTATGCCAAATCTTATGTCATCTTTTGGTGATAAGATGACGTATAGTGAAAGATTTCAAAATTGGTTTGCCCATTATTTTGGTGAAACTGTGATGTATTTTTTGAAAGACAAAATAACACTGCAAAGTGAATTTGATAGAAAATATGGAGTGGGATTCTATGATAGTGATAATATTATTGGTGATTCATCATTTCTTGTACTAAATTCAAATCCTTTCTTAGATATTCCAGGTCCAAAGACACCAAAAATGGTTGAAGTTTCTGGTATTGGTATAAAAGATCCTAAACCACTCGATGAATATTGGGATAAAATACTTTCATTAAGGAACAAAACAGTTCTTGTGTCATTTGGATCATTTTTCAAAGCTATTTACATGCCTGATGACATGAAAAATGGTCTGTTAGAAACAATGAGAAAATTAAAAGACATAACATTCATATGGAAATATGAAGAACCTGAAGATGGTACTGGAAAGGATATTGAAAATTTGGTTGTTAGTAAATGGCTTCCACAAAGCGACTTGTTAAATGACGAAAGGTTATCTTTATTTGTAACACATGGAGGTATGGGTAGTACAACAGAATTATCATTCAGAGGAATTCCGGCTATTGCAATTCCTATATTAGGAGATCAAATGAGAAATTCTAAACTGATTGAAAGACAAAAATGCGGTATTGTTATGAGTAAGTTTGAGTTAGCAGATTCTAGTATATTAATCAAAAATATTGAAACTATTTTGAATGATGAAACATATAAATATAATGCTAAAATGGTATCGCGAAGATTAAACAAGAGACCTATTGGTTCTAAAAGGCTTCTTATAGAACACGTGGAATTTGCTGCAGAATTTGGAAGACTTGATATGCTTGATTTGGCTAGTCGTAATATGGGAATGATTGAATACTACAATCTTGATATTATTCTTCCAATATTCATTGGATTCCTTATACTGATTTATCTTTTATTCTTCGTAATAATTAAGATTCTAAAAAAATTATTTGTATCTAAATTAAAAACTGATTAAGAAAATTTCTTATAACACTAATTTAAATACATTTCAAGAAATCCAATTTTTTAACCATTGTAAAAATCCTTTAAAGATTAGACATAATCTTCTGAAAAATAAATTTTGTAACTGAACGAATTGGCTTTTTTTATGTAGTTATCAATTTTTTTTTCTTTCTACATTAGTAATCATTAAGTCATTTATTTTTAAACTATGAATGTAATTTTGATATATGTAATTTTTTCGATAACAAAAAATGATCAAACAATTCTAAACTATATAGTTTAAATTATTAATTTATCGCCTTAAAAAATCATTTTTAAAATATATTGATAAAATGTTCTTATTTATGATTTTTTGTGAATTTCAGCCGACTACATATGATAATATTATAGTGATAACATATTAATGAATTATTTTATGATGAGGGAAGTTTTATAAGATAAAAATTAGATTATATTTTGTAAACTCTACTTTAAAATTTTAAAAATTAAAATTTAATTTACTATGTTCCCTAGATCTTTTATATTATTTTTTTATTTATTTTCGTTTATTCATTCATATAAGATTCTTGTTGTAAATCCTAAATTTGGATATTCACATGTAAACTTTTTTCACAAGTTGCTGATATTTTAACTGAAGCTGGGCATGATGTGACAGTTTTAACTATCAATATAGATCCAACAATAAAGCATCCTGGTGCATATAAATCTAAAATCATTACATTTCCATCAACGAGAGAGGTTGAAGATAATTTTGTTAATATGATTGATAATAGATTTATTTGGAGTTTGTCTAACGATGGTGCACAACAATTTAAAGTAATATTTAAAAAAATGTTAACTAATAAATACAAAATTTTGTAGTTTACGTTGAAATTCATAGATGGATTACGAAGACAGTCATTGAGGGTATTCAATTATGAAGAATTGGCCGAAAAAATAAGGAAGGAAGAATTTGATCTTGGAATTACAGAGGCTATGAATATTTACTTATTGGGAATGTTCAAAGTATGGGGAATAAAAGCTTATGTAACAGGATACTCGATGTTACTAGGAGATCATTTTTATAAATTTTTTGGCTTACCATTCCCAACATCTTTTATACCTAATTATATGTCATCATCTACTGATAAATATGACATATAGTGAAAGATTTGAAAATTGGTTTGTTCATCATTTTGGTGAATTTATGGGTTATTTTCTAAAAGATAAAATGACATTGCAAAGTGAATTCGATAAAAAGTATGGCGTGGGATTCTATAATAGTGATAATGCTGTTGGTGATTCATCTTTTCTTGTACTAAATTCAAATCCTTTCTTAGATATTCCAGGTCCAAAGACACCAAAAATGGTTGAAGTTTCTGGTATTGGTATTAAAGATAGCAAACCACTTGATGAATATTGGAACAAAATTCTTTCGTTGAGAAACAAAACAATTCTCGTGTCGTTTGGTACTTTTACTAAAGCTATTTATATGCCTAATGACATGAAAAATGGTCTATTAGAAACAATGAGAAAGTTAAAAGATATAACATTCATATGGAAATATGAAGAACCTGAAGATGGCACTGGAAAGGATATTGAAAATTTAATAATTAAAAAATGGTTACCTCAAAGCGACTTGTTAAATGACGAAAGGTTATCCCTATTTGTAACACATGGAGGCATGGGTAGTACAACAGAATTATCATTTAGAGGGGTGCCAGCTATCTCAATTCCTATATTAGGAGATCAAATGAGAAATTCTAAATTAATTGAAAGACAAAAATGCGGTATTGTTATGAGTAAGTTTGAGTTAGCAGATTCTAGTATATTAATCAAAAATATCAAAACCATTTTGGACGATGACACATACAGAAATAATGCTAAGATTTTGTCACGAAGATTAAACAAGAGACCTATTGGTTCTAAAAGACTTCTTATAGAACACGTTGAATTTGCTGCAGAATTTGGAAGACTTGATATGCTTGATTTGGCTAGTCGTAATATGGGAATGATTGAATATTATAATCTTGATATAATTCTTCCTGTATTCTTTGGACTCCTTTTATCTGTTTATTTTCTATTCAAGACAGTAGTCAAAATTCTTAGAAAGTTATTTAAAATTAAAGTGAAAGTTGATTAACAAAATTTCCTATGATATTCGTTAAAAAGTTTTAATTCTTGTAAAAATTTCCAATTTTTTATCATTGTAGAAATTTATTTATACAGAGTAATATAGTATCGTCAACGATAAATTTTAAACTTATCGAAAATAATTTATTGTAATTCAGTTATCAAATTTTGTTATATATTGTTACGATGATTATCATGAACTTTTTTTTTAAGTAATTATATGACTTTTACACAGATAGAATTTAGATAATAAAAGTTGTTTCAAATAATTTTGAACTATTTTTCCTAAATTCTTAATCTATTTCTTTGAAAAATTATCTTTAATGAAGTATGATAAAGTGTTATAATACATAATTTTTTTTGAAAATCAACTGAAATACATATTATATTTTATAATGATAGTTTTCTTATAAAGTATTTTATGATAAGAAAAGTTTTATAAGATAAAAATGAGTTTATATATTATGAATTTTATCTTACAATTTTTTAAAAAGAAAATTAATATAGTTTTTGATGTTTTTTAAGCATTCTTTATTATTTTTGAACTTATTTTCGTTTATTTATTCATACAAGATTCTTGTTGTAAATCCAAAATTTGGATATTCACATGTAAACTTTTTTTCACAAGTTGCTGATATTTTAACTGAAGCTGGGCATGATGTGACTGTTTTAACTATCGATATTGATCCAACAATAACACATCCTGGTGCATATAAAGCAAAAATCATTTCATTTCCAGCTACAAAAGAAGTTGAAGATGATTTTGCTAATTTGATTGATAAGAGACTTCTATGGAATTTGTCCAATGGTGGTACACAACAATTTAGGGTAATATTTATACAGGTTATTAAATAATACAGACTTTTATAGTTAATGTTAAAATTTATAAACGGAATACATAAACAATCATTAAGGGTATTCAATAATGAAGAATTGGCGGAAAAAATAAGGAAAGAAGAATTTGATATTGGAATTACAGAGGCTCTGAATATTTACGTATTAGGAATGTTCAAAGTATGGGGAATAAAATCTTATGTAGCAGGATACTCGATGTCATTAGGTAATGATTTATATAAATATTTTGGCTTACCATTTCCGTCATCATTTATGCCAACTATTATGTCATCTTCTACTGATGAAATGACGTATAGTGAAAGATTTGAAAATTGGTTTGTCCATAATTTCGGTGAAACTGTGATGTATTTTCTGAAAGACAAAATGACACTGCAAAGTGAATTTGATAGAAAATATGGAGTGGGATTTTTCAATAATGATGATGTTGTTGGTGATTCATCTTTTCTGATATTAAATTCAAATCCTTTCTTGGATATTCCAGGTCCGAAAACGCCGAAAATGGTTGAAGTTTCTGGTATTGGTATTAAAGATAGCAAACCACTTGATGAATATTGGAACAAAATTCTTTCGTTGAGAAACAAAACAATTCTCGTGTCGTTTGGTACTTTTACTAAAGCTATTTATATGCCTGATGACATGAAAAATGGTCTGTTAGAAACAATGAGAAAGTTAAAAGATATAACATTCATATGGAAATATGAAGAACCTGAAGATGGCACTGGAAAGGATATTGAAAATTTAATAATTAAAAAATGGTTACCTCAAAGCGACTTGTTAAATGACGAAAAGTTATCCTTATTTGTAACACATGGAGGTATGGGTAGTACAACAGAATTATCATTTAGAGGAGTTCCAGCTATCGCAATTCCTATAATAGGAGACCAAATGAGAAATTCTAAATTGATTGAAAGACAAAAGTGTGGTATTATCATGAATAAGTTTGAGTTAGCAGATTCAAATATATTAATTAAAAATATCAAAACCATTTTGGACGATGACACATACAGAAATAATGCTAAGATTTTGTCACGAAGATTAAACAATAGACCTATTGGTTCTAAAAGCCTCCTTATAGAACACGTTGAATTTGCTGCAGAATTTGGAAGACTTGATATGCTTGATTTGGCTAGTCGTAATATGGGCATGATTGAATATTATAATCTTGATATCATATTTCCTGTAATATTCGGACTTCTCATACTTGCTTCTCTTTTATTATACATAATATTCAGGTTTGTCAACAAATTGTTAACATCAAAATCTAAAATTGATTAAAAAATTTTTATATGATTTTAGTTGATAAATTAGTAACATTTTTTAATTTTGTGTTATTATAAATGTCTGATAGCGATGACGTTATATAGTCATCAAAATAATAATATATAAGAAGTGAAATTTACACTTACCGACAGTTGTTTTAATCGGAAACCCAGGAGAACACTGGGGCAAGTGTATAAATTATTTATGTCTAAATTTATCATTATATTATTATAGCTTCTTTTTTACTTATTAAGCTTACTCAAAAAAAGCTAGAAATTAACCAATTTTAATTAATAAAAATTTGCTTATTTTAAGTAAGATATTATATTTTATAAAAAGATTTTTGATTTTATTAAATTACTTTGTTAAATACAAATATTGTAATTAAATAAAGTCAAATAAGTAAAAATTTTTAATGGAACAAAAAATGAAAAATAAAAAATTAACTGGTAAAAGTTTTATTTAAACACATTAAATTAACAATTTAAAAGGATTCATTGGAAGAAAATTCCTTACTAAATATATTTTATATAAAATTTTACAAAAAAAAATCAAAAACTACGATGATACAATATAATTATATAAGGAAAGATAGACAACTTACCCAACAAAGTTGCTTTTAATTTAATATTTTTTTTATAAAAAATCAATTAATATATCTAATTTTATATTGTTATGATAACAATCAATTTAATTTTCTACTACGTATATGTTATATATAGAATTTAAAAATTTTCTTTAATGTTTTTACTTTGGTTTTCGCGAACAAGTTTATCTATTAACATAATTTTGATTATTTTTTGATAAGAAAAGTTTTATGTGTTATAAACTCCATTTTTATAGTTTTTTACAAGAGAAGTAAATAGTTTAAAATGTTCTTTAAATATTTTATATTGTTATCCAACATATTTTTGCTTCTTCAATCTTACAAGATTCTTATTGTGAATCCAAAGTTTGCATACTCACATGTGAATTTCTTCTCACAAATTGCTGATATATTAACAGAGGCTGGACATAATGTTACTGTTCTTGCTATCGATTTTGACCCAACAATAAATCATCCTGGTGCTTATAAAGCTAATGTTATTACATATCCTTCCACAAAAGAAGTTCAAGAATTATTTACATCCGTGTTTCATAGTGGAGTATTGTGGGATTTACCTAGAAGTTTGGTAAACCATTTTACGGTAAGTAAAGATTTTTATTTAATTGATAACATATTTTTATAGTTAATGAGAAAATTTCTTGGTGGATTATACAAACAAGCAATTAAGGTATTTAACGACGATAAATTAGCAGAAAAATTGAGACAAGAAAACTTTGATCTTGGAATTACAGAAACTTACAATCACTACATGCTAGGAATGTTTAAAGTATGGGGAGTAAAGGCTCATGTAGCTGGGTATTCAATGTCATTAGGAGACGATTTATATAAAAGTTTTGGTTTGCCATTTCCAACATCATTTATGCCAGCAAGTATATCATCATTTGATGATAAAATGACGTATATAGAGAGATTTGAAAATTGTATTATTTATTGTATCAGTGAAACTTTTTATTATTATCTTAAAGACGAGATGTCATTGCAAAGTGAATTCGATAAAAAATATGGAGTAGGATATTTTAATGGTGATAATATTATTGGAGATTCATCTTTTATTTTCACCAATTCAAATCCCTTCTTAGATATTCCAGGTCCAAAGACACCAAAAATGATTGAGGTTTCTGGAATTGGTATTAAAGATCCAAAACCACTCGATGAATATTGGGACAAAATTCTTTCATTGAGAAACAAAACAGTTCTCGTGTCGTTTGGAACATTGGCCAAAGGTATTCACATGCCTAGTGACGTAAAAAATGGTCTCTTAGAAGCAATAAGAAAATTGAATGATATAACATTCATATGGAAATATGAAGATCCTGAAGATGGTACTGGAAAAGATATTGAAAATTTAGTACTTACTAAATGGATGCCACAAAGTGATTTACTGAATGATGAAAGAATATCTTTATTTGTAACACACGGAGGCATGGGTAGTACAACAGAATTATCATTTAGAGGGGTGCCAGCTATCTCAATTCCTATAATAGGAGATCAAATGAGAAATTCTAAATTATTAGTAAGACAAAAATACGGTATCATCATGAATAAGTTAGATTTAAAAAATCCAGATGTATTAATAAAAAATATTAAAACTATTTTGGATGATGACACGTATAAAAAGAATGCTAAAATGGTATCCAAAAGATTAAACAAAAGACCAATTGGTTCCAAAAGACTTCTTATTGAACATATTGAATTTGCTGCTGAATTTGGAAGACTTGATATGCTTGATTTAGCAAGTCGTCATATGGGAATTATTGAATATTATAATCTTGATATTATATTTCCAGTAATTACTGGAATCATTGTATTTGTTGGCCTTATATTTTTTGTTATTTTTAGGATTGTTAGAAGATTGTTTACCACAAAAATAAAAAAGGACTAGAAATTATTTCTATGTGATATTAATTAACTTTTCAATAAAAATAATCTAACTTTTATAATTTAAAGTGACGGTATATTATTATAATGTGTACAACCGATTTTGTAAATTAAATTTTTTGTTTCTTTTATCATGTTGTTGTAAATAAATTATTAAATTTGTTTTTAAAATGAGTTTAATGATAATATACATATTTATTTTTCAGATACAAATGTTGTTCGACGTCAAAATGAATATAATATCGGGTTTATATCTTAAGGATGAAACAAATATTAATGTTTAAATATTGGGAACCTCGCGCGTGATACACTGTATGTCTGATAACGTAACCGACATAGTTATCAAATAACATATGTTTGAATACATCTTAGAATGAGTCATTTTAATTTCTTTTACAATTTGTTTAAGAATTCTATAATATAAAGCGCAAAAAAAATTAAATATTTAATATATTTGCGAAAAAGTGTTTTAAAAAAATTTAAAATCTTTACGAAGATAAAGAATTTATAGCATAGTTTATGATAAGAAAAGTTTTATAAAATTAACACCATTTTACCGTGCTATAAACTCTTTTCCAGTATTTTTAATCAATAAACGTAATATAATTTCTTATGTTTATTAAACATTTTTTGTTACTTTTTAACTTTATATGTATTACTTATACCTATAAGATTCTTGTTGTAAATCCAAAATTAGCATATTCTCATGTAAACTTTTTTTCACAAATTGCTGATATTTTAACTGAAGCCGGAAACGATGTTACAGTTTTAACTATCAATCTAGATCCAGCAATAAAACATCCTGGTGCTTATAAAGCTAAAGTTATTACAGTTCCAGCTGAGAAAGAAATTGAAGACATTTTTATTAGTGCGTTCAATGATGTCGTATTATGGGACACTTCTCCTAATCCTTTGGATCAAGTTAAGGTAAAATTTATATTCATATATTATTAACTAAATAATTTCTTTAGTTTGTGGAGAAAATTTTTGATGGTATATATAAACAATCAATGAATGTATTTAATGATGAAAAATTATCGGAAAAAATAAGACAAGAAAAAGTTTGATCTTGGAATCACAGAGGTTGTGAATGTCAATGTACTAGGAATGTTCAAAGTATGGGGAATAAAGGCTTATGTGACAGGAAACTCAATGTCTTTAGGAAATATTTACTATGAACCATTCGGTTTGCCATTTCCAGCATCTTATGTTCCTGCTATTATATCACCATTTACCGAAAAAATGACATATACTGAAAGACTTAAAAATTTATTTGGTCATTACTTTTTTGCTTTTGGAATTAATTATTTTAGTGATAAAGTTTCATTTCAAAAAGAATTCGATGAAAAATATGGCGTGGGATTTTTTAATAGTAACAATGTAATTGGTGATTCATCTTTTATTGTCATAAATTCAAATCCTTTCTTGGATATTCCAGGTCCAAAAACTCCAAAAATGATTGAAGTTGCTGGGATTGGTGTTAAAGATCCTAAACCACTTGATGAATACTGGAATAAAATTTTGTCGTTAAGAAATAAAACAATTCTAATATCATTTGGAACATATTCAAGAACCACTCACATGCCTGAAGATATGAAAAAGGGACTGTTAGAATCTATAAGAAAATTAAATGATACAACATTTATATTGAAATATGAAGAACCTGAAGATGGTACTGGAAAGGATATTGAAAATTTAGTACTTACTAAATGGATGCCACAAAGTGATTTGTTAAATGATGAAAGGTTGTCATTATTTGTAACACATGGTGGTATGGGCAGTATAACAGAATTATCATTTATAGGAATTCCAACATTGGTAATTCCGATAATGGGTGATCAAAATAGAAACGCTAAATTAGTTGAAAGACAAAATTATGGCATCTCCATGAATAAATTAGATTTAAAAGATCCTGAAATATTAATAAAAAATATCAAAATTATATTGGGTGACGAAACATATCGAAATAATGCTAAAATGGTATCAAAAAGACTAAATAAAAGACCTATTGGTTCTAAAAGACTACTTATAGAACACATTGAATTTGCTGCAGAATTTGGAAGACTTGATATGCTTGATCTAGGTAGTCGTAATATGGGAATGATTGAATATTACAATCTTGATATTATATTTCCTATGATCTTTGTACTTCTTCTATTTTCATTCCTTCTACTTTACATAACATGGAAGATTGTTAAAAAATTGTTTATATTAATTAAAGCTAGATGTTGTAAACAGATTTTAGCTTTGATAAGTATACATTGATACTTCAAAAACACGAATAAACCCTTTAATTTTGTTTCTTTTTCTAAAATTGTCACAGGTCAACTTATTATATCTTATGAAAGTATTAGAAATCAATATAATCACCTTGAAAAAAAGTCGGATTAATTTTTTTATAGAAAATGCTTCAAAAATAATTACATTTACGAAAAGATATGGTATCTTTTGAACAAAAAAAATTAATTATTAAAGATTTATTTTTTGAAGAATAGATATTCGTTTTTCTATGGAGATTTGCAAACATTTAGAGCAGAAATATAGAATTGAAGTAAAATGCTTACAACAGTACCAAAAATAAGATTTTCTAAAAACTTTGCCCTCAAAAAATACCTATATTTAGTAATTTTACAAAATGAAAAATTCTGAAAGAAATCACTTTACCATTAAAATTATTTGTAACAATTTCAGAAAAAAAATATTTTTTCTAAAAATTTATTTCTTCTCCCGGATATTCGTCTTAGAGTGAGTGTAAACATTTTCACCGATACGCAGAAGCCTCTTTTTATGGATAGCGCTCCCGATATAGTCTTCATAACACATATGTCTAAATACAGCTCAAAATGACTTATTAAACTTACTTTTACTAATATTTGAAGAATTATATTATTAAAAACGCGATAAAGCATTAAAGTTTTTATTAATTTGCGGAAAACTATCGAAAATAAATTTAAATCTTTGTAATGATAATGTACATATTTATATTTTGTGATAAGAAAAGTTTCATAAGATAAACATAATTGACCCTACTATAAACTCTATTTTAGCATCATAAACAAAAAAAGTTATATAGCTTATTATGCTCATTAAACAAATTCTATTATTTTTTAATTTTTTATGGACTATTCACAGTTACAAAATTCTTGTTGTAAATCCAAAAATTGCATATTCACATGTAAACTTCTTTTCACAAATTTCTGATATTCTAACTGAAGCTGGAAATGATGTAACAGTTTTAACTATCAGTATAGACCCAACAATAAAGCATCCTGGTGCTTATAAAGCCAAAATTATTGAAGTTCCATCTCTAAAAGAAGTGGAAGATGTTTTTTCGAGTGTTATTGGTAATGGAATGTTGTGGAATGCTTCTAGTAATCCATTGCAACAATTTAAGGTAAAATTTATATTCTTATATTATCAACTAAACTATTTCTACAGATGATGGGGAAAGCGATTGACGCACTTTATAATCTATCAATGAATATATTTAATGATGAAGAATTAGCAGAAAAATTAAGAAATGAAAAGTTTGATCTTGCAATTGCTGAAGTCATGAATATTTACGTATTAGGAATGTTCAAAGTATGGGGAATAAAAGCTCACATAGGAGCATACTCAATGTCTTTAGCCGATATTTACTATGAATCATTCGGTATGCCATTTCCAGCATCTTTTATCCCAGCTATCATTTCACCATTTACCGATAAAATGACGTATACTGAAAGATTTAAAAATTTGCTTTTTCATCATTTATTTGATTTTGGAATTAATATGTTTTTTGACATGTTTTCATTACAAAAAGAATTTGATGAAAAATATGGAGTAGGATACTATGACAGTCGTAATATTATTGGTGATTCATCTTTTTTTATCATTAATTCAAATCCTTTCTTGGATATTCCTGGACCAAAAACTCCAAAAATGATTGAAGTTTCCGGTATTGGTATTAAAGATCCTAAACCACTCGATGAGTACTGGAACAAAATTCTTTCATTGAGAAATAAAACAGTTTTAGTATCATTTGGAACATATGCTAAAACTATTCATATGCCTGAAGATATGAAAAAAGGATTATTAGAATCAATAAAAAAATTAAATGATATAACATTTATATTAAAGTATGAAGAACCTGAAGATGGTACGGGAAAGGACATTGAAAATTTAGTACTTACTAAATGGATGCCACAAAGTGATTTACTGAATGATGATCGATTATCCTTATTTTTAACACATGGAGGTATGGGCAGTATAACAGAATTATCATTCAGAGGTGTTCCAGCAGTGTTAATTCCTGTACAGGGTGATCAATATAGAAACACAAAATTAGTTGAAAGACAAAATTACGGCATTATTATGGATAAATTTGAGTTAGTAAATCCAGATATTTTGATGAAAAATATTAAAACCATTTTGAATGATGAAACATATAAATATAATGCTAAAATGGTATCACGAAGATTAAACAAGAGACCTATTGGTTCTAAAAGACTTCTTATAGAACACGTGGAATTTGCTGCAGAATTTGGAAGACTTGATATGCTTGATTTGGCTAGTCGTAATATGGGAATGGTTGATTATTATAATCTTGATATTATATTTCCTGTAATCGTTGGATTTCTTTTTCTAGTTTCTGTTTTATCATACGTAATATTCAAGATAGTTAAAAAATTGTTTACTTCGAAAGCTAAAGTTGATTAAAGATTTTTTTACAATTTTAATTGATAACTTAGTAACATTTTTTACTTTATGTTTTTATAAAAATTGCCCATTCAAAATAGGACATTATATATTTAAGAGTAAACTTTTGTTTTATTAAATTACTTTGTTAATCTCACATATTGTAGAAAAAAAAAAGACAAATATATTTTATATAAGATTTGATATGACAAATAAAAAACTACGATGTTAAAATATAATTACATAATGAAAATAGACTATTTACCTAAAGAAGTTGTTCTTTATTTAATATTATTTTATCAAAAAATCAATTTTTATATCAAAATTATATTGTAATTATAACAATTAATTTAATTTTCTATTACGTATATGTTACTTGTAGAATTTAAAAATTTTCTTTTATGTTTTTATTTGGTTATCGTTAACAAGTTTATCTTTAAATATATTTTTGATTATTTTATGATAAGAAAAGTTTTATGTGTTATGAATTCCATTTTTATAGTTTTGAAAAAAAAGCAAATAATTTAAAATGTTCTTTAAATATTTTCTATTATTATCTAACTTATTTTGGCTTCTTCATTCTTACAAAATTCTTATTGTAAATCCTAAAATAGGATATTCCCATGTAAACTTTTTTTCACAAATTGCTGACATCTTAACTGAAGCTGGACATAATGTTACTGTGCTTGCAATTGATCTTGACCCCACCGTAAAACATCCAGGAGCTTATAAAGCTAAAGTCATTACTTTTCCAACTACAAAAGAAGTTGAAAATAATTTCCTTAGTATGAATGATAATAGAATGTTGTGGAATTTAACTAGTAGTGTTTCAGATCAATATAAGGTAAAATAGATTTTTAATTTATCATTATGTAATTTTCTGTAGATAATAACGAATTTTATCAATGTAATATATAAACAATCAGTGAGAGTATTCAATGACGATGAATTAGCAGAACAAATAAAACAAGAGAAGTTTGATCTTGGAATTACTGAAACTATTCATGTTTACCTACTAGGAATGTTTAAAGTATGGGGAATAAAGGCTTATGTATCCGGCTATTCAATGCCTTTGGCTGATATTTACTACAAATCATTTGGAATGCCATTCCCAGCATCATTTATTCCAACACTTACATCACCATATAGTGATAAAATGACATACAAAGAGAGATTCCTAAATTTGTTTGCCTATTATGTTGGAGAGAATGTTTTTTATTTCATAAACAATAAAATTACTTTACAAAAAGAATTCGATAGAAAATATGGAGTAGGATTTTTTAATAGTAAAAATGCTATCGGTGATTCATCTTTCTTTCTACTAAATTCCAATCCATTCTTGGATATTCTAGGTCCAAAAACACCAAAAATGGTTGAAGTTTCTGGTATTGCTATTAAAGATCCTAAACCACTCGATGAATATTGGAATAAAATACTTTCATTGAGAAGCAAAACTGTTCTTGTTTCATTTGGATCATTTGCCAAAGCTATTTACATGCCTGATGACATGAAAAATGGTCTGTTAGAAACAATGAGAAAGTTAAAAGATATAACATTCATATGGAAATATGAAGAACCAGAAGATGGAACTGGAAAGGATATTGATAATTTAGTTATTAGTAAATGGCTTCCACAAAGCGACTTGTTAAATGACGAAAGGTTATCTTTATTTGTAACACATGGTGGTTCAGGAAGTATTGTTGAATTATCATTTAGAGGGGTTCCAGCTGTGGTAATACCTATATTTGGAGATCAAATGAGAAATTCAAAATTAGTTGAAAGACAAAATTACGGCATTATTATGGATAAATTTGAGTTAGTAAATCCAGATATATTGATAAAAAATATTAAAACTGTGTTGGATGATGAAACATACAAAAATAAAGCTAAAATGGTTTCAAGAAGACTAAACAAGAGACCCATTGGTTCTAAAAGGCTTCTTATAGAACACATTGAATTTGCTGCAGAATTTGGAAAACTTGATATGCTTGATTTAGCCAGTCG
The DNA here is from genome assembly GCA_963280985.1 of Strongyloides venezuelensis. Taxonomy (NCBI): domain Eukaryota; kingdom Metazoa; phylum Nematoda; class Chromadorea; order Rhabditida; family Strongyloididae; genus Strongyloides; species Strongyloides venezuelensis. The sequence continues at coordinate 24,609,785 of CAUJLX010000002.1, forward strand.
TAATATAGAAATAATTGAATACTACAATCTTGATATTATACTTCCAATATTAATTGGATTCCTTATACTGATTTATCTTTTATCCTTCAGAATAATTAAGATTATAAAAAATTTATTTGTATGTAAATTAAAAACTGATTAAGAAATAATTTCTATCTAACACTAATTTAAATATACATTTAAAGAAATATAATTTTTTAGTCATTGTAAAGTGTTGGTATATTATTATTATGGGTAAACAATTTGGTAAATTAAATTTTTTGTTTCTTTTATCATTTTGTTATAAATAAATTCTTAAATTTGTTTTTAATTTGAGTTTGATGATAATATACATATTTATTTTTCAGATACAAAATGTTGTTTGACGTCAAAATGAATATAATATCGGGTTTATATCTTGATGATGAAACAAATATTAATGTTTAAATATTTGGAACCTCACGCGTGATACACTGTATGTGTGATAAAGTAACCGACATAGTTATCAAATAACATATATTTGAATACATCTCAGAATGAGTCATTTTAATTTCTTTTACAATTATATAAAGAATTATACTATACAAAACGCAAAAAAAAATTAAATACTTAATATATTTGCGAAAAAGTGTTTTAAGAAAAATTAAAATCTTTACGAAGATAAAGTATTTATAATATAGTTTATGAAAAGAAAAGTTTCATAAAATTAACACCATTTTATCGTGCTATAAACTTCTTTCCAGTATTTTTAATCAATATACGTAACATAATTTATTATGTTTATTAAACATTTTTTGTTACTTTTTAACTTTATATGTATTACTTATACCTACAAGATTCTTGTTGTAAATCCAAAATTTGCATATTCACATGTAAACTTCTTTTCACAAATTGCTGATATTCTAACTGAAGCTGGAAATGATGTAACAGTTTTAACTATCAATATAGATCCAACAATAACACATCCTGGTGCATATAAAGCAAAAATCATTTCATTTCCAGCTACAAAAGAAGTTGAAGATGATTTTGCTAATTAGTGCGTTGATAAGATGACGTTCTATGGGACATTTATCCTAATCCTTTGGTGCACAACAATTTAGGGTAATATTTATACAGGTTATAAAATAATACAAACTTTTATAGTTTGTGGAGAAAATTTATAAACGGAATACATAAACAAACAATTAATGTATTCAATGATGAAGAATTGGCGGAAAAAATAAGGAAGGAAGAATTTGATCTTGGAATTACAGAGGCTATGAATATTTACGTATTAGGAATGTTCAAAGTATGGGGAATAAAAGCATATGTAACAGGATACTCGATGTCTTTAGGAAATGATTTATATAAATATTTTGGCTTACCATTTCCGTCATCATTTATGCCAACTCTTATGTCATCTTTTGGTGATGAGATGACGTATAGTGAAAGATTTCAAAATTGGTTTGTCCATTATTTTGGTGAAACTGTTATGTATTTTTTGAAAGACAAGATGACACTGCAAAGTGAATTTGATAAAAAATATGGAGTGGGATTCTATGATAGCGATAATATTATTGGTGATTCATCATTTCTTATGCTAAATTCAAATCCTTTTTTGGATATTCCAGGTCCAAAGACACCAAAAATGGTTGAAGTTTCTGGTATTGGTATTAAAGATCCCAATTCACTCGATGAATATTGGGATAAAATCCTTTCATTAAGAAATAAAACAGTTCTTGTTTCATTTGGATCATTTGCCAAAGCTATTTACATGCCTGATGACATGAAAAATGGTCTGTTAGAAACAATGAAAAGATTAAAAGACATAACGTTCATATGGAAATATGAAGAACCTGAAGATGGTACTGGTAAGGATATTGAAAATTTGGTTATTAGTAAATGGCTTCCACAAAGCGACTTGTTAAATGATGATCGATTATCTTTATTTGTAACACATGGAGGTATGGGTAGTACAACAGAATTATCATTTAGAGGAGTGCCAGCTATCGCAATTCCTATAATAGGAGATCAAATGAGAAATTCTAAATTGGTTGAAAGACAAAAATGCGGTATTGTTATGAGTAAGTCGGAGTTAGCAAAGATCCAGATATATTGATAAAAAATATTAAAACTGTGTTGGATGATGAAACATACAAAAATAATGCTAAATTGGTTTCAAGAAGACTAAACAAGAGACCCATTGGTTCTAAAAGGCTTCTTATAGATCACATTGAATTTGCTGCAGAATTTGGAAGACTTGATATGCTTGATTTAGCCAGTCGTAATATGGGATTAATTGAATACTACAATCTTGATATTATACTTTCAATATTAATTGGATTCCTTATACTGATTTATCTTTTATTCTTCATAATAATTATGATTCTAAAAAAATTATTTGTACCTAAATTAAAGCTAGATGTTGTAAAGATTTTAGGTTTGATAAGTATACATTGATACGTCAAAAACATGAATAAACCCTTTAATTTTGTTTCTTTTTCTGAAATTGTCACAGGTCAATTTATTGTATCTTAATAATTTGTTTGATAATATTTCTATTACTTTAAAAGTAATCTTGTCTGTGTTTATATAGAAATTGTTACAAAATTATTCTTATTTAGATCATTATATGATTTCCTTTAAATAAAAAATTTACAAACATTTGAATTAGAAGTAAAGGATTCTAGTGATAATTTTTTTATAGCACTAAATATGGAACTTTAGAAAAAATTAATTTAAAAATTTCCACATTTAGAATTTTAGGGAATCATAAATTTTAGAAAAAAGCATATTATTATTAAATTTACCTTAAACAATTCTAGAAATAATAATGCTTATTTTGAAGAGTTTATTTATTCTTTCTAAAATTCATTGTACAGTAAATAAAGTCATTTATTTTTAAACTTTCAATGTAATTTTGTTATGTGGATAATCTTTTCAATAAAACATAACGATTAAAAATGATATACTATATCTTTTAAAGTATTAATTTAAAATTTCTTTTAATATTCTTTAAAAAATTATATTATTAAAGTAAAGTCGATGAAATGTACTAATATATGATTTATTGTGAGTATCAACTGAGATACGTATGACATCTATATGATCGCAATATAGTGTATGATGTATACTTTATGATAAGAAATGTTTCATAAGATAAATAGGAGTTTGTGTGCTATACAAACTCCATTTTGTAGTTATTAACAAAAACAGTAGTTATATGATTTATTATGCTTTTTAAATATTTTCTGCTAATTTTTAAACGTATTTACTCATATTTATTCTTACAAAATTCTTGTTGTAAATACTAAATATGGATATTCACATGTAAACTTTTTTTCACAAGTTGCTGATATTTTAACTGAAGCTGGACATAATGTTACTGTGCTTGGCTATTGATCTTGACCCAACAATAAAGCATCCTGGTGCTTATAAATCTAAAGTTAGTGCAATTCCACCGATGAAAGAAGTTGAGGACATTTTTTCTAGAGTGTTCAGTAATGAAAGGTTATGGAATATTTCTAATAATCCTTTGGAACAATTAAAAGTAAATTTCAGATTAATCCCCATTATAAACCATAAAATTTCTATATATGATGGGGAAAGCTATTGATGGAATATATCAACTTTCAATGAGTATATTTAATAATGATGAACTATCAGAAAAAATAAGAAATGAAAAGTTTGATTTTGGAATTACTGAGGTTATTAATGTTTATATATTAGGAATGTTCAAAGTATGGGGAGTAAAGTCTTACGTAACAGGATATTCAATGACATTAGCAGATATGTACTATAAATCATTCGGTATGCCATTTCCAACATCTTTTATCTCTGCTCTAATGTCATCATCTACCGATAAAATGACATATTCAGAAAGATTTCAAAATTTTATTTCTCATTATCTATTTTATTTTAGATTTAATATTTTAAGTGACAGAATTTCATTGCAGAAAGAATTTGATCAAAAATATGGGGTTGGATATTATAATAGTCGTGATGTTATTGGTGATTCATCTTTTGTTTTTACTTATTCAAATCCTTTCTTAGATATTCCTGGACCTAAAACTCCAAAAATGATTGAAGTTTCTGGTATTGGTATAAAGGATCCTAAGCCACTTGATGAGTACTGGAACGAAATTCTTTCATTGAGAAATAAAACAGTTTTAATATCATTTGGAACATATGCTAAAACCATTCATATGCCTGAGTATATGAAAAAAGGACTTTTAGAGACAATAAAGAAACTTAAATGATATAACTTTTATATTAAAGTATGAAGAGCCTGAAGATGGTACGGGAAAGGACATTGAAAATTTAGTACTTACTAAATGGATGTCACAAAGTGATTTACTGAATGATGATCGATTATCCCTATTTATAACACATGGAGGTATGGGCAGTATAACAGAGTTATCATTCAGAGGCGTTCCAGCAGTAGTCATTCCTGTAGTGGGAGATCAATATAGAAACGCGAAATTAGTTGAAAGACAAAATTACGGCATTATCATGGATAAATCAGATTTGACAAATCCAGATATATTGATAAAAAATATTAAAACTGTGTTGGATGATGAAACATACAAAAATAATGCTAAAATGTTATCAAAAAGACTAAATAAAAAACCTATTGGTTCTAAAAGACTCCTTATAGAACACATTGAGTTTGCTGCAGAATTTGGAAGACTTGATATGCTTGATCTAGGTAGTCGTAATATGGGAATGATTGAATATTATAATCTTGATGTCATATTACCTGTGATATCGTTGGATTTCTTTTTCTAGTTTTTGTATTATTCTACGTAATATTCAAGATAGTTAAAAAATTGTTTACTTCGAAAGCTAAAGTTGATTAAAGATTTTTAAATAATTTTAATTGATAACTTAGTAACATTTTTTAATTTTGTGTTATTATAAAAATTTTCTTATTCAAAATAGGACATTATATTTTTAATAGTAAACTTTTGTTTTATTCAATTACTTTGTTAAACACACATATTGTAGAAAAATAAAGAGAAATATATTTTATATAAGATTTGATATGACAAATAAAAAACTAGGATGTTAAAATATAATTACATAAAGAAAATAGACAACTTACCTAAAAAAGTTGCTCTTAATTTAATATTATTTTATCAAAAAATCAATTTTTATATCAAAATTTATATTGTAATGATAACAATTAATTTTATTTTCTATTACGTATATGTTACTTGTAGAATTTAAAAAATTTTCTTCTATGTTTTTATTTGGTTATTGTGAACAAGTTTATTTTAATATAATTTTAATTATTTTATTAGATAAGTGTATGTTTACTTACCTATTAATTTTATTTCAAAATTTTTAAATGAATAATAGCATAGTTTATTATGTTTATTAAACACTTACACCTACTTTTTTAACTTCATTTTACTTCTCGATTCTTACAAGATTCTTATTGTAAACCCGAAAATAGGATATTCACACGTAAACTTTTTTTCACAAATTGCTGATATCTTAACTGAAGAAGGACATGATGTAACTGTTTTAACTATTGATTTCGATCCTTCTGTTAAGCATCCTGGAACTTATAAAGCCAAAGTCATTAGATTTCCTAGTACAAAAGAAATTGACGATAATTATGATACTAACTTCGATAATAATCTTTTGTGGAAACTACCTAAAAGTGGACCAGAACAATACAAGGTAATAAATTCTTTAATCAATGTAATTTATTCAATTTGTAATATTGATAATATAAATAGCGTAGTTTAATCGACGTTAATAAGTTATTAGAAGTATCTAAGATTTATATCTATTTTTTTAAGAAAATAAGGAAGCATTATTTAGAGTTAAAAAATTGTAAATAAACTAGAAAGAAACTACAGTGATATTTTGAATATTTTTTTTCAACTAAATTAAATGTTGCATTTTATAGTTGTTTGTAAAAATGACTGATACAACTTATAAACAGACATTAAGAGTTTTCAATGATAACGAATTGGCAGAAAAATTGAGAAAAGAAAAGTTTGATCTTGGAATTGTTGAAGCATTCTATTTTTCCATTCTTGGGATGTTTAAAGTATGGGGAATAAAGACTTATGTAACAGGATTCTCAATGTCTTTAGCTGATAATATTTATAATGATTTTGGCTTGCCATTCACTGGATCTTTTCTTCCGAATCACATGTCACCATTTAGTGATAAAATGACATATAAAGAAAGGTTTCAAAATTTATTTTCTCACTATGTTGGAGAAGCAGTACTATCACATTTAAACGATAAAATGACGTTACAAAAAGAATTCGATGAGAAATATGGAATAGGATTTTTTGATGGTAATAATGCTGTTGGAGATTCATCTTTTATTGTCATTAATTCAAATCCTTTCTTGGATATCCCAGGTCCGAAAACGCCGAAAATGGTTGAAGTTTCTGGTATTGGTATTAATGATCCAAAACCACTTGATGAGAACTGGAACAAAATTCTTTCGTTGAGAAGTAAAACCATTCTTGTTTCATTTGGAACATATGTTAAAAGTATTTATATGCCGGAGGATATGAAAAATGGACTGTTAGAAGTAATAAAAAAAATGAAAGATATAACTTTTATATGGAAATATGAAATGCCAGACGATGGGACTGGAAAAGACATTGAAAATTTAGTACTTAGTAAATGGTTACCACAGAGTGATTTGTTAAATGATAAAAGAATATCTTTATTTATAACTCACGGAGGTATGGGTAGTATAACAGAATTATCATTTAGAGGTGTTCCCACGTTATTAATTCCCATATTAGGAGATCAATATAAAAACGCTAAATTAGTTGAAAGACAAAATTACGGCATAATCATGGATAAATCAGATTTGGCAAATCCAGATATATTGATAAAAAATATCAAGACTGTGTTGAATGATGAAACATACAAAAATAATGCTAAAATGGTTTCAAGAAGACTAAACAAGAGACCCATCGGTTCTAAAAGTCTTCTTGTAGAACATATTGAATTTGCTGCAGAATTTGGGAAACTTGATATGCTTGATTTAGGTAGTCGTAATATGGGAATGATTGAATACTACAATCTTGATATCATAATTCCTGTTATCATTGGATTCCTTATGCTTATTTATTTTCTATTCTATATGATATTTATTATCATTAGAAAATTATTTAAGCCAAAAGTTAAAACTGAATAACAAAATTTTTGAAAAGTATTAATGGTAGCTTAATTATCAGCACTTGAAATTATATATCTACGATTTAATTTTCAAATAAATTTTTCATTTGTTTAGTAAAAAAATTACTCTGTTAATAGAAAAATTTTTATTTAAAAATACAGACAACGGAAGTTTTGTCAATAATAATGCTTTTTAAATGTAGTTTGTGATTATGTTTGTTTGTATTCTACTTATATTTATTTGATTAAAAGTTTGACTTTAATGTAATGACTAATGAGATAAGAATCAAGTACTATCAACTAAATAAATAGCCATCAAATGAACTTAGCGTGTAGTTTCATTTCGGCGGAAAAAAAATTGATAAACAGATAATATAAACAATATAGACAGTTTTTTAATGATAAACTATTAATGAAAATTGTTTTTAAAAGTGATTTTTTAAATATATTTCTAACTTTGATAAAAATTTAGAATGTTAAAGAAAGCATGTCTTCAGTTTATTAACAACATTTCCATTGATCTACAGAAAATAAATTTGATGTTCCAAATAAAAATTTATATGCAATCATAGATTATGATTGCTGAATTCTTACATTTTTTTTATTAATCTGCATTTTAAACTATTAATGAATATTCAATATTTACAAAAACATAGGACTTCAACAATATAATATCTAATTGTGTTTAATCTATTTATCCTAATATATAGATAATTCATGACAATGAAAAAGTTTTACTTTTATGATATTCCAAATCAATTCTAAGAGAAAAAGCTTCTAAATTTTTAAAATCATCAAGAAGCTTCATCAAATGATTATTAGGAAGAGTAGTTGTTAATAGGCAATAGATATGACCAAAAACAAGAGCATCTAATTGTGTTGGAGTGTCACCAAAGAAATATTTATTGTTTCCTAATTTTGTTGACAGTGTCTGAAAGCAATTTCTTGCAATACCTACGACCTCATCTAAAGTTTTGTTGGACCAGCCAATTTTTGAAAGATATCTTTTAACTTCCCATCTTTTTAAACGTGGTAATGCGTAATTTAGTGGGAAGTGATAAACAGAACCATATCTTATTGAAGTTGTCTCATTAAAAATTTTATCGTCACACCAGCACATCCACATTTCACAGTGTTTAAGAGTTTCATCAACAACAGCCATATAAGCTTCAAAATCAGCCATATGACTATCAGCTATATTATCGGTAAGACTTAATTTACGTGCAACGATAAGTTCATATATTTCGTCAAAACCACAAGTAATTTTGTTTTCATTATTTAATCTTAGGATTGGAACTTTTCCATTATTTGATATAAATTCTGCATTGGGTCTTTCCTCGTAGTGAAAAGGTAAATTTGCTATACGTAAAAGTGTTCTTGTTGCAAAGACCTCGGCATTCTCATATATTAACCCCTGTGTATCTGAATATGATCCATAAATTTTTGCATCTGTCCATGGCTCTTCTTTTTTTCCCGTTATCAAATCTCTTGCAGCATCTGTGAAAGGAAACCTTGAGGTCATTCTAGAAATAAAACAAAATATAGTGACAAGGATTATCTTTCAGGAGAAATATTCAAGTGTATATACACTAAAAAAATTATTCGAAAATAAGTCAAAATATTAAGGGAATTTATTAATGTTTTTATTATTTTTTCAAATTGTCATTGAATGTTCTTTCAAAAGTTTCCATTGAATATCTGTTAATTTATGAAACCTTTTCTATTGATTTATAACAAAAAAGTTACTTATTGATTACCAGATTATGCTAGAAAATAAAATTTCTCCATTATTCATAAATCTCATCCTCTTACTATCATCAACACTTTCTAAATAATAAATAATAATAAAAACATGTCTAATTTTTACTTTAAAACTCACTTTATCTACATAAAAATGTGAAATTATTAAAATTCTAAATAAATAAAAAATAAAAATTGGCTGTTACCTACAATTTAATAAACATTCTTTGTTAAAATAAAGGAATTAAACAAATTTTGTTACTACAAAATGTGTTCACTATGATAAGCTTTTCACAAATAAACAATCGTCTTAGGAGGAAGTAATTTACGAAATACAGGAGCACGTCAATTCACCAAATATTAATACTAATATTTCTTCACATGCTTTTTTAAGAAGTTGACGTCAAACTATTTCCAATATATTATTAGGGGTAATGTATACCTAATTGTTCTTTTAGTTTAAGATAATTTATAATGATAATATTTATTTTATCAATAAAGGTTATTTTACATTTTATTACCTATTTACATAGACAATTTAATGTATATTTAATGTTATAAAACTTATTAAATAATCAGTAGAATGTACAAATATATTTTGAATAAAAATAGATGTAGTAAAAGTTTCAGTAGTATCTTATCATGGTTTTCAATTTTAACTTCTCCAATAACATATTCATTTGGTATATTAGATGTTCCTTCCCCGAGTACAGCTCCCTATTCTACTACTTCTACCTGTTCGAGAAACTCCTTTCACCTTTTTTAATCTTCAAATTAATTTTTACAATATCCTTATCATCAATATTCTCCAATTGACGTGATAATGATTCCAAAGAGTCTATAAATTTTACGAAGTCCCAGCTTTGTTTTCTTCTGATAGTTTAAATGATTTGATTCCTCTAAGTGTTCCTGTAACTGACTTTCATTATGACATTGAAATCTGCAATGGAGTCATTGGAATGGTTCGTGCAATATATGAGTCTCGAAATGTTTATATGAAGTTTGATTTCCTTCAATCGCTTTATCACAAATGAAGCAGTAAAATGAGTAGTTATTCCTCATATTTTTATCTCAAACAAAATATTATCTAAAATGGTGGTATTTGTAATTAATATGAAAAAAGCAATTCTGCTAGTATATGTCTTTTAACCATCAACCCAAAAATAATAAATTGATGGTAAAACAAAAGCCCAATTTATATTTGATGATTTATATTAAAAATGGGATTGTCCATGTTTTCCTAATGATAATTACTTTATTCAAAAGCACCAAGAGACAATATAATTTTCTTTGATAATAAGAATTCACTAACGTAAACATTTTGTTCACCATCGAGGGGAAACGAGAGTTTAAAAAAAATAAACTTTCTCTTTATAATATTTTATTGGTCCAATCTTATTAAAAAAATTATAGATTTTTTAATAATATTGTATTTTATTATAAGGTAAAAATATTTACAAATATACAAATGTTCAAAAAAAATTTTTAATATAATACACTATAAAAATATTTCATTTTTAATTAGAACTAGTATTGTTTCTCTCTTTAACAAAAGCCTTCATTTCTTTTATAAATGTTTCATAATTATTATATGATTTAATATTATCTACAATCCACTTAGATATTTTATCTTTACCAGGTAAATTATGATCAATAATTTGGGCTAATCTTTTGTCTACCATTATTATAACTCCCCAATCATTACGATGTCTAAGGCAACGACCTAAAGCTTGATTCAATGCACGGTATGCTCCAATTTCATACCATTCATCACCAGGTAAAAGATTTTTTTCAGTATGGAATCTATCGTTAAAATCTCTTTTTTCCTGTACTCGAGGATCTCCAAAATTAGGGTACGGAATACCGATGGATATCACACATCTTGCTAAATCATCTCCAAAATCAATACCTTCCGAAAATTTCCCTCTGAAGACTGCAAATAATACTGAACCCGTGCAAGATTTAGATATCGATTCTGGCTGTTTTATTGCTTTCTGGTATTTACGCATAACTTCATCTAAATCATTACTTTTACGTGGCTCCTGAAGAACTAATTTAACACCTTTCAACCTATTGATTAATTTTGAAACGTTAAGTTTTCTCACTACTTGTTCAAGCACTGAGTAACTAGGAAAGAAAACCAAAACACCTTTAGCAACGTTTTCACAGACATCAACAATTAATGAAGCAATTTCTAGTAATACACTATACCCATTCACACATCCCTTAAATGATATCATATTTTTTGTGCAAAATATATTTCTATTATTTGGTCCAACACCAATTACAGAAGAAAAAATTTGTTCTTTAGGTGTAGTTAGGTCTCCTTGAATAATAGATTCGAATTCTGTTCCTAATTCAGATACAAATGCCTTAATTGGAGATAATGTTCCACTGGCTAGAATAACAGAACGTACGTTATGAAATGCATCATTGAAACATAGTGATGGATCAAGACACCAGAGATCTAACTTGACAGTACACGATTTTCTTTAATTTTCTCATACTTTTTAACGGTAATATGGTCTTTATCGTGTTTTTTATCTTCTTTTTGACTTGTATTTTCATGTGTACCAAAAGAATCAGAACATTGAGATATTCCTTGACTTAAGTAATTAAGCATATCAAAATCACGACTTGATTCTGCTATTGAATAAGATAAAACATATGCACTTGGAGATTTTACCAGAAAGTGCATGAAATACATAAATTTTTCAATACATTCAATACATAATGTACTTATTTTAAATTTTCTTAACACCTTACTACGATCATCCGTAGAATTAAAGATGGCGTTTTTTTCTCCAAAACCAATCGTTGAGCAACATACTAAGGCTTTTTTCAATTTTTCTAATTCTAATGGATCATCTTGATAAACAATTAGTTCTGAATAAATAAGTGATTCCATTATTTCAGATGCTTGGTAAATTTTGCTTTTTGTGTTTACATTTGGTGATTCTTTTAATACTTTTGGAGAGAAACTTTTAAACCACTCTGACAGCATATTCATAAATGCAAGCAAATATTCTAGATGTCGTAGGCATTCAGTTAAATATGATTTTTTTTGGCTATTAAGATGGATATTTTCTATGCCATAATACTCTTTCTTTATATCTGTTGAAGGATTCCTTCTCAAAGATTTATTTAATAGTTTTTTTCTCAAAGAAAGATCACTCAATGAATTAATGATTTCTTCTTCCGTGAAACTAAAGGAACTTGAGGCAAGAGAACATCCTTCCATATTGTGTGCCTCATCTAATATGACTATTGAATTTTTTAAATTAATCCTAACTTTATCTCGTATTTTTGGATCTATTATGTAGTTAAAAGGGCAAAACACAATGTCAGCACCATATTCAAATAACTTTAAAGCAGCAAAGTGTGGACAAATTTGATATTCAGTTCCATATACATTAAAATCCTCGATATCCCAGACAGGTAAGTTATTATTAATTAAAGTAATATTTGAGGCATTAAAGTTTCTATCCAAATTTTTTTTAAATGTGCATTTCGTAGTATCACTCAAATTAATCCTTTTGCATTTATCATAAATGTTTTTTGATAACTTAACATCCGGATTGGCACAAGAATGTTCTTTGGCAGACAATATTGTGTGGAAAATATTATTAGAATCTTTGGTATTTGTATAACAATACGGCAACTGTTTGAGCTCCTTTATTACTTGAGCAATTTGTTTATGAGTCCTTGTAGCATAGTATATTCTAATATTTTCCATACATGTGCAGTCATATGAATGATCTTCTTCATCTTTTACATTATCATTGACATCCAAACATCGATCAGCATTACATTTAATTTTTCTAATTTGCTCAATATTAGTGTTGCCATGTTTCTTACAATTCCTAATAGAAGTTTCCACCTTACTTTTGTAAGTCTTTAACCATCCGATTGATGAAGACAGTAATGCTATAGTTTTGCCAGAGCCGGTTGGACTTTCAATAAGTGCATTAGTTGAATTTTCAAAAGAACGAATGATTGCCTCCATTATTGAAATTTGGGAGGGGTATAGATCAAATACTCTGGGAAATCGTACGGTGACCCCAACTATTTCAATACTTTTACATTCATCGTTTTGTACTCCAATAGTAAGTTTACATCGTTTCTTTGGTATTACTTCAATATCTCTAAATTTAAAATTATTAATCAAATTAATGTTTCAGTAAAACTTACTTGGAATTATTTCCAAAATAGTCAGTTATTTTTGTCTGTTTTTGTATTCTACCACCCGATTGCAACGACATTGAGTGGAATTTTTATGACTTTAGGAAGCCGTCTTCAGATAATAGCGTACACCAGAAAGACAAAATATGTTTCACAATATAGATAAAATAAGAAAATATGATGAAAAAATAGATACAATATATACACTAAAAATAAAACATATTAAAAAATGACAATGATTAAATAATAAAAACTTACACTGTGTAAATTATCTCCAATCCAAGGGTAACAATAAAATTGTATCCTTACAAATAGGGAAATAATAAACCAAAATTAAATATAAATTAATGATGACAATCTAGGTTTAAGCTATGTTGAAAAATTCACAAATGTGAAAATATTTTCATGATCTCAGTTTATATATTGTATATTCGATGACAAATAATATAATCATTTAACTGTCATCAATAATAGAATATAATACAATTTTGTTTCAAAAAGATCAGTCACAAAAAGAATGAAATATCTAAATTAATAGAGTTATAACAATATATTGTGCTATTATAAAACATTTTTTATCTTTTACATTATTAATACCTTTTTCTTTATATCTATAATGTTTCTTTACAAAATTTTAAACCTTAAGAAGGTAACATTTTTTACTTATTGCTTAGTAATTAAATTGAATTGTTAGTATTTAAAAAAGTAAATAAATTATTATCCAAATTATATTAAATATTCATAAAGAAAACTTCTGAATGTACTTATTTCTAAGAAAATGTGTAGATATTAACAATTATCTCTTTTGTCAGATACCATTCTGATCCTAAAATATGAACTGCTTTTCTATACAGCCAAAATATAAACACAGAAAAAATCATATAAATTTGATAATTTATTTGAGATAGGTAGAACTTTTTATATATTACATCTTTGCAATTTAACAGATTATATTAGTAAGTTTCTTAAACTAAAATGTTTTTTTTATAGGTATTAAATCAAGAGACGTTTCCACACTTCTGTAATTTTTTTTTGATATTAAAAATCTTTTAACACAAATATTTATGATGTACGGAAAAAGTTATTTACCTCCAACATTGTTGTATATTTTTTATGAAACCTGAATTTTGTATCACTTGTTGCAATCCATTATTTTAAGAATTATTATTAATTTAATTTTTTATTTCAATATAAACAAATCATTACAATAATCATCAATTTTAAAATCTAAAGTGGTAAAATTCTTAAAATAAAAATTAAATCAAGTAGAACTTACAATATAATGAATAAGTAATTAAGTACGACTACAAAGTCAAATTAAATTATAATAATTATAATGCAAAAAAAAAAATATACAAATAGTTTCTATATCAAATTCTAAAGAGAAATAAATATTTAATAAAAAGTTAAATAACACTGTTTTGTCAAAAAAAATTACTAAAAAATTTTCTTCTTCATACTTGTAATGATTAAAAGATATGGAGTAAAACAATTATTAATATTTTGACAATGGAAACATATCCATAATTTCAACATAGTTTGGATATTCAAAAATATTTTCTAGGAAAACAATAAACCATGGTTCTCTGATTGAATTATTTCTAATAGAATTATTAAAGAATCTACTAAACAAATTAAAGTAATAATTATTTTCCTTGTATCCTGGTGTAATAGATCCATCAGGAACGAGATCATTCATATCGACACCACACGAATTTCCTGAAGGATATTTAATTATTAACATATAAACACTCAATGGAATAAATAATTTCATCTCTCCAACCATGCAAACCTGTAGAAGATTTGGAAATTTGAAAATTAAATCTTGTGGGACATTTTGACAACCAGCAAATGATACACTTCTAATTGAACCTGCTTTTGTGTTTAACATCTTAGTATTATCCTCATTTAGGAATGTAATCTTCTCGAAGCTAAAGTTTTCTATATTATCAGGTAACACTGAAAATATAGCATTAAAAAGAAATGAAACAAAACTCTTTTTTGACACATCATTTTTCTTAATTGAAACTTGAAATTCAATAAAGAAGCTTCTTAGATTTTTTAATGTACTACAATACGAAAAGGAATCTTTTATGATTGTCCTTGCTCCATCTCTTGATTTCCCTTCTGTTAATAAATTATCAATAAATTCCTCAGTGACAGTAAGTGTAATCTTCTCCATATTACAACATATGGAAAGTAACTTTTCAAAATGTTTTGTATCTTGTATTTTGTTAAATGACATTTCAACTTCTGAAATATGGTAAACATAATTAGGTTTATGATTAGCTTTAATTTCCATTAGACTAGTGAAGAAGTTTTGATTAATTGAGGTGTTTGTTCTTATATTAGCTTGAAGGCCAATCCTTTCTACATCTAAAATTAGATCATTAAAAAATTGATCATTAGGAAAATTTAAATTGGTATTAATTGTAAGAGAACATCCAGTTTTATGAGGTAACCATCTAAATAAGGTATTAAGTTTCTTCTGAACATTTTCAAGGTTTTCTGGAGATATTGGTGGTATCTCAAGAATGTATTCATTCAACTTTGTCAACCCTTCAACAATATTTGTAAGTGCCAATGATTTAAGAAGTGAAAAGGCCATGATATTTTCAATAGTTATTCCACTAAAAATTTTAATCTTCTGACATTTTACACGGTATAATATAAAAAGGGGAAGTGAACTACTTTGTCCTGATCCGAGATAAGATAAATTAAGGACGTAGGCAAGTGGGTAACGTAAAAAAACAAACTCTATGAATGTTGCTATCTCCTTTCCTAGTGACTCTAATTCGTGATTTCTCAAACGTTTAGGTGATTCATTTATAATTATATTAACTGTTGAATTGTGTTCAAGATTTTTGGTCTCCACGTTTTCAAGATTTTCCATTGTATCCTCAAGAGTATATTGCTTACACCCTGACTCGTTACAGAGAATTGTAAACTCTTCATTTGTTCCATTATCATGAATTGTCAGTGTAAAAGTTGGTTCATGCATGGAGAATGTCTTATGAAATTGGAAAGCCAGTACTTCAGTGTAATTAGTCCTCTCCTCCGCTAACATTTTTAAGATATCAGTAAGGGAATCTACATCATCCAATGTATCCAAAGACATGTTTATTTATTTTAATAAATAATATATCCAAATATTTAATACTATAGTGAAACCCTAAAAAAATAGAAATTTTTGTTAAAAAATAACGTAATTAATGAATATAAAAAGTTTATAAATAACTTTTGACATTTTACGAAAATTTCTGCGTTTTAGTCTTAAAAAGAAATAATAAGGAAAAATGTATGTATTGAAAAAAATCTAACCATCAAAATATACTATTTTGATGATTTCATTTATAACAACATTTATCATTTTGAATGCCTATCCAACGATTTAATTAAATATTAAAACATTTATTTGATGTTAAGAATTCCCATATATTATGTTTTTGAAATTTTAATGTATACTCAGAGAACTCTTATAAATTTAATCGAAATTGATAAATATATTAGTTAATTGTTTTTGAAAATATAGGGTTATACGTCTTAATAACATAATTGCTCTTCAATAAATATATTAAATTTGTTTAAATAGTTATAATCTACTTTGTGGTGTGCATATTTAGACGGTTGAAATAAAATGAAAATGACTATATAAAAGTCATGTGCTTGGAAACTCGAAAAATTTTTTTAAAAAATAAAATAAACCATGTTTATTGTTGCTTTAAAAAACCAATATTGACAATTTATAAAAAAAATGTATTGATTATTAAAAGAACAAAAATATAAAGTTAACAAAAGTAATGGTGCATAAAATATTCGGATAGATAAATTATATTTTTAGTTAAAATTTATTTGATTTGAAAGTTTAATAAAATAACAGAAAATTGTTATTTTTTTCCTACAATATATTGATAAAAATAGGAGGATATTAAAGAAATTGAAACAGATATTTGTTAAATTAAATGTACCTTTGAGGAATTTTCTAGAAATGTTTTATTTCACTTTTTATGATGAATTATATTTGTAGTGAAGATAAAGAAAGAAATGACACTTTTATAATTTAAAAGATAGGGGTTATCTAAATTACACAATGATAAATTGGATTCATCTTGTTTTGACACCTCAAAAAAACTACATATTTTTTAATTAGTATTTCGTAACATTGAAAAATGTTTTTTTGGGAAATAACATAGATGAATATTTACTTGAATTCCTTACTAACATCTTTTCTTTATTAAAATCACAACTAAAAATAATTTTAGCACTAAATTGTTGCAAAAGTTCTGTTGCATTCTTTACAGAAACCTTAAAACCATATAATTTTATAAAATAATTAGTTAGTTTGTTATAAACCATCTATTACTATCTAAAACTTGTCCCCATCTAGTATCTATCTTATAAATTCTAGATTTGAAGATTTTTTTAGTCTTTTCGATAAAAGCTTCGGAAATAACAACATTTACTTTACCAAATTAACGAGGCTTCTACCATTAATAAATTTATGTAAAGACAAAAATAAGTAGTAGTTAATTGGTAAACACCTAAACAGTATGTTAAGTAAGGGAATTCTTAATAGATTAACCCAAATTTCTTCTTGTCTTCGATGTTATGTGTAATGATATTTAAAAACAACGTTTTCTCAAATTTTTGAACTTTATATTTTTTTGTGAATTTTCTTGCCTGATTCCGATAACAGTTACATAAGAGATCATTAAATTTTTAAACATTTGTACTAGAAACAAAAGCCTACAAATGAATGGTTTATCTTCCAAGATTCATTCATTTATCCCGTAATCTTAAGAACAATCTTTTCAATATTACAACATCCACTACAGCATCTCTTAATTCTCTACATAATTTTCCAGTATCTTCAGTTGTGTTAATTACCAACTAAAGTTCGTTAAAAATACAATGTCATAAATATCAACTAACTACATAATTGTGATCATATAAATAAAAAAGTTAAAATGTAATATCATTCAATCATAAGAATTATCTAACTTTCTATTATTTTGTAGTCATATTCTTTTGACGAATAAAAAATAACAATGAAAAATGCTACAAAACTTTTGCAACAACCTTGTAATTTAATAATATATTCATATTCATAACTACTGAATATAAATTAACTGTAAATATATGTTAAAAAATTAAAATAAAATATGTTTGTAGGAAGTTAATTAAGTGGTTTTCTAGAAGATTTGTTATTTTCAAATGTTATTCTTAGTTATTTAAGAATGCACATTGAAACAGTTGACAATTTTGTTAATTTTTTAAGGTATTGTGAAAATGAAACTAAAGTATAATAACTGTTGTATTAGTAAAATATTTTTTTTAGAAATATAAAATAATAATAGTATTTGTTTAGTAGAGAAATGATTGTGAAAGAACTTATCTCAAGGAAAGAAATCTAGGATGACTTGATAGTTGTTTGTTTAATTTACGTTTAAAAAAATGATAAATATTTTTGTTAAAATTAATTTCTGGTTGAAATTTTTATTTAAAAAATGTCCAGTTAATGAATTTATTGTCGCATTTTGATGTAAAGTAATTTAATAAAAATTACGTTTTTAAATAAGGCTGGACAGAAAGTTTAAAATTCTCAGAAGTGATAAATTTGGTTTCATATAAAAATAACCTCAAAATTTAAAGAACATTCAATTGCATTGAATACAAATAAGAATGTCGTATAGAAATTTTATTTTACTATAAAAGAAAGGAATTAATCAAATTATACTTTATATCAATATAGAATTTCTTACTCAATAAATGTTTTGCATTAATTAATAATACTTACACAATTACTAATACCTAATCTAATTAACAAAGTGCTTTTATTAAGAGTAAGTTTTTTTATTTTTGTTAAAATTTAAATTCATGTTGGACAACAAGACATAATTTTAATAATTTAAAAGGAAAAACATTTATTTACTTTTCGATCTATGATCACTAATGTTGCAAATTTAATAAAAGACTTCATATGTTATGAGACAAAAAATAGATACAAGGTACGACGGCATGTCTAACTAATTTTACAAAAAAATCTATATTCTAAGGGTATTAATTTGATAGAAACCTTTTAATATATGAGGCGCAAAGTATACCTAATAGTATTAAAATAATTAAGTTTTTACTGCTCTATGGTACTTTAAGTCTCCCTTAAAAAATAATATTCAATGATCTTTATGGAAATTTTCCTGGTATAAGTGGCCTAATACATTTTCTATGAAATCTGCACTTTAATCTCTAGTTTAAATGGTATACTCAGTTTTTGTTGTATGTAACAGACACTAAAATAAAACCAAAACTTCTCATATTTTACAAAAACGATGAGATGTTTTATTTATTATTCGAATATATTTAGTAATGTAATCTAACAATTTGTTGATATTTTGTTATAAAAAAATCATTTATAAAACAGATTATATGGAAGCTACTAAAATAATACTTTTATAAACATTTAATATAATAGTGTTGATATAAATTTTTAAAGTTTTAATAAGTTTGACACATTAAAAAGTAAAAGAATAATTTTTAAATATAGAAATAATAAAATTTTAATTAATATTAGTTTAACTGAAAATAGTTACCATGACCACAATTATTACAGAAGATTAATTTTTATGAAACTAATGTAAATATCATCTAGTAATCTCAATGATAATGTATTATTCAAGATCTGTTTCTAGAACGGGAAAATATTATTAGTTTCCTTTTACAATGACATAATATCATAAATGATTTAAAGCAATTGCTTTTTAAGTTTATATTCTAAAGGTTTTATTTATATTTTTATTACAAAACTGTTATCGTTCTTAGAAAATAAAATATATAAACCTACTACTAAATATCAAGAAAGGAGTGTAAAACTAGAAATAATATCATAATACCGTTATATAAACAAAGTTTAAAATCGATTTTGTAAGTCTATCCTATTTTTTAGTTAAATAAATTATAGGAGAAGAAGTCTTATGAAATAAAATATAGAATATGAATACCTTATTCCGGTAAATTGTTGTTAAATAACAAAAAAAAAGCTCCAACAGCTGTTTAAAAAATATCTTGTATAAAGATATTGTTATTCAGTTTGATAGAATATGTTAATTTTTGATCTTTAATAATATTATATTTTTTTAATACTCTAAAAAAGGAAATTAGTCATTCTAGTATAAATATTTATTTTTAAATTGTTAAAGCTTATGATTCAAAAAAAGGAATTTTTTTTTGTAATTTTCTTGTTAGAAGTGATATTTTTAAAAAACAAAGTAAAATGCTTTTTATATTAAAATGTTTTTAATAAATGTAAAATATTTTTTATCTAAATTTCACACGTCATAATAACCTAACAAAAAAAACTGTTTATATTTTCTCGTTCTAAAAATAATTGGAAAATATATTAAAGTGGTAAAAAACAAAAAAATTACCAACAAATTCGCAAAAACATTGTTAAATATAAATTAAGTCCAAACATTGGATAGAAAATAAATTCAACACTTAATAAGATACTGACTACAGTTAACAACCAAAAGGCAACAAATTGAATATTATAAAAATAATTATTTCTATAACTATAATTGATATAGTCCATCAAATTTTTTCAATAGAAAATTTTTAAAAACAGTAGTGTAGTAAATTGAATTCTAAGAATGAACATTAAATATCTTATATATGTAATTGAAAGCAAATGATTTTGTTACTGATAACATTTTCATGTTACATTCATTAGAAGTAAACAAGAACTTTATCTTACTATACCAAATGTAACTAACAGTATCATTTAATTTATATTTTTTATTATCTTTTCAATTGTTTATAATTGTAATTTCTTAAAAATTTATATTTGTTTTAATTCTTTTTTTACCACGTAAGAGCATTATTATTATCAAAGTATAATATGATAAATCTTCACATGAAATTTCTTGTGTCGAAATATTAAAAAAAATTTAATATCTTTCATAAAACAAGTAAGCATATCCTTCTATGAAAATTTTACAAAAATATTTATCTGAAAAGTTTTATGTTTAAAATGGCATAATTTCTATATTTCTTTAAAACGTTCATTAATCACACACATTTACAATCTTAAGTACTTTAAAAATATATTTACAGATGAAGGAAATAAATATAATTATTTTCATAGTTTAAATTATTACAAAAATAACGAGAATTATAGCAATGATGATTACCAGTGAATATTTTTTTATAATAATTTTTTGTAGTAATACTACACAAAAATATAAATTTAAACCATTCACTCACATATAAATAATTAATAGTTATATATTTTATTCATTTGAAAGTAATTAAATTTAAAATTTTTACACTTGAATTTCGGCGATTACCTTTTTTAGTGACATCATGTTTTTTTTACTAATGATAAATGTCATTAACCTTATTAAGAAATTTGTTCGATTTAAAATGATATTAATAGATCAAATATCTGACAAGCAAAAAACAGTATAAATAACTGACGATAATTTTATATGAACACCTAAAAAATGAAGGTATTTTTGTATTTTTTCTATTCAATTTTATCTGTTACGATTTATTCCAACTCTCCTTTTGCAAGAGGTACAGGTAATAGACAAAAATGTGGATATGAAGAAAGTAAACATGAACAATTTGCTCAAAAACTTACTCACAAAGGAAAAATTTTTGATAAGGTTAAGATAAAAGAATTTAATTTGTTAAGTAATAGCAAACCATGTATGAAAATGTGTGATTTAGTAAACAAAAATTGTCCAGAAATTAGTATAATTAATCCAACAAGCAAAAAACCTGAATACTCCGTTTTTGTTGTACGAGAAAACGATTCCGAAAAGTAAGTTTATAAAACGTTATTAAATAGATTTAAATTTTTAGAAACCAACAAAATCCATCTACATATTTACATGATACAATAGAAATAGATAGTAATGCTGGAGTAGTTAAATGTCCAGGACCAGAAATGTTTAAAGATAACCAAAATATAGAATGGACACCAAACCCAATTGCAAAATATCGTCAGTTAAAGTATGACAATAACCGTTTAACCTACATGATCATCGCTCCAGATGAAAGGAAAGAATTTAAAGTTAGTTGTGGTAAGATTAGACAGGTACCAAACGATCCAAAATATGATATTACATGGGACTATAATATTAAAGTCGTTGATAAACAATACAAATATGGCCCTGATATCTCGCCAGATTATAGTGGATCAATTAAATGTTCTGATAAGGATACTGAGGATTATGCTTTAATGTTTGCAGCAGTTCCACAAGATAAATGGGATAGATCAAAAGACGGGAAAACATCACGAGTAAGACAAATTACCAATAATGATAAAATATATCCTGGTGAAATCATTTTTATTTATAAAAAGATAACTCAACAAAAACATGAAGCGTTATCATTTGAACCACTATGTGTGAGAAAGGTAACTGACGGAAAATCATCAAATAATGGTGGTAAAAATGATTGGAGATCAAACAAAGGAAATTCAAATGATTTGAGACCAGGTAGAGGAGATAGAAATAAAGGAGATAATAATAAAGAGGATTCAAATGATTGGAGATCAGGCAGAAGAGGGACAAATAGCGGAGGTTCAAATGATTGGAGATCTGATAGAGGAGATAATAATAAAGAGGATTCAAATGATTGGAGATCAGGCAGAGGAGATAGAAATAAAGGAGATAATAATAAAGAGGATTCAAACGATTGGAGATCAGGCAGAGGAGGAACAAATAGTGAAAGTTCAAATGATTGGAGATCTGATAGAGGAGGAACAAATAGTGGAGGTTCAAATGATTGGAGATCAGGCAGAGGAGGAACAAATAGTGGAGGTTCAAGTGATTGGAGATCAAATAGAGGAGATGTTAATGAAGGGGATTCTAACAATTTTAGACCAAGTAGAGGAGATCGAAATAATTGGAGATCAAACAGAGGAGGCTCGAATGATCAAGAATCAGACAATGGAGGTTCAAGCCCCATAGATTTAAATAAAAAGTATTACGATGACACAAACTATTAAAATATAATGATATTTAATGTTAAAAAAATTTTAAATAAATAAGACCATTTTCTCACTTTTTAAACTTTTTTAGAGTAAAGTTACATACATCTCTAATATTCTTGTAGTTTTGACTTCTTAATAAATTCTATAAGAAGTGTTTTGGTTAAATAATTTTAAGAACAATTTAATTATGTAAAATTTTAAATTTGTTAAACATACTTAAAGAATAATTTGCTTTGCTTAGCGAAAGCAATGCTAATAAGCGATTACCCCATGTCAACAATCAAGAACGACTGGTTATTGTTATTAGAAAAAAAGATCAAAGTAATAAGGAGAAGCTTCATTGTTGATGTAAAAGAGACCTGAATTAGAAGATTGATGCTAATTGAAGAAAACTAACTTAAGAAAAGTATTGTAATTCATGTGGATAAATATTGTTTTACTAGAAAAGTTGTAAATTCGTCTTTGTTACTTAAGATTCAGTTAGGAAAGGCTGATTTTATGTTCGTAAACAAAAATTCTATGCCTAAGTAATATATACATTATTCAATGAAGAAAAAGTTGAATGGCAATAATTCCAGTTCGATAACTAAAGCTTCAAGTGGAAAACAGAAACTCCAAGTTTATAAATGAAAAACTGGTTAAGCAAAATCAAACTCTTACTGAACAACATATATGTAGATTATAATCAGTCATGCTAATCTAGTAGCATCATCGGTAGATCTAGGCATTAATATTTACAATCCAAAGATTTTGTGAATATCAAATGATCCCAGGAACATTATAAAGTTAAAAACAATAGAAAAAGGATAAATATAAAAAAGTGACAAAATCTTATACACAACAACATCATGGGGAAACAAGTAGTAAAAAATTGATAAGAAGTAGCGAAATAATTAGAAAAGTTTCTCTTTGTATGAAACCATTTATATATGCTTAATCACTAGTCTATTTAAATATTACCATATATATTATACCATAGCTATTATAAAACTTTAAATAAATTGTTTTTATTAAGAATTAATACATAACTTTTAAATAACAAAATGATAAAATAATAAAGAATAAATTATTTGTAAGGCTTATATTAACAGAGATTGATGAATTTTTTTTCACATATTTTGCCTTACAAACCGTCATATTACTAGACTTAGAGATTAAATCATCGAGATCATCCACACTAACAACATCAAAATATAAATTCGAAGCATTTTTTATTGTTAAAAGTGATTTTGTATTATTTCTTTTTTCAATTACTTTTCCGATATCAAGAAAACGTGCTACAACATGGTTTGTGTAGTAGAAATATCCTTGATTCCAGGAGTCTTTTAAGAATACATCAGCTATTTGTGAATTATAGAATTCGTCTTCTTTAAGATTTGAAATAATATATATTGCTATACCTTCACCAATAGGATTATTCATTGACCATCGTGCTACTTTCATTGATTCTATATCAAGTTGTCGAACACTTTTATTTGAGTATATCATATCATATAAACATAATCCATCAATTGCTTCTTTGCAATTTGTACCTAACGAGGGATCACAAGGTATTCCTTTATTTGTTGTCTCTGAAGTCCATAAATATACATGAGAACCAGGTATACTACATGGATCTGTAAGTTTATATAGTAATTCCTTCGTTTTGTCTACGGTATCATCCGTTGAATCTGAAGATAGTGCAATATAAAAAGCATATGTCCAATTTTTACAATTTTTGAAATCATTTTCATTTGATGTACATACAATTTCCTCTGGCCAATTATCTAATTTATATTGATTGTACCCTCCACTACACAATCCATATAAAGAGGCATTAACAGATTGTAAATTGTCATAATCAACAGTCATAATATTCATACTGGTAGATGGTTCTTTTAAAATACCTGCAAAGTCACATTTCCTATTTGCTTTGTCATCCATAATTTGTAAAATATTAAAAATCACATTATATTCTTGTATCCCATTATAAATAATTTTACTACTATTAATAAGACTTTCCATTGCTGTTCCAGACCAACTATTACATTCTATATTTGTAATAATATAACCAGCAAGACCAGATGATGAATTATAATTTTTTGTATACCTAAAATTATGATAAAAAATTTATCTCTTTTTCTTTACTTACAAATGAATTAAATCGTTCCAAAAATTATTATATGTAATATTTGGCTTGACGTCATTTAATGTTAAGTTATTCAAAAGCATCATGCAGTCTTGTGAACCTAAACAGGATCCTTTAGCAGCATTTTTTGCAAAAAATTTCATATTTATATCTTCAGTTGTACAATTATCATAGATTTGATTCGTTTTAAACTTAATTTTATTCCATTCTTCCTCATTTGTCTCTTCTGATAGTATGAAAGTTATTGTACTATACCAGGAAGGGCAATAATTATAAACTGAATGAAAAAATAATTAATCAATAAAGGATGTAATTCTTACGATCAGTACATCTGTTGGTTGTGTAAACCTTTGATGCAATAAGTGGTATAAAAACTATTAAAATTAATAATATATTCATATTATGATTTTAGATTATTAGTTAATATTAAAAAATTATGATATTTATAATAGATATTTGACTCTTATCAATAAAACCACAATTAAATCTTCTTTTCTTATCGAATAACAAAACTTTGGCTCACATTAAATTTTAATTCTTTTTATATGACGTATTAAAGAGAAAAGGATCTAAAAAAGTTTTTTTAGAATTATTTATGGAAAGGGATACTTGATAACAAATTTCTTAATTACATCATTGTCCAATTGTTTTAACAATAAATGATTTTT
Organism: Strongyloides venezuelensis; assembly: GCA_963280985.1. Lineage (NCBI taxonomy): Eukaryota > Metazoa > Nematoda > Chromadorea > Rhabditida > Strongyloididae > Strongyloides > Strongyloides venezuelensis. Next base: position 24,635,619 of record CAUJLX010000002.1, read on the forward strand.
GCTGTAATTGCAATAATTTACTGTAGTTTTAACAGTTCCGTTTGACTACTTTTGATGAATGTTCTGTTTATTATTCTTCTGAAATTTTTCTTTAGCCTACATCGTTATCTCTATCATATTTAATTTTCTCTGGATAAAGATTATTCTTATAATCATCTTCAAGAGTAATCTCTAATGCAGTGAAATGATTTCTTAGAAAAAAATTGAATATATTACTCTAAGAATTATATTAATATCTGAAGACCTCTTTCATTTACAGATTTTTAAGAACCATTAATTACAATAAGTTTATTCAATAACATGAAATATTAAATAAAATTTATATTTACATCTTCAATTTCATTGTTTGAACCAGTAACACTTTTATTATCCTCAACTACATCACTTTCATAAATATTACATTCTTTAACAGCTATAACTGGTTTAGTATCATCATTTAAATCATTTTCATGAATATCATATTCATTCATTGCTTTCACTAGTATACTTTCATCATTTACATCATTTTCATGAATATCACATTCTTTCTTTGTCATCACTGGTTTTTGCATCGTTTCTGTAATTTCTAAATAAATTCTATCGACATCTGGCAATAATTGTATGTATCCGTATGAATCATCACCATATTCTAACTGTTTACCCATACATTCTCTTAATTTCGTAAAAGTAGGTCTTTTTTCTGGATCCTCATTCCAACAGTCAGTCATTATTTTATACACTTCATCAGTACAAAATTCGGGTTGGTCTAATCTATTTCCTGCTCCTAAATGATCTGCTAAATCACACAATTGCACAGTTTTATATGGAACTTCACCAAATGAAAATATTTCAAATAATAATACACCATAAGCCCATACATCGGTTTTGACAGAGAATGTATAATATTTTAGTGCTTCATATGACATCCAACGTATAGGGAAATTTCCCTCCATTTGTCGTGTAGTTTAAATCAACCATATTTCGACATAAACCAAAATCTCCAATCTTTAGTATTTTTAATATTATTAATTAGTTTAGTAACAACTTACTTTTGCTACATTATTTTTAGTTATCAAAATATTTCTTGCTGCAATATCTCTGTGTATAACATTCTTTGAAGATAAATATACCATGCCATCAGCTACTTGCCAGGCAAATGAGTATAAATCTTTCATTGAAATATCATTTTCATTTTTTTCATTATCATTTTTCTGTAAAAAATTATTTATAAACAACATAAAACATAACAACTTACCTGGAAATTCTCTTTATTCTGTTTTCTTAAAAATTTCAATAAATCTTCATTTTCACAATACTCTAAAACTAATATAGGTAGATTCCAATCCGTTATACATCCAATAATATTAACAATATGTGGGTGATATCCTAACTCTTTCATAAATTTTATCTCATCAAGTAAATTTTTCTTATCATTGGTATCGTTATTTCTTAAACATGTTTTTACGGCAACTTCATTTGTCAAATTAGTCATAATATCCAATTTTATATTTACACTCTGACAAGCATTCTTCAATGGATTTGTTCCTTTTATAAATCCTTTGTAGACTGAAGCAAATGCTCCTGATCCTAAACGACTATTATAATTAATTGCCAAATCATCAGCATGCATTTCATAACGATCATTTCCACATCCATTGGGACAATCTGTATATCTTTCTTCCATTTTCTTAAAATTTACGACACATTCTTGGAATTCTCTATTATTCTTATTTTTAATTGCTATTTGCACAGCTTCACATGATGCTGTATCAACATCCAATGTTTTACTAAAAGATTATATATTAATGAAAGAATTTTTTAAACACTATATTACCTAAATTTACTTAGTTTAAATCTGTATTTTATCTTTCTAAATCTTATCCAAAAACCAGAACAAATTGCAATCAGAGCTACTAACGATCCACATACGATAAGAATAATAGTTTCAACATTAGTTGATGAAGTCTTCTGTATTGCAGCTTTATAATATGTATCACCAGTACAAATTTGTAATGTCACTGAAATTCCATTCAATTGTTCGGTTATATTTACAATCCTATCCAAAACAAAATATTCATTTGCTGCATTAGATAAAGACCGAAATTTATCCATAGGAGCTTTGTTTTTTGGAGCTAAATCAATAAAATGTGTGATCAATTTATTCTTATATAAAAAATATCCATACTCAAATGAATCTACAAAGAGTGGTTGTGATATAGCACTTGAAGTAAGTTCTGATTCTTCAAGATTCGAAAAAATATAAAATGCTAATGTTTGTCCAACATCAAAATCATCAAAACTATTGACAACCTGTACTAAACTTCCAATGTCTATTTGGCTGGATGTTGAGTTATGATATGATAAATCGAAAACTGTTAATGATGTAATTTTTTCCATACACGCTTCTGTACTAGGATCACATTTCATATATTTATTATCAGGATTGGAACTCCAATAAATAACTGTTGTCCCTTCTATTGAACATTTCTCAAAAACTTTTGATGCTAATGTTAAGATATTTTTTAATTCATCTTTTGGTGTATCATCTTTGATGGCAAAATACATTAGTAGTGTATATGTATAGCATGAATGTTCATCAACACCAACAGTATCTACAACGTTAAACAAAGTTATTTTTATATTATAATTAATAAATCTTACATAATGTACAATTTGAAGGATCATCAAGATTGGTATCAAATAAGTTAGTTGTATAAAATTCTCTAGGTGAACACATTCCATATGTTTCTGAACTTAATTGATTAATCTCACCTGAACTTACTGTTATGACATCTAGTAACGGTGATGAACTATTTATAGTTGGATTTATTATACAGACACCTCCATAATCAGCATCTGTTATGTGTATTAATTTTGTTACAACAGTATACTTTTCAATAAAACTTGAAACTTCAGTACTTTTTGAGTAAAAAGAACTTAAATCAGTATTCTCCCAATTTGAACAATTAATATTTGTTATAATATATGAACTTAATCCTTGAGAATTGAGATATTCTTTGCTATAACTAAAAATAATAAATAAATTTATATTTTGTATTTATACTTACAAACTTTTAAAATCATCCCAAAATCGATGATTACAATTATACACTGTATTGTCTGGTATATTCAAATTCTCGATAACATATAAACAATCTGAACTACCAATACAATTTCCTAGAAGTCTTTGACAAGAATGAATTTCTAGTGATAATGCTTGGATATAATTACAACTGTTCAATGTATTAGCCATAATTTGTTTGATCATATTAAATTGTTTATCTGTTGTAGTACTATCTAATAGCAGAAAAATGCCAGAGATCCAACTACCGCATACATCATATGCTTTAAAAGAGTTGTAATTAACATTAAATTTACTTACTATGTATACATTTGGAGTTGGAACTTGTTGTAACGTATTGAGGATAAACATTATAAAAGTACAATGAAATAATTAATAAAGAAATAAATATTGTTGATTTATTAAACATCTTTTATGATTGCAATGAAAATTGACAAATAAATATTGATGATGTATGGTATTAAGTTCAAGTCAACTTTACTATCTTAATCGTTAATAATCTTTTTGAATATATAATTTAACACTTTCTTATCATTGTTAAGGATCTTTTCAATTGTAATATATACTTGCATGTTTCAATTTTTGGTGTGGTAAAAAAAATACATGTTATGCTGATAATATGATGTGGGTTATTATGAAGTTTGAAAAATTTTTTATAGAGGATAATTTTTATGAACAGTTTGTTTATTACTTTTTGGATGGTAATTTTTTCTACTGATAAAAAATAAAGCTGTTGAGGATAGATAGTAATGACATACTTTTGCATGTTTATTTATAAGAAGATATAAGTATTTTATGGAGAAACATTTTTATAATTGATATAAGATTCATTGAATGCAAAACTAAAAAGAACCTTTCTTCAACATCACTATACTTTCTTCTATCTTTATCACAAAAATAAACCATTAAATTCATCATTCTAAGAATATTAGAACAAAATTCTTATAATCATTTTTGTCAAATTATTAACAAACTAATCATTAAACATTATAATATTTAAAATAGAAATTAATTGTTGATTTCATTGACTTGATGATACAATTAAAAAGTGATTTTTGTAAATAAGAATTAAATGGTATTATTGCAAAGCATTGATGTATTTTTTGGGTAAATACATAGTTTCTGTACAATAGATAATGATAAACATTTCAAATTGTTACTAATTTTTTAGTGAATCAAATAACATAGAATGTTTCCCAAATTAAAGGGGAATTTCCTAACAAAAACAAATGAAAAAGTATTTATTAAATAGTTGAATTTACGTATGACTTATTTTATCTTTTAATTACGGTAGACAAAAAACAGAATAATTATAATAATAATGTTTTTATTGCACATTTATTCACCAATTATATTTAAATTCAACAACAAAACCATATAAATAAACTATGGTATATATTTGTAAAATTTTATTAATAAAGCAATTATTATAAATGAAAACTTTTCGAAGGTCAATAAACTATAAAATTATATTATTGAATACTATAATAGAAGTTAGAATTTTTTTCTACATTTTTATTAATTTGATTTTTATATCAATTAGATAAAAAAAGTTATTTGTAAAAATGTAATATAACTCATAATATCTCCACATTTTCGTCGGCTTTTTCGGATATAAGCTATAAATAGGGATTCCAATAGAATATTTATTTTAATTAACCGCCACAACTCATGGGATATACCTCAAAGCTAGTTATATTATTATATCATTGCAAATTTGTCTAAACTCTCAACGATAAAAAATAATTTCCATTTTAATTAACCGGAAAGGAATAATATATTTGTGTTTTTGGATTATAAAATTAATACACCGTGCGGTAAGATAAATCTCTACTAAAAGCTTCCTTCCTTTTTACTGTTATAAAGATTTATTTTGTTCTCGATGTTATTTAATCGTTGATAATTATTATTAAACAATTGAACCATGTTAACAGACAATAGTTTACTTCTTGAATTATTAATTGTTTTAAATCTGTAAAAAAATATTTGGATAATTAAAATTTTTATCACTTCCAATCTGGGTTATTAAGAGATCAGGTACGGAAGATAAATTACTATATAAAGTATCGAATTCTATCATTTGATACTATTACTAGGAAACTATTTAAAAAATAAATATAATGAATAGTATTTCTAAATCTATTGCTTTTTCTTTCTTACTTTTTGGAGTATCTTTTTGTCAATCAGAGATGCCACCAGGTTTAGGTGGTGATCCTAGTGGATTCAACGGTGGTCCTGGGGGTCCAGGAATGGGAGGAGAAATGGGAATGCATCATATGTTACCATTTTTAATGGGAGCTTCCCAGCAAGATATCCAATCTTTCATGGACATTATGAAGAATCAAGCCATTACAAAATCTGAAGCCCAAACTGCCGAGGATGCCTGGGCATCAACTAAAAATGAAACTGTTCAATCACTTTACAATGCATTCAAGAGCAATAAAATAGCTAAAATGCAAGAAATGAAAAATACAATTAGTGAAAAAGATTTCAAGTCTATCTGATTCTGCTAAACAAATTGTAAACAATATTCAATCTGTCATGGAAAATATGAGTATTACAAAAGCTGATGAACACTCACAAATAAAGGCAATTTTAGATACAGCTTCAGAAGCCGATAAGGAGTCTATTAGAAGTGTCTTACCACACATGGAACATAAAATGGGACACGGAATGATGGGTGAAAATGGTATGACAGGTCCACCAAGTAGCATACTACAAAACTAACTCAAATATTCAAGCATTTGTAGTAAATTCACCATATTTAACATCTTTTTCAAAAAATGATACTTTGTAAAATCATGTTTTTTTAATTTGTAACAGTTATGTTAAATAAACTTTCACACTCACACTGGTAAGATGATCGTATTTTATGCATTTTCGCTCTTTTTGGCGGGTAGAAACGCATTTTTATAACTTCAGGACATATCGTAAAAGTGATATTAAAACATTTTGTATTGTTATTTTTATTAAAAATGAGGTATTATGCTTTTTTAAAAATTTCAATTTTGAAGGTGTTTTTCACCTCAAAAAAGTTCAAAAATGGCACTTTTGTGACTTGATAGAAGCTACCACGAGATTTCAAAAAATCTGAGATAGATATCATTCGATTCTTCAACTTCTTATCTATAACATATTTTTTTTTCGAAAAACATTTTTCAACAGGAAAAAAGTTATGAGGCAAAAATAAGTTTACCTCAAAAAGTACCAAATTTTTAATGATAAAAAACGAAAGATATATTTTTTACGTAATTTTATTTAAATTTAAATATTAAATATATTAAAGAAAACAAAATGTAAACATATAAGAAAATTACCAATTTTTAGAATCATGATAATTATGTTTTGCCTTCATCAAATAAAATATTCTTTTGTATTGTTCTGTAGAATTATAAGGATAGCTAACATATCGACATCAACAAAGTTGTTGTCAAAATCACTATAAAGGCATAAACAAAGTAATATATCATCACTGTTCAATTTATTTGCCTATCTCAATATGCCTGAACCAAAATATGGTATTTTTGTGGTACATTGAATTCTTTAGTAACTGTTGAATATTTATAGAGATCCTTCAAACTGTTCATATAGAAATTCAAAACATTTTATTAATTCGTCGGTAATGCTTAATCTCTCCTTATATAAAAAGTTTTAAAGGCTTTTAGAAAGTTCATTTCTTGTTTTTGGTTTGTTCAATAATCAAGTTTAAATTACTTCAGATACTTTAAAATTCTTAATAAAGCAAATTTGGTATTTTCAGGCATATTGAGATAGGCAAATAAATTGAACAGTGATGATATATTAATTGTTTATACCTTTATAGTGATTTTGAAACATTTTTGATGTCGATACGTTAGCATCCTTGTTAAAAAATGTTATTTGATTTAATAAATAGAATATTTTTTTGATGAAGGCAACATAATTATCATGATTCAAAAAATTAGTTATTTTTTTATTTGTTTGCATTCTTTTAGAATTTTATAATATATATTTTTAATATGTTTTATAACATAAATAATTATTTTTTTATCATTTTTATTTTAAAATTTTGGTACTTTTTGAGGTAAACTTACTTTTTGCCCCATAACTTTTTTCCTGTTAAAAAATGTTCTTCGAAAAAAAAATATGTTATAGATAAGTAGTTTAAGAATCGAATGATATCTATTTCATATTTTTTGAAATCTCGTGGTAGCTTCTGTAAAGTCCTAAAAGTGCCATTTTTGAACTTTATTGAGGTGAAAAACACCTTCAAAAATGAAATTTTAAAAAAGCATAATACCTCATTTTTAATAAAAATAACAATACAAAAAATGTTTTAATATCACTTTTATGATGCGCCTCGGAAATATAAGACTTTATAAAAACGACGCAAAAAAACGTCATTTATACAAAATCCCGTTTTTAATACTACGCGTTAGCGATGTTTAAAATCTTAGCTATTCTGAACTAAGAAAGAATGTAATATATTTATGTCATTGCTTTTATTCATTGCTCTCGGCTAATTATTTCAAAAAAATACGGTAATATCAAAAATTAAAAAAAATTTCTAGTGACTATGCTTTTATATAAACCATTAGCTTTATTATAAATATTTTCTTTATCTAAAATTTTATTATAGGCATGAGTTTCCTGTAATTAATTGTTTTTGTCTTCATATTATAAATTATCTCTTTATATCATAAACAGAGATTTTTATAAATTATAGAGGATTTAAAACAAAAATACATATTAATAGACATATCTACAAATCTTCATTAACTTTAAATTCATATAAATGTTAGCGTTAATCATTATTGAAACGATTATTTTAACTTTATCAATTATTCTGGGAATCCTAACATTAGGGAAAATGTTATAAATTTAAAAATTGTCACATTCATGTTAAAGTATTATTAATGGTAAGCTAGCAATTAATAATAATTTTGTATTTTTTAGTGTATCATTTTTGATGTTATTATGTCAGATGTTGGTGAAGGTATACACTTTATTTTAATTGAATATTACAAAATGGATCATGAACTAGTTGTTCCTGGGTTGGCGCATTCATTACTTGTATCTGGAAATGTTAATTCATGTTTTATATGTGTTATAGTTGTTTTGGAGCAAATATTTGCCACAAGATACAGTAAAACTTATGAACAAATGAATTATTTTTTGGTACTTATTGTTATTCATACCATCTTCTTCATTTTATTCATTGTCCTTGAATTTTTCTTAATTGATGAATGTGTTATTATTTTTATAGAATTCTTCTCTCTAATTTTTGCAATCATACTGTGTATAATACTTCATTTCTATTCCTTAAAAAAGAAGAACAATATTGCAAGCAATAATTTTCAAAAAAGAATGGGTTGTTTACTATCAGAAAAATATGTTTTGAATCAAATTAGAAGAGTTTCAAAACAAATGATTATATTTACCGCTGGTTTTGTAATACACTCACTTATCAATGTAGGCATTGCAGCTTTTACAAAATTTTCAAGAGAAGAAGAACATCACATTGACATATACTATATAATATCAAAGGTTAACTTTATGTCTAGAAATATGTTTACACCATTGTTTTTAATATCAGTAAGTCTGGGATGAAATGGAAATTATATTGTTTATTAAACTTTTATTATAGATATTTTCGCCTGACTATTTTAAAATATCCTTCTACCAAAATATGTGTTTAGAGATAACATCTGATAAAGTATCTACAATTAAAGTTGTTGATGAGAGACAACAACATTTCAATCAACTTCAAAAACAATGGAAATATTAATTATTTTTCAACGAAACGTCAATGAACTTCTAAAGAATGTAAAGAAAGTAATAATTTCATTGATGTTATTATAAATTATCTACATCTGAAATAGAAATAACAATAATATTATTATTTATAAGTCTAATTAAATTTATTTTTTTAAAATACTACAAAGTCCATAATGTAAAAATGAACTAACAATTAGAATTACCTGTAAACAGAACGTACGACTGATTATAATTTAATTATAAGACAGAATTTAGAAATTACTGTAAGAAAATCAAGAATTGAGGTAAGATAGGTACTCCCCGTTTTGATGTCTAACTTAAGACACCTTTGTCGATGAAACATTAAAAGAGATTGTAAGAAACAGATGATTTACATAATAAAAATGTCGATTATAAAGCACAACAGTTATTTATATAAATGTTTTTAATAACAAACAATATTTCTAATCTTTTTAATGTCTCTAAAATGATTAACAAAACAATTACAACTAAACAAGAGTAGGATCAGGTTTGAATCGAGGTTCAAACTTTGCTTCCCCAATATTCCAAGCCTCTACTTTCGTTGGTAACATATCTCCATACAAACTCAAAATACCATCCTTATCATTTTCATCATAAGCATTATCACAAAGTGTCACATCAAATTGTTCAAATAGTTTCTCAATCATCTTAAATTGAGGATCAATACACAATTTCAGTGGAGCCCTTGAATTTTTTTCATCATATCTCATACCAGCTACCTTGGCAAACTTCTTTGCTAAAAGTATTTGCAATGGTGGTAGTGGAAATGTTCTTGGAAAAATAATATTTTCCATTTGATTTCTATTATATAACAATTTTTTTTCCTCACTCTTTGGTACTAACTTCCAATCACTCCTGTTAAGGTCTTTTGAAAATTCATATACACCCAAATTTCTGCCTCTGAAAACCCATTCACCGTATACACGACCTTTTTGTTGCCAGGGATCCATTTCTGGAAATGCCTAAAATACAATGTAATTTTTTATGGTTAAATATTTAGAACATACTTTAATAATTTTAATATAACTTGGTTCAGTAGGCCATTTTCTTGTCCATTCTGTTTTTGTAACAATTCTTCCGGCTCCCATTTTTCTTAATTGACATAATATTTCAAATAAAAATTTTCCCTCTGCGGAGTAGTCATAATTTCCTATGAAACGTATAGGTTTTGCTGCTGCCATTTTGACTGAAAGATAAATATAGTCTTGTTAAAAGAAAGAAAAGTAATTATTATAAAATTAGATTATCAAAAAATAATTAACTTCTTGACAATATAGAACGACCATTATTTCTCCAATTGAATTCGCTGTAGGAGTTTTAAGTTGACAATTGTATTTTATGATACCTTGATTCATCGAAAAATTATTGTAATATTTTATGTGTGTGAAAAAAAGTTTTTACATAGAGTTATATCATTCTAGGATTCATTATGATTGCTTTGAACAAGATTCTAAAAAATGTACATTAATATTTAGAATACTACAGATATTAATGTTAGCAATATGATCAGGATTCTGCCACATACAATGAAAGCATTTTTTAGTAAGATTACACTTAAGAACCAACATTAAAATTGAATAATTTACTATTTAACGGAAATGAGTATATGTAATTTGTATATATGTTAAATATGTAAGCAATTAAAAATTTAAAGTTGTTTTTTAAAACTTTTTTCTTTAATTTCAAGAACAAAGAGTTAATAGTGCAAAAAAAATAGGAAAAAGTTGGAGAATTTGAAAGACAAAACATCTATAGTTATTTAGAGAATGTCTAATTAGATTATCATGGCTGGAAATTGTTATACTCGTTGATTAAGAATGTGTTTAATAGTACTATTTTCTATTGAAATTCCATATTTAATATAAATAATATCTTAATTTTTGGATAACATGATTTGATAATGTAGTTGTTTATGAGATAAGATATTAAATTGATAACCCATCATAATTCTCTGAGATCACAATGTTAGCTATATCTTCTAAGATTGCACTAGGGATTTCTTCTGTAGATTTAGAGATTATTGTTTGTTTGTGTTGCTTTTATTTGTGTACGAGATGGTTGTTTACAGTGTGACATTCTTGTGGACAGGCATGTTTGGTGTTACATTGGTGGGTGATGTATTTGCAGAAAAGGGAATTCAAATAATCCTTAGGAGTTCCTAGATAATAATAAAAATACAAATAAATAAAGAGGATTTCAAATAAGAACCAAAGAATATAAAGTATATATAAAGGGTTCAGGAGAAGGTAGAAAAATTCAGAAAGATTCAGGGGATAATTATAGTGTTGAGAGAAAATTCATAGAATATGAGTGAAGATTTTGGGATTATAGGAAATTTTGGGCATTTTAAAGAGAATGATATTTTCATATGTTAGATTCAGACATTCAGGAGGAAATCATTGAACTCGAGTGTAATTTATAGAACTACAAAAGTTTCATAAGTCTCGAAGAAGAAGTATGACACTTGGAGATAAACTCATATAATTGGGAGGCGTTTTGTAAAAGAATGATAATTAATATAATTTCGAAGAGGATCATAGTGTCTAAGGGTAAATTCCCTCGATTCAAGAAAAAGTTCATTGTTTTCAGGGAAACTAGTACTGATTCACATGAAAAAATACAAAAAGACAATCTGATAAGCAAATTTCTCTTGAAATAATTGCCCTTATTTTGACAAAGTACAATTAAAAAAGTAGTTAAAAAGTAGAATTTGTCCATGCTTTTAATAGTTTTTTACAATAAATAAAAAAATAAAGTATTTTCTTGTTTTCTATAGGGAATTAATGTTCTTTAGATTTTGTTTTATGAGCATTTGAAAGTTTTATATCGTTGAATTATTAAGATATCTTTTTTGTCATGCTATATTTTTTTCATTTAATCTAAAGTACATTTTTTAATGAAAAACTTGAAAAATATCTTCTTGTGGAAAATAATATCTTTAAAACATATCTTTTTCACTTTTTTTTTTTATTAAATTTCCAGAGCTATTTAATTATATAAAATATCATTTAATGATATTTTTTGTCAGTTTATGTTTAAGTTTATTTAATATTGAAATTAAATTTTATGTATCTAAATAGAGATTTTTAATTTAAGGCTACTTTTTAAATTTTTTATGGAAGTATGGAAGAATGTATTGAAATAATAGATGAAGATATAATACATTTTAATTTCTTGTATTTAACTTTATTTACTTTTTATTGAATGAATGTTTTATATACACATAGGGAAATAAAAAAATTAAATTAAAATAATGTGACTTTTGTTTTATGATAACTATGTAAAATGGAATTGTGTATTTATTTTCATAGAGATAATATTTATATATTATTGTGATAAAAAAATAATGTGTGTACAATATTTTATTTTTATAAAAGGTAAATTTATATGTTTTAAATTTAAAAAAAAGTTGTATTTATGTTTAATTTATAAACAATTTTAGTTGGGGCCTTGTAAGTGGTAAAATTAATACAATTTCTAATGATAGGAGATCATCATATGAAAAAAGATAATAACCAATTTCTTGTCAAGTAATTATTATCAATTCATTAATACTTTTTGTCCTTTAAACTTTTAATATGGTATTTGAAATTTGATTAAATATATAAGGGTGTGATAAATTTTGAAAATGAGACGATGTTTAATTAAAAAAAATTTATCGATATTAAGGTTGTCTTCCTTGGCCGGCATCTTGGCCTTGGGAATTTTGGTTTGACCCAGGAGTCGTTTGTGTATCATTTTGATGGTTTCCAATTACTTGTCCAGGGATAATTTTTGAAACATTTTCATAAGCAACATCCGCTAACCCTTTAGTAGCAGTAGCTAAAATTATAATGTAAATATATATAATTAATAAATTTAATAATAAAATAAACATGCCTGCAGTGTTAACAACTTCCTTAGTTTTGTTTAATACAGTATCAAAAAGAGATTTCTTAAAAAACAAGTTATAAAGGCAAATAAAAATATTTAACTTACAGCACCTTCAGCCATATTGAAATGTTAGAATATTTTTTGAGAATTTATCTATAAAAAGAAATATTAGAGTACAAAAATTCCAAAAAAAAGAAAAATTAATTTAAAATAGTCGAGAAAATTATATAAAACATTTCAAAAAATAGTTAAACATTAGCAATTCCATTAAATTGTTGTACTTATAGAAAATGTCATACTTTATTATCTAATAATATGAGAATATATTTTTTATTATATTTTTTTATGTACGATTATTAAATATTATTATTGTATGATTTGTATATCTTAATAATTTTCATACTTTTTATATACAATATGCTTAAATATTTAATAAACTTTTGACATATAAAAAGTTTTTGATAAGTCAAATATGTGCATACTTTTTTCTTATTTATAGTTTACTCAGAGGATGAAATATTATTATAGAAGTTAGATAACATATAGAGAAACATTAAAAATACATTAATTGTTACAAACGTATATACTATGCTAATATATTTTTATAGGGGAATATTCTAAGTATTTTCCAAAGTAAGCATCTTCTTTTTCTTTTAAAATTTGTATGCTTACATTTTTATTTTATATAATATTGGATAGATATATATATGAAGATGATAATAGAGTAAAAGAATAAGAAACTAAGAAAATGAAGGCTTTATATGACAAGTGTCCATACTTTCATTTCTCTTTACTTTTTTCTTCTATCACAATTATTATCATCATAGTCTTCGCGTACCCCTCCTACATCTTATGGATGAAAATCATCAGAGAAAGAAACCCAAAATTTTATAATGATAGAGAGTACTTCACGTAGTTAAATATATGCCTTAAATGTATATATTTATTGAGAGTATAAAATAAAAATGGCAGAATAAAATATTTGGTGAATGAATAATCATTTTCCATGGCCATAGTACACATAACTCTATTCGAGAAAGATATACACATTTATAACTATTTTTTTAAAACATTACTTGGCATTTTAATATAAAACAGAAAAAGGATATAAAATACGATGCTAAGAATTGAGAATTCTCGAAATTTTCAGCATATAATGTTAATTTTCTGTATATTATTAATTAAATACATTGATAAGATAATAGATTTGAAAATGAATTAATAAAATAACATATAAAGTGAATAAATATAATTATTAAGAACAATACAGATTTATGACTAAGTTATTGAAATTCAATTTTGTTAATTTATTTAACATTCTTAAAATTAAATACAATTGTAACATTCTTGAAAACCTATATCAAATATTATAAAATTACATTGAATATAATTCAATTATGAAAAAGTAATTGTTGAAATAAAGATGATCCTCTTATCTTTTTTTTTATACTCAACACTTGACGTGTCGTTTAAAATTAAGAATAAATGATTTTAAATAACTCTTTGAAAAGATTGATAAAAATATTTAATTACAACTAACCATTGAGATGGTATTTAATATTAATATATATGTGATAAAATAAAGATGTTTCAGCAGTGTTTACTACTTGTCCTTGAACTTCTAAACCTTTAAATATATCTCCCCAATTATTTTGTAATTAGAACAGATAAAGATGATCTTGGATGTTAAAATAATTTTTTTACAAAATTTTATTTTTTCTCTTTTATACGTAATATGGGACTTAATGTTAATATATTTGTATAGTCAAAGTTGCTAAGTATTATCTTTAATTCAATATTTTGTTAACATCTTTTAATATACATAATTTAAGTTAACATTGAATTTTACTTTATTTCATAAAACTAAACGTTTTTCTTTATTTATTTTTCTTTTGAAAATTTTACAAAACGATATATATTATGAACAAATAATGTTGAATCTAAGTTTAACCTTTAAAAAAAACACTAATATTTTCTAATTAACAACTTTATTTTCTAATATTAATTGTTTTAAAAATTTTTGAGAAGAGAGAGAGACTTTGACATATAAATTATAACGATTGTAACACATTTATTAATTAGTTAAATATATTAATATTTTATCATTTGGATAATATATTTTTGTTATGATACCAGTGTCTTAATGTTGTTTATTAAATGAATAAATAATATTTATAAATTACATGAAAAAACTTGCAAAAGATAAAAATGTTATTTATATATTAGTTTTTGAAAACACTTTAAATATTATATTTTGAATTTTGAATTTTTAAAACTTATTTTATCATTTATTATTGAAAATTACATAATATTGAAATTTCTAGTGATATTAAACACGTATTATTAGTGGTATTAAATATATATTTACAAAATAATTATGAAATTAAGGTTAGCTTCAATAATAACGATATCGCTGTACATAATTGCCATTTGTGTTACTATTTATATTTCAAGTACATATACATCGTTTCCTGTGATTACTTTTAATGATGCTTCTTATAATCTCGACAAAATGGAATTATCAGAATATGAGGAGAGGTATGAAGCTAAAGTTCCAATTAGAGTTGTTCCTACACTCGATAAACGAAAACCAGAAACACATCTAAATGATCAATATGCTATTGTATCAATAATTGTACAACCAGAATTATACTATTATAATTTTTCCGTTAACACTGCCAAATGTTATGCCAACTACCATAATTACACATACAAAATTATTGCAATGAACTCAAATCCACAAGCTAACAACTCTGAGTTATATGATGATGATATTTCTAAAAAATGTTTACACACTGATATCATGTTTCGGAGACATTGTTTTTTCTATGAATATTTAGAGAGAAATAAAAATATTGTAAAATATGCAATGTTTTTGGATGCGGATACATTTGTTGTTAATCCTTACAAAAAATTAGATGAATTTATGCCTAAAGGAGAGGAGCAAATTATATTTTATGAAAGATTAATGAATCACGAGATTGCTTGTGGTAGTTTTCTAGTTAAAAATACTGAGTATGGTAGGGACTTTTTTAAAAAATTTGCTGATTACCAATATAAGATGCCAAAAAGTATGCATGGTAGTGATAATGCTGGGATTCATGCTTTGTTATTAGAGGATTATGCTGATAAAAAAAATATAATGAGAGATGAAAAGGAATTTTGTTATAGGATTTGGAGACAAAGTGTAAATTTTGATGACGTTTTTAAATTTGAAGCATGTATAAGATATATATTAGCAAATTTTTCAGAAAGTAAATTTAATGAGGATGTATTTTCTTTTGATGGAGGAAGAATTAAGATTGTTAAGAAAGATTCTAAAAGAAGATGGATTAGGGATGGAATATTTAGTGGGGCAAATTATTGTAAAAATGACTTTCTTTTCCATGGCTTTAAAGGTTAGTTTTCATTTTAAAAATTGTTTTGGAATTTTCTCGTTTCCGTAGGGTCATTTTAATACTTGATTACTAGTAAGGAGAAAAATAATTGTATGATAAAGCGAAGCATTAAATAGTTGTAATATGATACTTGCACGCTGATATTGTGGAAAAAATTTAAATTCGTTTTTAGGCATAAATAACTAATAATCCGTTATGGACATTTTATTAATGTAAGCTTCAATTGAGTCACTATTTATTTTGACTTTTAACATTGTAGTAATGATTACATGATGAATTAGGGCATTATAAAATAAAAATTAGACACTTTTCCACAGATAATGAAAAAATATCTATGAAAATAAAATAACCTTTAGTAATTACAGCTAATTGCATTATCTTTAATTAGTAATGTGTATATTCATTTAGTGGGATGTATCGTGAAATGTTGAACTATTAATTATTCTACTGTAAAATAGAGGTTTTAAAATACTAACAACTAATATTTATATATTTAATATAGAGATATCGATAGTGGGTTTTGATAATTGGGGATCTTACAGGTCTAGTCAATTTGAATCTTGCGGTTTTAGTTACTTTTATGCTAGCCTCGAATAAAGTTTGTAGACTATTAATACAGACCCCATACTAAGATAATTTAAATAATGTCAAGAAGTACCAACTGAAAAAAAGGCGAATAGCTAAAATATAACCTTTCTCAAGTGTCACAATCGAAGCAAAAAAGTACCTCTTATTGTTTATAAACACAATTTATTTTAGGAAACTCTATGGTAAATTCAACTATAACAATAGAAGATATAAAATACAATGAGGAAGATTGTAAAACAATGCCGATACCATATTTATGGAAAGTTAAAGAAAATAAAATGGTTAAATGCAGTGTAGTAGAAGAGACAATTAAAGGAATGATCAATTCATCAAGACAAGGGTTTTGGACTAAATTTAATGAGTCAATGTACAGCAAAAAATATTATGTAAATAAATCATTATATATAATTTAAAGAATACGTATATATTTATATAGTGCCAATTTATTTTACATAGAAAAATAAAGTTAAGTATTTTAAATCATAAATTTTATTTACATTAACGTAATGTTTTATAATCTTCCAAACAATCATAAAACACATAATTATCTTCCACATAAACATATATTTATGCATTAGTAATAATAGTTTAGCCTTTAATTATCAATTTCTTTTAAAGTACAACATGTCAGCAGTGATTTTTTTCTTCAACATCATGTAAAACAGTAATTTATGTTACTTTAATTCTTAAAATGAATTTATTTAAACATGATTTGATTAGTATTTGCTAACATTGTTTAATTTCCTTGTGTAATATAATCAGGTGTAATGATGTGGAAAACAATTTTTTAATATCTATCACATTTTTTTATAACTTTAAATTCAATATCTAAAAAAGCATATTTGCTATAAATATTAACTTAATGAATACATACAAAATCAAATAATGTCATTTTGATTGACAATTTCCGAAAATATATGTATACATTGACATTCAAAATGATCAATTAAAAAATACTGAAATTTGTAATTGCACTTCAGAAACGTTCTACTCAGAACTAAGAAATCTTGGGTGTACTTTGCTCATTTCCCTCTTAAGTATAAATAATGAGTATAAGCAGAAAGATGTCAACAATTTGATTTCAAATATAATTAATATACATGTAATTTACAGCAGCTTTTTTAATATGAAAAATGAATGAAAAATATATTATGTTGATATCTAAAATTGATTCAATGTTTAATATAAATCTCCGTAATGTAAAATTCATTTAATTTCAATTAAAAATAATACTTTATATTAAATTTGATATTTAGACAACTTGGATTTATGTAAATTTATTTTTGTCTTAAAAAATGAGTTGTTTAAAAGACTATTGTTGTACAATCAAATTGAAAATTTCTATTATTTGTTTAGCCATACTTTTTCAATTATTAAAAATGTATTTAATTGCTTAAGTTATACTTTTTAAAGTAAATATATCTTCTTTCCATGAAAAAAGTATTCTGTATCTTTTTTTTAATTCAATTGTGCTTAGCGTACAATGTAAGTTTTTGATTTAAAAATATATGTGTATTTTTTAGGGAACAGAAAATGATATTCACGTTCGGTATAAAAGAGCTATGATAGTTGATAAGATCCCATCTTATCCAACTTTACCTGAAAGCATTAAGTATTATGTTCAATTTAAAGAAGAAAACCCAATATCCATGCATTTACAATTTATTTCTAACAGAATTTGCCTTAGTTTCAGCAGACAAAAAAAATTGGTCAGTAAAAAAGGAATAAATTTTCTTAAGTCTATCAAAAAAAGTGATATAAAATTACCTAAAAAAACTAGTGGATCTGCTAATATTTACTTGAGGTCTCAAGATCTAAAAAACATAAGACTTATTTTACATTACATCGGTCTTGCATTAGGTTTAGTTCCAGAAATTCAACGTTTCGATAGAAATAGATATCTTAAAATTTATTGGGGAAATCTTAATCCGATAGGTTTAAAATACTACAAGAAGAAAAAACATAAAACAAAACATTATACAAGTTTTGACTTTGGATCTATTATGCTACGAAGTCCTACCTACGGAACTATTGACCAAAAAATTGCTTTCAAGACAAACCTATACCCATATTATGATTTGTTAATTAATAAGAGAGACAGGTTTTCTCATTATGATTTTAAAATTTTGGCAAATGCGTATTGTAAGAAAAAATGCCCTGATCGAGGTATGTTAGATGTAACAAAACCCTTCCCCATAGAAAGTAGAATATATAAGATAATATCCGATAATACTCAGTTTAGTTTTAATAGTATAAAATTACTTGTTAATATATCATTCATTTAAATAATATTACAGAAATATGTAAAAATGGTGGGTACCAAGCATCAAATTGTAAAGAATGTGTTTGCAATCGTTTTTTCACTGGACAATCTTGTGAAAAAATTTTAGAACATGACAGTTCAATTTGTGGCTCTAAACAATACTTTGATGCTTCTTCAACAAAAGGATATTTGACAGCTAAAAATATTAAAGGTCCATGCTACTACTGGATAAAACCAAAAAAGAATAGGAATACAAAAATTGTCATCAAAAATGTACATTTCGATGGAAAAGTTTCATGTGTTGACGATAAAGGTTTATTCATTCATTATCGTAAGGATAAGGGTGTAACACCTCTTTGTTTATTCAAAGATGTTGAAAAATTCACACTTCCACTGCTACCAAATGACGTATATATAATTTTTAGTGGCTTAGGGCAAAACAATTCATTTAGTATTTCTTATCAGGCTGTAAAGCAAAAAAAAAAAAAAGTGTCAAAACGTGAACATAAATTAAATTGGATATACTATTTATTTATGTTTATTTTTTTGTTAAATAAAGAAGTAGAAAGATATTCTAAAATCAATTAAACGATTATGTTACTTCAATGCACAATACTTCGATTTCGTTAATTAAATAATCTTATAATTGCTACGAAAAATGCATGTAATAAATTAATTTTTTTTAGATAATGTTTCATCATATATTCTTAATGCAAGGAAATCTTCTTATCTATTTGCTACTTCTACTACATTTAGAATGCAATGTAAGTATTTGCTGCATTAATCAATATATTTTTTAGGCACTAGAAGAAAATCTATTTGAAAGATATGAAAGATCCATGAAGAAACATAAAGTATTATCTCATCCAACGCTACCTAAAGACATTGATTATTATATTGAATTTGATAATAAGAGCGTGCTAGAAAACTATTTAGGTTATATTTCTTCACAAACGTGTCTCAATTTTAATAAAACAGAAAATAATGTTGAAAAAACAGGTATTAATTTTTTAAAATCTCAAAATAAGACTAAAATATCATTTCCAAAGAATATAAATGAGTCAACCAACGTTTACATGAAAGAATCAGATTTTAATGACAAAAGGTTTTTGAATTATCATCTTGGTCTTGCATTAGGTTTAGTTCCTGAAATTCAACGTGAAGATAGAGATAAATATGTGAAAATATATCTTAACAATGTAACATCGGAAGCTAAATCATATTATAAAACTAAAAAATATAAAAGTAAACATTTTACAAGTTTTGATTATGGATCTATTATGCTTCTTAGTCCAACATATGGAAGTATTAACAATTCAATCGCTTACAAAACAAATTTATACCCATATTATGACTTGTTAATTGATAAAAGAACAGGATTCTCTCATTATGATTTTAAAACTTTATCAGATAAATATTGCCGAAATATGTGCCCCAAACTTGTATGCCAAAATGGAGGGTTTCCTTCTCCTAATTGTAAAAAGTGTATATGCAATTACTTCTTTACTGGAGATCTATGTCAAAATATTTTAACATATCAAAGTAAAAGCTGTGGTAACAGTCAATATTATAATGCTTCTTCAAAACTACAATTTTTAACAGCTGATAATCTTCAAGGCCCATGTTACTATTGGATTAAGTCAGAAAAAAAAGAGATACAAAAATTATTGTTGAAAGTTTAACTTTTGATGAACAAGTTACTTGCACTAGTGATAAGGGCTTATTTATTTATTATAAAAAGGACAAAGGTGTAACACCTCTTTGTTTATTTCAAAATGTTACAAAATTTACAGTGCCTAAGATGGCTAACGATATGTATATTATTTTTAATGGTAAAGGATTAAGCAATTCTTTTAATATTTCTTATCAAAGCCTAAAAAAAAAATAAAAATTAGATTTTAAGATAAAAATAAATTAAATTTTTTATATTATCTAAATAACAAATACAGTTTGTTACAATTTCTTCATTTCAAAAATAAATAATTAATTTGATATTTACTCTAATATAAATTTTTTTACTTCCATTTAAGTAATTTAAAAGTACACTGTTTAAAATTTTTGTTTAAATGGTCAGTAAAATATCAAGTTTGTTTACTTATCATCCCTATAACTACCTAAAATACATGTAATCATTTATAATCCATTTATTAACATATAATTCCATACATTTTTAATGAAAAGGAAATTCTTTTTTTACTTTCTATTTCTACTGTGTTTAAAATGTGATGTAAGCATTTGTTACATAAATAAGCATACTTTTTTGGAAACAGAAGATAACTTTTTTGAAAGACACGAACGGTCGATAAAGAGAGCTGAACTTATATCATATGGATCAGTAATGATGGGTACTGAATTTTATGTTGAATTTGATAAAAAATATGTATTAGATAACCTTCTTGGTTATATTTCCTTACAAACCTGCCTTAAATTTAACAAAAAAACAAGTAAAATTAGAGGAAAAGGTATAAACTTTTTAATATCTTCTAAGAATAAAATATCATTCCCAAAGCATCACAACGAACCAACTAATATTTACTTGAAACAGTCAAATTTTGATAATATTAGAAGTTTGACGTATCATATTGGTCTTGCTTTAGGTTTAATTCCTGAAATTCAACGTGCGGATAGAGATAATTATGTTAACATTATATGGCAAAATACTACATCAAAATCTAAACCATATTTTAAAAATCTAAAAAAGTCCGCCATCCACGCATTTTGACTATGGATCTATTATGCTTGTTGGCCCAATGTATGGAGGTGTTAACGGTAAAATTACTTACAGAACAAATTTATACCCATATTATGATTCATTAGTCTATAAAAGATCAGGATTCTCTCATTATAATTTTAAAACTTTATCAATTAAATATTGCCGAAATAGGTGCCCCCAACTTGTATGCCAAAATGGAGGGTTTCCTTCTCCTAATTGTAAAAAGTGTATATGCAATTACTTCTTTACTGGAAATCTTTGTGAAAAAATTTTAACATATCAAAGTAAACGTTGTGGTAGCAGTCAATATTATAATGCTTCATCAACAATACAATATTTAAACAGTTCCAGTCTTCAAGGACCATGTTACTATTGGATAAGTTCACAAAATAGTAGAAATGTAAAAATTACTGTGGAGAAATTATATTTTAATGAGTTAGTTACTTGCACAAGTGATAAGGGTTTATTTATTTATTATCGTAGTGATATGGGAGTAACACCTCTTTGTATATTCAATAATATTACAAAATTTACACTTCCTGCGGTCTCTAATAAGATATACATAATATTTTATGGTAGTGGCTTATACAATTCTTTTAATATTTCTTATCAAAGTATATAAAAAAGTAACATACACACAAAAACTCATAGCTATGAAAAATAGTCAAGAAATTTTATTTATTCCTGTATGAATTTTTCTTTAAATCCAACAAATTATTTTAATATATTTTTAGTATCATTTATTTTTTTGTGATTTAAAAAGAAATATTTACGATTTCTTGATTATTATTTATTAGTATATTCTCATTATATACATGTACATTTAAAAAATATTAGCTTGTTGCACGTTTTTTAAATGTATGTAATGTTTAAAAAAATTTATTATATATTTGTTTAAAAAGTACATTATATGAAATATTTTTTAAAACATATTTTTAATTTTTTTATCGAATTATTATAAATTTAAGGTGAATTTATCTAAAATAAAACATATATTTAACATAAAATAATTGTGTTATATAGTTATTTTTCCTTTTCTATATGCTTGAAACGAATCATAAATATTGTTCAAAAATGTTTATATTAAACTAATATAATCACTTTAAAAAAGTGATTTTATACAAATGAAATATATTTATTGTGAAGTATTATTTTTAAATAATAAATTTTGACACAAACAAAAATGTACTTGTTTTTTGAACAAAATTGATTATTGATACAAGTGGAATTATGTGACACGAAAAAACAATACAAAAAAAAATTATTAATAAAATTATTGAAAATAAAGATTCCTTAACTAATTAATCTTTTATTAAATTATATATTATTTAATGTACAATTTCAATTATATATTAAATTAATAGTTTTGAAGAACAATTAATTTGTACTTTAATATACGTTTTATTATTATAGAATGAGATTTTTTATATCATGCAGAAATTGTACAAAAAAGTACGATTTCAAAATTTTTTCTTAATTAAGGTACGAAATAAATTATTTTTATTTTTTAATTTTTAATAATTACTTTTTTTTTCTTCAAAAAATATATCTAGTGGAATTGGCATAATGTCTGATAATCACTACTTGTTTTTTTTCTTCTTTTTAATTAATCTACGAAATTATTAAAATCGGGCTATTCGTGATATTTCAAATTCGGTATTTTTTTATTCATGAACTCGAAATATTAGTATTTTTTAGTTTTAACGTTAGAGATGAGAAAATTCACTTATTATTTATCTTAATCTTGCTGCTAAAAACAAACTATAAATTATTTTTAGAGGAAAATGAAGAAAACATAAAGAAAAATAATTATTAAAATTTTCTCTTAAAAATGAACATCTTTTATGTTCACCACAAGATTAGATGTACTAACTAATGATTTTCAATATTCTGAGAATCAACAATTATATCAAGTTGATTTTTTGAATGATATTACTAAAAAAAAGTCATTATTTTTATTTCAGTGTTTTTCTCTTTTTTTAGCATTTATGTTATCATATGAAATTTTTCCTTATGTCATACTACGTTGGTAAAAAAATTGAAGACCTTCTAAAACAAAAAAATTATTTCATTCGTCTTTAACTCATTTAAATTAAGAAAATTACTAATTTTTTAATTGAAATTAATTTTGCAAAGAGAATGTTATCATTTTTAAAATAGTTAATAGTGCTAATTTGATTAATTATATTACTTTAGTACTAGAGGAAACATGGATTTTACTATTTAAATATAATAATTTATCCTGTTCAGGAAAAAAACGTATCTTTAAATATCGTTAAGGAATGAAACAAGATTACATTCCTTTATATTAATATGTTATTATTCACGCAAGGCTAACAAAAAACGTAAACATTACCGATAAATATAACATAAATAAAAGCCATATAATATTAAATATAGATTCGTCTTAATATTTGTATCATCAATAAAGCTTTCATATTTATTGTCTTTTTTGTATTATTATTGTTTTGAAAAGTGCCAAAATCAGATAAAAATGTATTTTTGAATAAATTCTATCAGAAAAAATATTCTTTATGACTAATTTTTCAGGAAATTTTGAAACTCTCAGTTAAATATTGGCATCAAATTGATAAAAAATCGACATAATAATTATAAGAAAATATATTTGAAAGCAAATAAAAGCCAAAGATTCAAATGTTTATTTAATTATTTTTATAGAAATTATGTTTCATGTTTAGACGAAAAATTTAGAAAACGACGTTTAACAGTCCATATAATCTTAACACTTTTTGAAAAACACCTCAACATCACTACGTACTCTGTAGATATGAATGGTTTTAAATAAAGAGTATAAAATCATAACTGAATGTCATACTAGAAAAGGATATGATATTGTGATATACATTTTGTGAAATACACCAAGATATTATTGAAAACCTTTTTTTTAAATCATCTACATACACCATTTCATAAATATGAACTTGCATCTTTCATTGTTATTTGGTATATCATACAAAGACAATGACAACGTTACCAATTACATTGTATCAATAATTTCAACTATATTATATCAATCACATTTTCTATAAAGACAATTAATAAATTTGTTATTCACAATCAGTTACTACCTAAAATAGGATTATCAAATAGTTTAAACGGCCTGTATTAATATTGTATTATTATATTGGTTTCAACAAAAGTTTCAATCGGTCATCTATTTAAAAACATAGCGAATAGTGATAGAACATTTTTTCTAACACATTAGATTCTCTAATCTTTATTTGTATAAAATTTAATTAATATGCTCTCAAAATATTAATAATTACATATAGTGTAACATGTTAAAAAATAGTGCTGACTTTAAACTTTATGTTAATAAACGAAATTACTATTTTATTTAAAATGATAACATGTTGCTGAGGTGATGTTTTGATTTACTGTCTGATCAATAGTTATAAATATGGACTGGTAAATAATGAAAATGGTTTATCATCTTAATAATTTAGATTTATTACTTTGTACTATATTTTCTGTATGACAACCATTTTTTATTTTTAACATTAATGTATTCATTTTTTTTATACATAATGATATCACGAAAAAATAAATTATATTCAAATAACTTTATTTTGTAAAAATTTATGGATAATTAGTATAAGTTTTATCATAAAAAGACGATTAAGTTTCTTATCAAATTAAGCTGGAAGAAGGAACATAAAATAGTTATGATTTTTCTTGACATTCAATCATTGAACATTTATCTTTGTAGGAATGATTTATTCAAGGTTATTAGATGTTTTTAACGATATTTCTAGCGTTTAATTTAAGAAATGTTAATGGAAATACAATTCCTGGTGCACATATTCAATTCAGTAGTGTTGGCTTAAATTATATGGCTGGTGTTGCAATTGACTACATAAATTCTGCAATCGCCAAAGTCAATATGCCTGATATTGAAGGGTTACTCAAATTCACATATCATTTATCCCAAATCAAAATTGAAGAATTTAATATTCTAAATCTTCAAATGTCATTCAATTCTACCATCTGATTAACTTGGTATCAATTTACAGGGAATATCAGGAAAAATGTCAGCTTATTATCAAGTAAAAATTAAAGAAGGATTTCATCATCTAAGTAAATCAAAAACTGTTGATGTTTTAATTTGAAGAACCTCTGTTGATGCTTCTGTTGGTATCTCACCTCTTAATGGTAATCCAAATATTTAAAATTCTAATTGTACAGCTAATTTAATGATATTTGATATTAAACTCCACGGAAGTTTACTTGATGACATTATTGATTTATTTAGAAAAGAGATTGAGAAACATTTTAAAGAAAAAATAGAAGTTATATGTTAAGTGATTGAAAAAGTTGAAAACGATCAAAATAACAAAATTTTTGGGGTCATTCCCATTAGATATTAGGTTAACAGGAACTTTTAAAGGCTTTCATATAGATTATCCTCTAACATCAAATCCAGAATCATCAACAATTAGCTTTGCAATTTCAATAGAGGATCTTATATATTATGAAGGACATCGAAATGATCTTAAAATTCCAAAACCAAATTATGTTATTCATCCATACAACACAAATAAGTGTCGATGTATTGACTTTGAAAGTGATCGTGTTTTGGATTCAGCAACCTATGCATTTGAATTTTCAAACCTCAGTCAATTTATGATTGATGATAATATTTTAAAATTATTCCTACAAAGCATAAAAAATTTTTCCCAATGTAGTTGTATTGATGGTCTTTGTATTGGTGAGTTAATCACGGAAAGTGAGTTGCAATTGACTGAAGTTCTATTGCTTTTCCAGAATTTCATTTTAATTCCACCAGTAAATATGTTAATGCAACTGGAAATGTAAAATTCCGAACCGCTACTCTAGATGGTTTTAGTATGTCACTCTTTGATTTATACATGGATTTTGGTATTTTGATAAAACAGGACTATCTTGTGAGAAATATTGTAATAAATTAAAGTTAAGTTCTCTATTGATAAAAAAACACACCTGATATTTTCTATACCTATTAAATAGTGGCTGGAACAGAAAGAAAAGTTCTTCAAAAATACTACCCACTTGATTTTGATGGATCAAAGGTTTCTAGGATAAGAACAAAAAAGTTATCTTATTTTATGCAACGTGCTACAGTACCTTTTAATATACAATGTAATACTTGAAAAGAATACATTTACAAAGGAAAGAACATCAATATGAAAATAGAAACAGCTTATGGAGATGATTACTTAGGTTTAAAATTTTTTAGATTTACCTTTATATATGTTAGTTTTCATTTTTTTAATAATTATATAACATTTAAATATAGATTTCCTAATAGTTTGGCAGAGGTTAAAGTCAAAAGAGATTTATAAAATACGGACTATACGGCTGAAAGTAATGCAACAAGGCTGTTTGAAGCATATAAATTATATCAAAACCAGAAAAAAGCGGAGGATGAAAGCAAGAAGCTGAAAAGAATGATTCAATGAAAATGCTTGAGAAAAAAACTTAACAGAGCAAAGCGGAGATGGATGTTTTGAATGAGTGAGAAGAATTACAAAAAACTAATAGGAGAAATATTAACTTTAATTTGGAGAATCTCATCGAACAGAAAGCTTCTTCAATAACAGATGATGTGAAAGCTCAAGAGAAGGAGGATGAAGAATTACTAGATTCTTTATTTGGAAATAAAGATGAATCATTATCATCCACAAAAAATTTTTGAAGAGATTGTAGGGGAGATAATTGATAGTGATGAAAGTAGCGATGATGAATTAAGGCATCATTACCTGTAGTAATGGTGAAAATAAACCATTTTCGATAGTCAGAAACATAATGCATGAGAAGATAAACTTTCGGCATTGAAAAACATTGTTAAAATTAAAAAGAAGAAATAGAATTTTTGTTTTAAAGGGATCAGTGTTTTTATCTGTTAATATGAGCTTTGTGAATAAATAACTCCACACTTTTTATTTCTTTAGTCATTTTGTAAATATTTTGATACATTTTAAAATATTTGAGAGTGAAAAATTTGAAATAATTTTGATTTAAATTAATTTTTTTGAAAAGTGTTTGCCAAAAAATGTGAAGAAATTTTTGTTTGTGTATTCTCATTCTAAGGACAAAAACTTTTAATATTGTGTATAAAAAATCTACGTAATAACTGTAAAGATATAAAAAAATTTAGAATAACATATTAGTTGTGAAATAAGTTATAAAAACAATATTTAATTTTTTAATGTAAACACTTTAATCACTGAATGAACATAAAATAAAACATATTGATATAATATTTAATATCTCAATAAAAATTTTATAATATATAAAAAATTGCTGTGCTTTATATTATAAATGATAATGTGCCAAATTAAATTTTAATATAAATCATAAAGCTCGTCATTTTGTCAAATTATTTGATAGTGTAAATTTATATAATAACTGATTGTAGATAACAAACTTATTAGTTGCTTTTGGTAATAAATGAGATTGATATAATATAGTTGAAGTTATTGGTACAATACAATTGGTAACCTTGTCACTGTCTTTGTATGATATACCTAAAAATGATGAAGGTGTAAGTTCATAGTTATGAAATGGTGTATGTTTATGATTTAAAAAAAAGATTCTCAGTAATATCCTAGTACTAAACCAAAAGAAAAGTTGTCAACAAATAGTATGCCCTCAAGAACATCCATGTCGTCAGCTATACCACCAATATCTATTATTTTTCGATATCTTTTTTTAAATTTATTGAATAAGCAATATTTTGTTCATCTTTCATTTTAGGTCTAGAGGGTGGAACTGGTGCCAAAGGCAGATCAATTTTTTCAAAATCCTCACCTTCAGATTTAACTGTCATAAATTTGATGAATGTCAGTGCATGTGTCAGCACTGGTACCTGACTTGTCTTAAATATATTTATTATCATTCTATTTACTCCTTCTATTTGTTTGTTATGAGATAATTTTCTTTGGAAAATAAATTGATATCTTTTTCAGTATTTTCCGCAATTTGTTTTGCATGATCAAAAATGTTAAAAGAATCTATATTCACTTAAAATTGTTGTTATATCTTAAAAATAAAAATTAATTTACAAATAAGTTCAACTTTAACTAATAAACATTAATGTTATCTAATAAATTGTTGTAAAAATTTAATGAAAATAACTTTATTCAATGTCATATTAATTTTTTAGAACAACATTCATCTGAAAACTTAACTCAAACCTTGAAAATATTTTAAAATGAATACAAAGATATAACAATATAGTAAATTATAATTTTTTATCCATCTTAAAATATATTTTAAGTTAGACTTTAAATTTTTAAAATGAATAAAAGATTATAAAAATACAATAATATCGAGAAAAAGTTGTTTTCAATTATATCTCGAGAACAAATTCTCAGAAATCATGCATATTAAATTTTCAATCTTTTTGAAACCACGGACTTCAAAAGGTTACTCTTGAACTCTAGTAGAAATACTTTTAGTATTTTTCAATCCAAAATTTATTTAATATGAAAAATGAACTTTATTTATTAATTAATTTACTTATAATTAATAATAAACAATATATTTAACTTTAAAAAATTTATAAAAAATTATTGAAAAAATGGTATTCCAATCAATTTATTATTAACACATTTTTTTTACAATATACAAAAAAATACTAATAAATGTTATAATATATATGTAGAGTAAAATTTTTATTTAATAAAAAGTTTTGTGGCAGTAAATTAGACGAGTTTTATTTAATTCTTTATTCGTGGCCACCTATAAAATAACAATCAAGAAAAGAAATTTTAACTTACGAATAGTTAGCAAAATTAAATGTGTTAAAATTATACTGACTATCGCTTTATATATGTTTTTTTTTAAAATTATTTTATCGATGACCAATGACCACTATTTTCTTTCTTATTTAAAGATGCATGGTTTTACTGTAGTGAATATAAAAAATTATTCAAATAAAATATAAAAAATATTTTAAAAATATGTGACATTATAATTAATTTATCAATTTAATTACAAATAAAATTGATAGAAAATTAATAAAAATATGTCCAAAAATTGGTATTCCGTTCAGTTAAATAATAACATATTATTTATAATATAAAAAAATAATTCTACTTAATGATGTTATAAATATGTGGTCAATACAGATAATTATTTAAAAAGAATTTAAAAAATATTTTAGAAAAAATCCAAAAATATATAATATTATGTTCAAATTAAAAAAATAAAATGCAATGCAATTTTAATATATAATTTTGATCATATTTTCTTGTTACAACTACGTATATTCATTTTATTTTAATCAGGAATATAAAAAATGTGCAAGAATATTTTTATAAATTTATTTTTCCTTTTCCTTAAATATGCATTTCTTTTTTTTTAAATGTGCATACGTTATTTTTTAAAAATTTGTAACATCACACGAAAACAGGTGTGGTGTAAAATTTAATAATATGTATTGAGTTTAAAATTACAGGGTTTTTATTTTTGTGTGTTAGTTTTTCATTATTATTATTTTTAAATTTTTAAACTAATTGTTATTAGTAGATTGTTTAGAAGAATAATTTTTACTATAATTTAACAGTTTTGTACGAAATTGAATTCTAACAACGCATTCCATAGTGCATTAGAAAAAAATATGTTAGATTCTAAGGTTAGCCCGGTATCAAAAAATATCAAGATAAAATATTTGTTATGTTATATCACAATGTCACAAATATTTTCGTTAAAAAACGGTAAAATTTAGACAGCAACCTAATACTTTGCATCGTTTAAAGCATTTTTTTTTGTTCCCTGACATTTTTTAAATTTAAATAAAATTTAATTTTTTTAAATGATGGGAATTTTTTTAAATAATTGTCAAAATTTTGCATTTTTTATTTTTGTGTACTGGTACTTATGAATAGACAGCTAACATTATATAAAATTAGAAATATTTCTAAAAATCACATAATACAATGAAAAAAACAAATTTACTTTTCAAATAAAAAAACATCAGAAGAAAAAATAACAAAAACAAGTAACAAATTTAACTATCTACAAATTTTAGTTCCAATTGGTATCGACTGATCATTGAATTGAAGAGGATATTTCACTATCTACTCTAGATAAAAGACTTCTTTAAGAACAAGTGCTGATCCCAAAATTGGAAAGTCGAATGGATTTTTTGATTGTACCAAAGTTATTGGTGTACAAGTTTTATCCTCAAAACTTAATGAACTTTCACATGTTATTCCTTCTGATTCATCCTTCCTAGGTTTATAAACAACTTTAAATAGATCAATTGCAGGAGCAATTGTCTCTGGCTTAATATTCTTTTTTCCTCCAAAAGCAAATCGCTTAAAACCATGGAACAAATCTGGAGATTTAACACATAATTCAGGATAAACTTTAAAAAACATGCAAATAACTTCAAGTGCAAAGAGTTTAACGTGCTTTGCGATATGAGTTAGCCCGCAAAGAGCATGTGACACGAATAATGAGAAGTGAGGATTCATCTGTGAATCTGAGACTTTAAAAAGTAATGAAAAAAGCAGTTTCAGTTGTGAATGCATTGCTGAGTCATTTTTTGGATCTGATATTAATCTAGCAACAGAAGGAATAATATTCATGAGATTTTTTGTTATCAAAGAAGGATTATTTTTTTAATAATTCTTTTACACCAATAACAGCATCTTTCCTAACGTTCAAATTGTAATGGCCCATCTGTTTAAATAATTCTCCCAAAGTCAAACCTCTATAAGAAAGCACTTCCGCATGTTTGTCCTGGAGTTGCTCAATTAATGACAATTGTTTACTTTTAAATCGTGTATCAGTAACATTAACTTTTTTAATTACGTGACCGGGTTTTAATTTCTTTTTCTTGAATGTTTCGTGTTTCTTCCTAATTCCTATACGACTTTTTGGCATTTTATGTCACTATAACCAACTAATACAAATATAAATAAAAAAAATTGATAGTAAAGATACATTAACAGAATAGAAAAACTGATAAGAGAAAAAACAACAGCAAAAAAATAGTTTTAAAAATATTATAAATCAGTACAGTTTAAACGTGTTAAAAAATATTATATTGACAAAATAATTTAAAGACTTAAGCTAAATATTCATAAGTTTCTTTGTCATTTTCCTTACGTTTTAGATATTCTTTTTCAATTAGTGCATCTATGCACTTTTTAATTTGTGCTACTTCTGGTTTAAAACGATGCTCTATTTGACTAATGACTTCAACAAGCAATTGCTGATGTTTTAACTCTTTGCGTGTTTTCATTACACGAACAATGATAGCCTGGAAAATAATTTTTTAATTACTAATAAAAAGAAAAAAGTAAAAAAACATACTTCCAAAAGACATTTTCTATCACTTTCAACATTATTACAAATAGTGATAGCTTCTTTCGCAGTTTCTGCTTTACCACCAGTTCTAGTTAGATCAATCTTTACCTTTTTATTAGTAAATGTCGTATTCAGTGAAAACATTGTGTTTTCAGTTATATCATTGCCATCGGATTTGCATGAAGATTGAAGTAATTCATTTTTTACAAGTGGTATAATCATTGTCTTTATGTCTCCATCTTTAGTACCTAAAGCTTTTTTAATCTCTCCAAATGTTACCTCATCCTTTTCATTATACATCATGAGTATAGCGATTTGTGGAGTGAAACATGTAAAAATGTGACGCCTTTCGAAACAATTTGACTGTATTTCACCCTTTGAAAGATCAACTAGAAGATTTAATTTCCTTCCACTATGATGACCAATGTAGTACTTTTCAAATTCTTTCCACATTGAATTTAAAGTTGGAGGTAGATTACAAGTCATAGTTTGCTTGTATGGCCAACTGACATTTGTAAGAATGTTTGTTGAAAAGTCAAAAGATTTTGTGCCTTTATTTGAAAGATAATCACGGAAATTCTTTGAGACATCTCTACTAATCATCATATCCTTGCTCATCTTTTCAAGTTTAGTAGTAAAATCAAACCCACAAGAATTTTTCAAATGCCCAATAAAATCAGTTTCATGTTCCTCACCAACAGATACGTCATTGATAAGACGTTTAGCATAAAAACGAGAATAGAAATTCAAGAAAGTATCCTTATCTCTAATGTACTTAAATATTGTTGTTAAATCAATAAGAGCTCCTTTCATCTCGTCATCAGGGATCTTCGAATTTTTCTTAAGAATAGAATCAGCGTACTTGGCCACCAATTCAGCGCATTTCTTCTTATTTCCAGCTTTTGCCGTTACAGAATTTTCGTTTATGACTTCTTGACAAGCCTTATCAAGAGCCTCACAAAGTGAAAAATCTTTTTTGAAACAATCGTTGACCATAGAACCAAATCTATGGTAAATTTCTAATAATTTTTGAACATAAGCTTTTGGATTTTGCGTAGCAACTTCAACACAATCTTCAATAATTTTTCTGCCATATGCAATAATGTTATCTTGTAATGTTGCCGTAAATCCAGTCTTAGCATCAGGAATATCTTTACATAAATTATACATACGTGATAAATCATCACGTTTATTCTCAACAACCATCTCTTCAAAGGCTTTTCTAAATATATCA
The DNA here is from genome assembly GCA_963280985.1 of Strongyloides venezuelensis. NCBI lineage: Eukaryota > Metazoa > Nematoda > Chromadorea > Rhabditida > Strongyloididae > Strongyloides > Strongyloides venezuelensis. The sequence continues at coordinate 24,668,847 of CAUJLX010000002.1, forward strand.
AGGTGTTTCTCAATTAAAACTTTGTTAAGAGTACAACTAAGTCCTTCAGCCGTACGTGAATCCATATACCTGGTACACCGATCTTTCTCCTCGTTTATTCTATTCTCTACCATAATAAGATATTGTGAAACAGTGTGACTTTGAAGGTATTCAGTAGATTCTTCATCATAAAATGCTCTTGTTGCCTCAAGATATCCTTCTTCAAAGTATTCGACATAAATCTCGGTGTTCTTTACAATTCTATCTTTTTGTACTGGTGTTACTGTATAAGAAATTGATCCAACATTTCCTTGTTGTTGATTTTGTTTTTCTGAGATTGTTAATCCCATAATTATATAGGATTGAAGTGTCGAAAATATCAGAGAAGAGTTGATTGTTTCATTATGTCTTTCCTTGTTAATCATATCCAGAATGGCAGAACTTATAGCACGATTATATGGAAAGAATATATGTTCCTTGAACTCATTTATAAGCATGTTTTTAATAAATTTTACATCATCCTTTCCTTCCTCTATCTTACTAGTGATGTAAAATCTGTTCAAATAACTAAAGCAAGTATTAGCAACAGTAGCAGAGATAAAAAAATTGTCCCACAATTTAACGTATAATTCCAGTAAACTGACACCTTCAACGTTAACTAGCCTTTGGCGAAGTTTTTTAACATATCCAACTATAAAATTCTTTAAAAACATGTAAACTTCTTCTCCGACAACTTCACCTTTGTTAGGAACACCATCTCTCCTTGCCTCTGCTAATGGCGCTGTAATCCTGCTGTCTCTGTCTCTACTGTTAACACAAAAGGAGTAGATGATACTAAAATACAAATATTAATATTATTATAAAAATAAATCCAATAACGATATAAAAAAATAAACATACGTGTAAAATTCCATCGACTTTCTCGGTGGATAGTTGGTTAGGCATAAGGGCTGATCCGTAAAAACTTCACGAAGGTATTTCTCAATTGTCTCTTTTTCTTTAGCTGTAAGACCCGACATTTCTTCTATAAGTATTTTAAAATTTATACACCTTAATAATTTTACAAAGTCTAAAAATGTGTTAGCAATAACCAAAAAATAGTAGTATTGAAAAAACAATGTGTTATGTTAAAATACTTTAGGAATGAACTACTTCCACAAGAAAAGTAATACTAATGACATACAGAGATAACTTTTTAACAAACAAAAACTATAGGCTGATCAATAAGAATAACACAACGACGTGGTAATATAAAAATTTCATGAAACTAATTTTAAAAATAGTGACTTTTAATATTTTGATAGTAATACTTTAATAGAAGTACATCTTATCCCAGAAAGAGTCGTGTTAAGAAAAATAACGCTGGTCGTAGTGTTTTGCACCAAATTACCACAACCACCTTAAGATGATAATGTATTTTGAGATTTGTTCATTCATTTATCAATTAAACTTTTAATGGTTCATTTTGTTGTTATTAAAAGATGTATTAATACAATATGTCCATATGATAATTACTTGCAAGATGAAGTAATGAGTTATTTGAAATTACCATCACATATTAATTACACTTTGATTTACTTAACCTAATATTTGTTTGTTAAAAAATACTTCATATAATAAATATCTTCATCAAAATAACAATTAAAATAATCATATTTAATTGTTGGTGAAATAGTTTTATAATATCAAATTTAAAGAACAAATGGAGATAATTATCTATGATATTTCTGTACAAAATACTAAGAATTTTACATTTTAAAAGGATATGAAATATGACTGTTACTCTTTTAATAAAATACATTTATGGTATATTTAAATTACAATTGATAATGATAAACAAGTTACTAGAATACATCTATGCACTAAGATTTATTTTCTTAACATTGTTTAAAATCATTTCAATAGATAAATATAGTAAAAATTACATTATTAACATGTAGATTTTTATAACAAATTAATTAAAACACTATAAGATATGTATCTGGGAATATAGAAGTCAATGATTACTATCAAAACACATATATCTTATGCATGTGAATGAATAATAATATGTATAATATCAATTTAGGGCGTACAGTGTTACAGAAGTAGAAAGATTTCTGATGTATATTATAATAAAGATTATTTGTTAAAGTAAATTTATAAGAGATATATTGTTTTAGTAAACTTTCATCTAAACAAATTTCTTCTGATTATTTACATTTTATATTTTTACACATATTGACAAAATAAATATTTAATATCATACTGTATTGATTTCAAGGTGTTATAAAAAAATTAGTTATACGAGAAGTGCCGAAAAAGGTGGAAAAATTTAAACTGGAAATAAGAAAATTTTTATAGTAAAATATGAATGTCAAATGTCTAAAGATAAAAAATGACGAGTATTGCTTATATTGTGATAAAACATTTACGGATCTCGAGAGTCACGAGATGGAACATTTTAAAGATAGATTGGGAGGTAAAGCTTTATTTGAATGTCATAAATGTTTTAGAACATATTTAAGTAAGTTTTAAAAAATATGTTATTCAGTTAAAATATCAATAATGAGGAACATGAAAATGTTATTGAGAATCTTAAAATTGACTTTTACTTAACTCTTTTTTTGTTTTCAAGTGACTATAACAGTTATTTAAGAAAAAAAAGTATATATGTGTTGAAAATAAGGCTGTAAAAAAAAGAAAATATACGAGTGGTTAATTAATTTTTCATTGATTTAACGTAACATCATATAAATAAACGATTATATTTATATATAAGTAGATTCATTTTTAAAGTTGTGGGAATTTATTACTTTACAATATCTTTCGTGACTACAACTATATCCTTAACGATCCACGTGTAAGTCTAGTAAAGGAAATTACAAGAGTCTCTTCCCCAACTAGACAACAGTGTTGTTTATTTGTATTTGTTTACTAGTATTTTCTTACATACTTAAGATCATAATTGAAAAATAATTATTAACATTATTATATTTTATTATATTGCTAAAATAATTCGATCAATTTTTTAGATATGAACGAACTTAAAAGACATATTGATGAAATTCATGGTGAACATAAAAAAAATAAGCTGTTCGATTGTCATTCTTGTGGTCAAAATTTTACAACACAGAATGGTAGAGATCAACACTTGATTACCCATATACCACATATTATGGAACTTTGTATGGAAGGTGTTGACAAGAGATTAGAACATTCTGGTGAATATCTTGAATCTAATGAATGTCCTTTATGTAGAATGAGAACTAGTACTAGGAAAAGTTTTCGTTTCCATTTACTTTTCTCACACTTACTTAAAAATCCTAAGAGTTTGTTAGCCCTAGTTGTTAATGAAAAAAGTTGTAGGTACAATTCCTGATAATGAATTAAAAGTTATTGGATTTCTAGCTAAAAGATATAGTAATAAAAAAAATGAAAAAGAAGAGAAAAAGAAAAAAAGAGAGGCATTGAAGAAATTATTGACATCTAGGAAGCGTTCTAATTCAAGAACTATGTCCACATCATCATCTGGTATTGGAAGTTCAATTGGGGATGATGATGATGAATTTACAATAAAAATTAAAAAAGAAAAAACTAAGAAAGATGGCAATAGCAACAAGACCAAAAACGTGGAAAAAAGTCTTGATACCAAATCTAAAGAAAAATTATCAAAAGAAGAGCAAAAGATTAGTCATAGTTCACTACTTGATAATGTTTCATTGTCATCAATTGACAAACCAAATTTGCTACGGGAAAAGTTAATGTCAAAATGTTTAAAAACAAAAATACAATCTAACAATAAAAATATCCTAATTTGTATTTGTAACAAAACTTTTGAAAATCAATCAGATTTCGAGATTCATATTGCCTGCATACACTTTATTAATGGTCAACTCGTAATTTGAAGACATATTTTTCTACTAATTATTATATTTTTTTAAAGGACATCTTGTAAATAAAATTATGTAAGCTGGTATATGTATGAATCAAGAAAAATGGCAAGCATTTTACTTATAAATAATATTTAAATAAATTTATTAAATTTGTTTCCTTTACTTAGTAACTGTTAAAAACATTATTTACAATTAAATTACATTAATAAACTTTACTGATAAATATTAACAGTAACGGTCCGATTTTGTTTTCATTCGACGATCGAGTAGAGTTGAATGTAAAGTCCCTTCAGATTTTGCTTTTTCAATTACCTTTCTATCTCCAACATCGACACATATATGTTTGTTTTTTAGATCTACTCGAGAATGTTGGTACATCTTGACATAAGAGGTTTCACAATCTCCAGATGAAAGTTTATCTTCTACAGGTGTAAGATCTACTGTTTGATCTAAAACTGAGTTTGTTCTGATGTTAATCATTTCGAATTCCTTAGCAACCAGGCTACTACACATTACCTGACCATCAGAATTCCTGTTCATTGTTAAAAATCCTCCAGTAGCAACATTTTGTATTGCAGTTTTATTATTCTCAGAAACAATTTCAAACCGTTCTCTTTCACTGATAGCTTCTGCTGTCGCAACAAGTTCTTTATTTGCATTTACACCAACATATCTTCCATATCCAGTTTTTATTGAAAAAGCAACATCATCTGGTGCTTTGATAATTGTGAAAATTTCTTCTGGATCTGGTGAAGAGTTGTCCTCATGGACGGGTCCAATCTTGAATTTTCCATTATCTTGAGAATAAAGAAAGTGTTTAGAAAAATCACCACATTCAAATGCAACATCCATTCCACCACGTATATCTTTTGTAAGGATTAAACGTCTCCAACCACCTGAAAATAAAGCGTAAAATAAATTTTATAGTGTATAATATACCTCTACTTTCGGCATCGTGATCTACTTCTTTCTTCTTTTCAATGACTTTTTTCTTTTTTTTAGTAATACCTAAACTAAAAACAAATAATAAAGTTATAGTAAATTCCAGTAATATACATACCTAACTTTTTCCTTTCAATTTGAAACCACCTTTCTTTATGTTAGCATAATCACTAGAAGACATCTCAAACTATACAAAACTTTCTCCCCTGTTGGAAAAACGTAGTAAAAAAAATTTATGTCCGCAGCTTAATTTACTTCTTTAACTTTATTTAGAAAACCTCTTATGCCTTGTCCATAGCATTGAAACACCTACAGCAAGTTCTTTTTACCGAACAATGTTTAAATCGAAGATGAGTATGAGAAAAGACATTAAACTATGACCCCTACAACTTGACACAATAAAATCCCATTGAATTAATTTACATACGAGTTGAATATTTTTGTAATTTGGGCACAATCCTTTTCAAAATAATACAATATTCCGAATTATCTTTGAGACTTTAAGTTAAGTCATCACTTAGCTTGTGATTTTAGCAACAAATTGATTAAAACAAATCTGAATATATATAAAATTCAAATATTCAAACATTTTTTGATTGATAATAACATTTGATTACAATGATACATTATTGTCAAAGACATGGCGAGTCATTTTTTACAGTAATTTTTGTGCGATCTTATGCGGAAAGTTAGCCCAAGTTTGATGTATGAAAGGGTATAAAATTCCATGATTTTTTAGTGAATTGATATGCGAGCCCATCGTGAATTTTTCATGGTTTATTTATATCGTCAAAAAATATCTTAATTTTCATCTTTTAATTTTATTTTTCATTTTCAGTTATTTGTATATATTGTCTGCAATGCATACTGATACGGCTACGTGTGTAAAGGAGTTTGAGGATTTCTTAAATTCCAAACAGTTTGAAGAGGGATGTTATTTAATAGAGGAGAAAAAGGACGAGCTTAGTGGAATCGATTACCCTTTTGATCTTCCAATTAACGACATTCAAAGTCTCCCTTCAAGTCACTACGATAAGATACCAGCAGAGGAAAGAGATCTTAGTTGGGGAGTCTTTGAACGAGAGTTATTGCATCCTATGAATACCTGTGAGAGAACTCCATGCATTCATAACAATTTGATATTTAGTTGTTGCCAAACACCAATTCTTCCACTCTGTCCTCAAGCAATCTCGTCTCCTGTTCCACCTAATATCTTTCCAAAAGAACCAACTCTACCGGATTTCTGGGTTACTGGTCATTCATCAACATCCCTCAACACGTGCTGGACGCCACCCATCTCACCTTTCTCTGCTGAGTCAGTAACTCTAGATAATGGGTTGGATTCATTTTTGACAAACGACAATCATCAAAATCTTGGATTGGAAAAAATCTTTACCCTCAAAAACGGTGCGGCTCAATCTCCTACCAAACAAGAGTGTCATTTTGCTGTTGGAGGACAAAAACTTTCAAAGCAGAAGTCAGCTAAACTACTAGAAAGATGCCGTAATGGAAAATTTGAAGGACTTGATCTTGATGATATTAAAGCTCACATTTATACTTTTGCCACTGACCAATTTGGCTCTCGATTTATCCAACAAATGTATGATTCCGCATCAAAGGAAAAGAAGGCTTCTGCTTTCACCTGCTTATTACCACACATCTTTACCCTATCATGCGATCCATTTGGCAATTATATAGTCCAAAAACTCTTTGCATCTGGAGATGAATTACAAAGAGGTCAGATGCTCGAAGTACTTCATGGACAGATTCTGGAATTATCTCTTGATGCATATGGGTGTCGTGTGATGCAAAAAGCTCTTGAGACCGGTGATAGTGAGGAAGCCTCATACATTGCAAATGAGATAAAGGATGATATTGTTAAATGTATGATGGATCAACATGGAAACCATGTTATTCAAAGAATCATAGTCAGAATTTCATTCAATGACTATGAGACAATCTTAGCAAGGATTGAAAAGAATAAAAACGGACTTTCGTACGTTGACTTGTCACTTCATCAATATGCTTGTCGTGTCATTCAGTCAATAGTCAAGATTATGCCATCGTATTTGAGACCTGCCATGACGGAAGAACTTTATAATCATATCGACGGTCTAATTTCTCATGAGTATGGAAATTATGTAGCTCAGAAAATGTTCGTTCACGGGAATTTTGTAGAACGTCGTAAAATCTTAAAATGCTTTCGTAACAATTTGTTGTTTTATTCCTGCAACAAGTATGCTTCTAATGTTATTGAGTTTTGTCTCAAAAATGGAACAGAGAGTGAAAGAAAAGTTCTGATTGATACTATTTTAAAAGAGTATGTTTTTGTTATTTTCTACAAATTTTACTATTTTTTTTAGATCTACAGAAAAGGGTTTACGTTTAATGATCGCTGACCAGTTTGGAAATTATGTTATACAGCAAATGATTTCAAGTTCCTGTGGTAAACTAAGAAGCAGACTTATTTCTACTGTTATGTCATTGCAGAATCAGTTAGGAAATCAATCTTACTACAAGAATGTTTATAATAAATGCACAGCTTCACGTAAATAAATTAAGTATGGTACATAAAATGTGCATTTTTTTATCATTATTAATTTTATATGTTTATGCATATTTTACTATGCATGACTTTTAAGATTTTTGATAATCTTTTCCTACGTATTTTTTTATATTGTACTTATATTTGTAAATATTCTATGTATATGTAATAATATTTTTAATCATGTATTAGTTAATTTAAAATAAAGCAGTCTTGCACTAATTATTTCCTTCTTTTTTCCCTCAATATTGAAATATAACAGTATTAAAAGTGGAAATGATCCATGAAAAATTGGGTATATATATCTTTAACATTATTAAAAATATAAAGTATAATTATTATAAATGCATCTAGGGGGATAGATAAATAAAATTTCTCATTATTTATTGCACTTTTTCAATCAACGTCAGTAAAATAATACAATTAAAAGTAAAAAGTATTAAAAAACCTCGTTTATTAAACCACATGTTATTTCGTATGCATGTAATTAATATTTAATAAGAGATTAAATAACATTTACTTCGACAATGAAGGAGATTATGTATAGCTAGTATTTAATATTTATATTAGAATGGTGGGTAAAAATTCTACAGATGTTTAGTTCGAAATATATATTTTATAATGTATCTATTTGTACTTAAATTTGTTTTATAATATATAGTTTATTTAATTTTTCACATCATCAATTTCATTTAATCTTTCTTCTATTTGTTACAGACATTTAAATTAATGATATTTTTTTGTAAAGAAATAAATTTTTTGATTTATTTGTTTTTTTATACTTTAGATAAAAGATACTTTTATCATTATATTTTTATTTTAAACTGTATTGGATTAATAATATAGATGTTATTTATTATCAAGTTGAGAATATTAATTTTTGTGGGGAATGTTTTTTACACTTTCATATTCTGAATTGTTTAAATTAAATTTTTATTTTTTAGAAATGTAAATTTAAAGGGGCGCATATGAATTTTAATAATAAATATTTAATGTTAATAAGAGAAAATTTTTGTATCTTAACAATATATTCGCTTATCATTTTCTTGTAATTTTATTTCTTACATAACCATTTCTAATAATAGATTGTGATACTCTAACTTTTTTCTTTAATGATATGCTTTATTACTTTTTACATATCACTTTTGGACATATCTATATTTAACGTTTGTAAATATCATGACTATTATTAGGAAATACGATGACTAAGTATAAATGGCTAATGAGTATTCCTATGTTAAAACTTTTATTATGGTTGTACTTTCTTGAATATATTCTAAAACTTTCAATTGTCTCATGATAATAATAAAAAATACTTGGATATTACTAAAGGAGGCATCAATAATTTTTTTAAAACTCTCTTAAAATCCCTATTATTTTTGATAATATTTAAAAATACTTGTGTTTTTGTCGGTTTTACCATATTTTGTGTAACAAATTTTTAGTAAATTAATACTTTTTAGCTAACGAATTAGCTATTTATTCATTCTAGCTTTTTATCTCTGATATTTAAAAGTATTTTTTAGGAGGATAATAATATGTCTACAGTTGGAACTAATAATAATTTTAATACAGCTAAAAAAAATTATAAGGAACAAATTGTTAGTAAAGAGGAAGTTAGAATTTTAGAAGATAATGATTTTGAGAAGATTCGCAACTTATGCCAAGATAATGAAAACTGGAAATGTGTATATGATAATAAAAATAGTAAAGTTTGGACTTTAGATGTATCTGATTCAGACTTCTTAATGTATCGTGTAAGTTTTATTCAATATATCCTTACAATAAATTATTTTAAGGTCTCGACAATTTTTGAAGACATAAAAGCGGACATTGTCTATGATGTATTGCATGATCCAGTATATAGAAAAAAATGGGATAAGTATATGATTGATAGTAAAGATATTGGTATGATAAATCCCAATACAGATGCTTGTTACTATGCAGGTGAGAAAAAAATTTATTTTAAATAACATATTTTGTAGTTGGGTGTATGCCACCATTCAAAAGTAGGGATTTTGTTATGCAACGTTCCTGGTTAGATATGGGTAACGAAAAATTTATATGCAGTCATTCAATATGTCATAAAGTATGTAATTATCTTTGTATCTGGTATAACTATTAATTATTTTTTTTATTATAGGATTATCCACCATTCTCAAAGTTTATTCGTGCTTCAGTTTTTTTGACAGCTTACCACATTGTACAACTGGAGAATGGATGTAAAATTACATACGTAACTCATTCAGATCCCCGAGGAAAGCTTCCCGTATGGTTTGTTAATAGATTAACAAAAATTGTTGCACCTGGAATGATAAAAAAGTTGCACAAATATTGTCTCTCTTATACAAATTGGAAAGCTAAACATCAAGAAAATTTTAAACCATGGAGATTTCCTGAGCAAATGTTAGAGCTACCAAAGATTAATCTAGCCGATTGTGAAGCACATATTTACGGTGATGATTTAAAAATAATTGATGAAAGTAATGTGAATGATATTGAAAAAGATCTTGATTCAAGTGATGAATAGTAGTTTCATTGTACATTTATCTTTCCCGGTATATCAATTTTTTTTCGAAAAAAATATATGTTGATTCTATTAATATATTTAAAAAATAGCGTAATCTTTAAAATACATTACATTTACTAGTTTTTTTTTGTTATAAGGTTATCTTAAAATATTATATAAAATAATAATTTCTAGACGGCCTATTTCAGTCTTAAGATGTTTATGAGTTTTATAATCCACCGTTTAATTAACTTCTTTTCACTTATGCTTTTTTTTACTCTATTGTACTAGTATTTTTGATGTCGTCTTGTGTAGATTATTAAACATTACAAACATACATGATAAGGCTATCACTTTTATATTATTTTAAAAAATGTATAAATTGACATCAGGGGAAATTATATTATAGTTTGTGGAGAATGAAGATATTGCGGTCTATGAGTTTCTCTTATCATATCTATAATATTTCTTTATATTAAATTGCTTTTAAAATGTTATACAAGAGTAAATTTTTAGGTAAACAATTACTTTATTTTTTAAATGTTATAAAGATAATGAACAATAAAGGATTTGTTTAAAATATTTGAGTGTAGAAGTGATCAACTTGTATTACTAATAAACTTTATAAGGTAAAATTATATTCATTTTAAACAAAAGTACCAAAGAATCAGAGACCACTTTTCATTAAAAGTGTGGGAAGTCAATCATAGAAATTGTAAACAAGACATTTAAAATGAGAATTTCCAAAAGTGACTAACAATTTTTTCAAATATTAGTGAGCATTTTTTAACTATATTCTCATTTTATTTTTTTTTGTTGTGTAAAAATCATAGTATAAAAGTGTAGAAGCTGTATAAAAATTTGAGAATTTCGAATTGTAATTAAAAATTATAGTAATTTTTTATATACACATTATAATTATTAAAATACAAAATTACGGTAAATTAAAAATTCTGTAGAACTATCATGCCACTAAATGGTAATTATAAAAGTTTTGACATGAATCAAAGTCCGATACCTCTAATGTTGCATTTGGTATGATAGAAGATTGAGTGAATCCATGCTTATCTAAAAATTGACCAATTTCAACACCATGTTTTTGTATGAATTTCTGTGGATTTCTAGCAAGAACTAATGTAGGTGCCTTCATAGGTTGTGATAAAATCATGTATTCATGTATGTTGTTTTCATTCAACTCTCCAAGTTTAATCAAAAAGTAAGGACAAACATCATTAGGATGGTTTAAATGGAATAATATTTGTCCTGGGTCTGGACCAAATTGTTGTCCTTCACCTCCAAAAACTATATCTTCTGTCTCATTTTTGCAATATTCTTTAATTGAAAAAGATGCTGTGTATTCATTCTTTTCAATCATTCTAATATCAAAAACGCAACATTTTTCATTGTGGAAACTGGGAGTATCAATAATAACATACCATTTTCCCATCAACTTTCCCAGATCTAATTCACCAATAGCATGGAATAAATTTCTGTAAAATCTTTCCGTCAGCGCATCAGCATCAGAATGTTTTAGAATTAAATTTAAATTCTTTAATACTATTGAGTCTTTTGCTCTGTCTAAACACGAGTTCCGGTAAAGGTTAAAAATATTATAAGCCGGAACTGTTCTTCCAGGTACTGGTATTCCTACTATAGCTCTTTTGCTTGTTATTTTTGTGGTAAAAATAAAAATTAGTAGTAGTATTTGAAAATATAACATGATTATGCCGAGAAAAGTTAATATTGTGATCAATACAAATATGGTATTTGTGGTTGAAAATTTTTAATTGTAACTCAAAAATAGGTCAAGGACTTTAAAAGTCTATTTATTTATTGACAAAAATATTATACCATTGAAAATCACTGTAACAAATTGACTCTACTGCAAAAATATTTTTAAACAGATAAAAATCTAAGAAAATCTATGTGGCAAATGATGTTAAGCATTTTAAAATTATTATTCACTCCTGAATAAAAATATCATCCAATACACAAAAATCCACATCTTTTATACAAATTATTTTAAAACTTAGGTAAGCTATAGAATTGCCTAGCTATACAGATTAACTTAGAGTCATCATGTTTAAAAAATAAATTACTACACAATATACCCAGTACTCTTATAACGAAACAAATTGAAGTATCCTTAGGTTTCATTTTTGCTTGTTTATTTTTTGGTATACTGTTCGCCGTTCTTCTTTCTTCCTTTGTGTTATTATTTTTTTTAGTTTTCTTCATATTATTTTAACTGTTAATCAATTTCTTTATATTGTAGAATCTGAAAGAGATGTCGGCTGTTGTAACAGGTCAGATTAGTTCTTTACTAGACAAAATGGACTCAAATGATAGAGATTTACGATTTATGGCTATAAATGATTTGATTAATCTTTTGGAAAAGCCCGCAAATACAGATAATGATACTAGAAATAATGGCTCTTCTATGAGTTCCCAAGGTCCACCTGTAGCAACAGTTATTGATTCCACTTTGTATGCAAAAATGATTGATAAATGTGTGAAATGTGTTAAGGATAAAACTGGAGATGTTCAATCACAATCCATTAAATTTCTTGTTGTGCTTGTTACTTATATGAAAGAACAACATTTATTTGATAGAATATTCGTACCACTGGTAAGAGACATTGAAACATGTGAAGAGATGTCAAGAGACGCCGTTATCACAGCTCTCAAAAGTTCTGTAAAAGAAGCTATAAAACATCCGGTGTCAGAAGATACAAAACTTTTATCAGTTCTTAAATCTATTTTACCTGTGTTGAAAGGATATGTTGAGAGCGAAAAATTTTCACACTCCTATAATTTTAAAGTTGACATTCTTGACATCATCATTTTAATTATTAGAAAAATTGATGCTTGTTCAGAAGTTAACTCTCTTCTTTCTTTATTTTTTAATTTATTGGAAAATGGAAAATTAAGTATGAGGAAACTCGCTATTGTAGCCATCGGTGCTTCTTGTGAATCAATATCGCAGGAGACTTTTGATGATCTTGTAGATAGAATATATCAACTTCTACTTAGTACTTCGCTGCCCGAAAGTCTTAGAATTTACGTTTGCTCTATAATTGCAATTTGTAAACAAAATCCACGCCTTTTTGGTGATAAGGTTGAAACGGTAAATTTTATCATATTTTTTAGATAATTTATCATAATGATTTTAATTCTTATAGTTCATAAATTTATTTTTGAAATTAATAGAGGAACAAGACGATGACGAATTGAAAGAATCAATTATAACTGTATGTTTAAAAAAATTCTATTTGTTAATTTATTTTTAAGGCTTTTGATGTATTTGTTTCTCGATGTGTGCGACAGATGACAACGTTTGTCGATGATATCAGTCAATTGTGTATTAAATATATAAAACACGATCCCAACTACCACCATGATGCAAATGGGGACAATATGGAAGTGGAGAGTGGTGATGAGTTGAGTGAAGAATCAGAGGAAGATTATTCTGATGATGAAGACTACTCATGGAAAGTAAGGAAAGCTTCAACAAGATGTATCACTACAATTTGCTCATGTAACAAAGAAGGTTTAGCCGAAAATATTTCCAAATTTTTACCTATTCTAATCTCTAGAATAAAAGAAAGAGAAGAAAGTGTTAGAGTTGAAATATTTAATTCACTGGTAAACATTTTCAATAATATACATATATCATTGTCACCTGATCTTGTATTATATTTACAATCTGATACTACAAAGCACAAAGTTTATTATTCTATTGACTTTAGTAAACTCGACCAAAATGAGGAACAAATTGTAAAACAATGTTGTGAGAGAATTGAAAGTTTAGTTGGGAATATTATAAGATTCCTAAGAACTAAGCACATTAAAACAAAACAGGCATGTTTTTTACTATTGAAAACATTACTTGTAGCTATACCAGGGTCATTGTCAGTGTATCTTAAAGATCTAATTGTTGCTGGTACTAATGTCCTGAGTGAGAAGAATGTTGATATGAATTTTAAAGTTGAAGTACTTACTTTTATAACTACAGGAATGCAGTATTCAACATTAAACTCTATCGCTTTAACTTTTGATACGTTGATGCCTTTCTTAGCATCTGTAATTAATGATGGTTATTTCAAAGTTATCTCAGAGGTTATAATGGTTTCATCATATATTATTGAAGCTCTTAGTTTAATGAAACAAACCAACAACGATTATGTAAAAACACAAGAATTTATAAATAATGTTAACAGAATTGGGGAGTATATCTTCCAGATACTAAAAATTAATGCCCTGGATCATGAAATAAAAGAGAAAGTTTTAAGAGCATCAGGTGTACTTGTAGCAACATTAGGTGATTTGATAGAGAATATAACAAATGAAATATTACAATATTATATTGATAACTTAAATAATGATTCATCAAAACTTATTATTTTGGAATCATTAACTATCATTATTGAGTCAACAATTAAAGTTGATTTACTTCCTTTCCTACCTAAAACTTTAGTGCATACAGCAGATTTTTTGAAAAAAATGATCGCAACTTAAAAATTGCCACTCTTAATTTCTTGGTACCATTAACTGGAAGATTTAAAAATAATGGAATGCAAGGACAAGGATTGATAAATACTGTTAGGAGAATTCCTGAACTAATTAGTGATAGTGACTTTTTAATTTCGAGATTAGCCTTTAAATTTATGACTGGTGCTATTTCTTACTATCCAGATCAAATATCAGAAGGACTTGATTCTTTAATACAAGCATATGTTCAAAAGAGTAAATCTAGTCTTATGCAAGGTCAAACAGTCACCGCTGCTTTGAATATGATTAGTGCTATTGTTAAGGCTCCATTGGCTAACAAACCCTCAAATGAAAGTTTGCTGTCAGCTGTATCAATGGCTGTTTACAATGAAACACTAAATAAACAGTCCTTATTAACAATATCTAAGACAGTTGCTACTATACTTAAGGCAAATGGATCTGTTGAATATGCCGCTTCTGTTATGAATACTCTTTCAGGTCACTTGAATAACACTAATTGTGAACCACAAATTCAACAATTTGTCATCCTTACATATGGAGAGGTTGGAAGACTGTTTCCAGAAGTTTTTTATTCTCCAATTATTGTAAGGAAACCTGATGATATACTTTTAGGTGCTTTAGAAAGTTCAAATGAAGAAGTTAAAAATTCCGCTTCTATTTCTATTGGTCATTATGTTATTGGTAATATAACAAAAAGTTTAGATTTCTTATTTTCATCACTGGAAAAATATAAAAATAAGCAATACTTATTACTTCATTCTTTAAAGGAAGTTATTACCAGTAAAGAAATGAATGATCAAACAGTCTTGGCATTTCGATCAAAAATTCCAATTATATGGAATGTTCTAACGGATCATTCAAAATGTGGGGAAGAAGGAACAAGAAATGTAGTTGCTGAGTGTATGGGAAGATTAGCTGTAATAATACCTTCAGAATTTATACCAAAATTAGTAGATTTAGGAAATACCGGTGTACCTGAAATGATAACTACTTCAATGACAGCTGTTAGATTTATACTGTCTTTTAAAAATATAAATATCGATGAATTTCTTCTACCTGTATTCGAAGATATTCTTAATAAGTTACAGCATCACCCTGATACCTCTGTTAAAAGACACGCTATTTTAACTTTTAATGCTGCTGTCAATAATAGATGTAGAATTGTTAAACCATTCTTATCTAGATTATTACCGCTACTTTATGCTGAAACTGACGTTGATGAATCATTTATTGAAACTATCGAAATGGGTCCATTTAAACATAAAATTGATAAGCGTATTGACATAAGAAAAGCAACATTCGAATGGTATGTTTTATTTTTTTTATAAAGTTATATTGATCATATTTTTTAGTATGTATGCTCTTGCAACAAATTGTATAGATTCGATAAACGTTTTTGAATTTCTCAGTTATTTCGAGAAGGGACTTAGTGATGAACATGAAATAAAAATGCTGGCATATTTAATGATAATACGTTTTATCAATCTTTGTCCCACAGAACTTAAACAACGTATTCAATTTTTTGCTCCAATGATTCGTAATGAAATTCAATCTAAAATAAAAGATAGTGCTTCAGATGCTGAAAAGTTAAAGGATGAGGAAATAAAGAAATGTGCTCTTCGAGCAGTTCATGCTCTTCGTACTGCTTCAGGATTTGAGAATTGTAAAATTATTGAAGATATAAGGAAACTAATTCTTGAAAATCAAATTTTGGTTAATATGTATGAAAACGTAACAAAGGAGACAGGACAGAACGTTTATTTTTCAGAATCTACAATGGAAACAGACTAACTTTGAAAGTAAGAATTGTGTAGATTTTTTGCTTCATATTATTGAGCTAATTATTTCTATGATATCTATTTATTTTATAAAAGTTATAGAGAATTTTATTTATTTATTTTTGGTTGTTTCAATCCATTAATATATCTTAATAGATTGTAAATTAAACAAACTTCTTTTTTCAGAGAGTATAAATGAAAAAATTCAGAACATTCGTTATTGAGGTAAATATTTGCAAGAGTATATTTTAATTTTATAAAATGTTTTTTTTCAGAAAAATTCTCACGAAAACAGCTGTACTATTTTCTATTCCTTTAATATTTATATACGTTGTTTTTCCATTATTATTTATACTTTTTCCATACTTCATGCAACACATTTTTTTCCTTAATTTTTTTAAGAAATCCATTTCAACAATATAATGACTTATCACAACATGGAATTAACTCAATGGGGATAAATTTTTACCTTAATAATGGTTTAGAAAATAAACTCGGTGTTTGGCATATTTTGCCTCAATCATTATCTAATAAATATCATGGTAAAAATTTAACCCTAGAAGAGTTTGAAGATTTATTAAAATTAGAAGATTATAAAGTATTTCTTTATTTACATGGAAATACTTTTGATAGAACTACCCCACATAGATGTGCTTTGTATAATGTACTTTCATCTGCTGATTTTCATGTAATTGCTTTTGATTACAGAGGTTATGGTGATTCTACAGGTAGGCCAACAGATGAAGGGTTAGCTAGTGATGCTGTAACTGTATATAAACATCTTTTAAAATTTGCCAATGGTAGAATTTATGTTTGGGGACATTCGATGGGTACAGGCGTTGCATGTAATTCCATGAAAAAGATGAGCAAAGCGGGAATACCACCTAAGGGTATTATCTTAGAATCTCCATTTAATAATTTGAGAGATGTGATATTAAATCATCCATTAAGTAAACCCTTTAAATGGATACCATTCCAAGAGCAATTATTTATTGGTAATTTAAAAAAAAGTGGTTTGATAATGGATTCAGATAAACATATAAAAGAGATTGATGCGCCAATTTTAATATTACATGCTGAAGATGATCATGTTATACCATGGCAACTGGGAGAAAAGCTTCATCAATCTGCTATAAAAGCTGGTAAACAATCACAATATATTAAATTTGAATCGAGGCATCAGTTTAAGCATAAATTTCTCTATAGAGCTAACGAAATACCTGATTTGGTGAAGAAATTTGTTCAAAGTTAGTACTAACAAAACTTTTTTTCCAACTAACAGAGTTCATGAAGTATTATTTCAAAATAATCATACTGATTAGATTTATCACTTACATTCAAAATGATGTAAAAAACAACCTAAATAATAACCAATAAAAATTAGTAAATGTGTCTTATCATTTAATCTTTTTATCTTATTTACTTGAGTTTTTTTATGCAAATTTTTAATATTAATGAATGGTAATTTTATTTTTATTGTCAGTCGTTTATTGATATAATTTATAAAATTTAAATATAAATTAAGCTTCACCTTATATTTATAATTTATAAATAATTGTCATAAAATTATTTCATTGAATTAATTGCTGTGAATTACGTTCCAATTATGAGTAATAACGTTTTTGAATATACGGTTCCATGGAATAAATTGCCACCTGAAAATATTGAAGAAGAGGTAAAGAATCAAGTATCCAAATTTCCTTTAGCTGATGCCAACAAAATATCTCTTACGTTAAAATGTACACCAGAAAATTTCAAAATGGAAATTCATAAAAATATAAATATAGCTGAAGCAAAAGGTATTACCAATGCTACCGTTCAAGAAATAAACTCAAACGAACCAGCAAAATTTAAGAAAGCATTTAATAAAATTGCTAATAATGTTGTTAAAGAACAAAAGCCAGTGAAATTAGAGTTTATACAAAATTTAAATGAATCAATAAATAAAAATGTTAGCTTATTTTATGTCTATTAATATAAATTTTTATACATTTTTTAGAATATTAATAATATGAATACAGGTATTGCTAATGATAAATGCAACTCGTCTGGTAATACAGATAAAAAGTCAATCGAAAATCAGGAATCTTCTAATTTAATTAAACAGTATGTTTCTTTTTTTAGAACCTAAAAATGTAAAATAAAACTTACAGAGATATTAATATTAACAAAAAAATAGGAAAAAAAAATGATAAAATATCTTTAAATGATATGGAGATTAGTGAAATCGAAAGAGCAGATAATAAACTATTTAATGATCAAAGAAACTTGATTAATAAAAGCACTGAAAATGACACTAAAAGTACTGTAACAAATCTTCCAACTTCTACTGGAGAATCAGTAGATGCTAATCCACCAAAAAGAGAGTAATAAACTATACTCTCATGAAGAACAAAAAGTAAATATTGGTACAAATTGTGAAAATACCAATAAAGAAGATTTAAAAAAGCAAAAAATTATAGAAACTATTCCTTTGGTAAAAGATACTGAAAATGTAATAAAAGAAGCACCTAAAGAAATTTTGAATGTTGGAATTCACGAAAAAGAAGCAACTGATAATAATTCTGGACGTAAAATTGAAGCATCAAAAACAAAAGAAAGCAAAGAAATTCCAAAACCTCACATTAATAAAGAAGAACCAATAGATGTTAATAAAGCTGAAGACATTACTAAGTCAATTCCCTATGAAGAAAAAAGAATGAATGTTAGAACGAATACTGACACTAACATTACAGAAGATTCAAAAAAAGAGGAAATTGCAGAAACTGCTTCATCAATAAAAGAAACTGAAAATAAAGATGTTAAAATAGTAAAAGAACCAAATAATGAAATTTTAAAAACTATAACTCATGAAATAGAACCAACATTTGTTGAAACTAGACATGAGAAAGAAGCTTTAAAAGTAAAAGATAATATTGAAACTCCAAAAACTTCCAATGATGAAGAAGAACCAGTAGATATCAATAAAACAAAAGGTTCTATTAAACCAAGTCCTCATGAAGAACAACAAATTATTGAAACTGATGTCAAACAAGATACAAAAAGACAAGAAAATATGGAAGCTGTTTCTTTGGTAAAAGATACTGATAAAGTTAAAGATGTACCTAAGGAGATTCAAGAAGTTGTAGTTCATGAAAAAGAAGCAACTAATGTTGGAGTTGGACGTGAAGCCGAAGTATCAAAAATAAAAGAAAATGTAGAAACTTCTAAATCTTCCATTGATAATAAGGAGCTAATAGATGTAACTAAAACAAAAGATACTGCAAAACCGATTCTTCATGATAAACAAAAAACAAATGTTGATACAAATAAAGAACCTACCGTCAAAGAAGATCTAAAAACACAGGAAGATGTTTCTTTAGTAATAGATGCTGAAATTAAAGATGAAAATGTAATAAAAGAAACACTTAAAGAAGTTGTAGCTCATGAAAAAGAAGCAACGAATGTTATAACTGGACAAGAAGTAGAAACATTAAAAACAAAAGAGAATATAGAAGCTCCAAAATCTTCCGATGATAAAAACGAGACAACATATGCAGACACAACAAAAGACAGTAATAATCAACTAAATCATGAAGAACAAAAAATTATTAAAACTACTACCAAAGATGATCTAAAAAAACAAGAAAATATCGAAAATATTCCCATGGTAAAGGACTCTGATAAAGCTAAAGAGGTATCTAAAGAGATTCAAGAAGTTGTAGTTCATGAAAAAGAAGCAAACGAATTTGGAACTGGATGTGAAATAGAAGTCTTAAAGGCAAATGGAAATACTGAAACTCCAAAATCTTCTATTGATAAAGAAGAGTCAACAGATATTAATTCACCAAAAGACACTAATAAACCGACTCCTTATGAAGAGCAAAAAATTATTGAGACTACAATCAAAGAAGATCCAATGAAACAAGAAAACATTGAAAATGTTCCTTTGATAAAAGATGCTGAGCATAAAGATACTGTTATAGTAAAAGAAGTACCTAAAGATATTCAAGAAGTTGTAGTTCATGAAAAAGAAGCAAACGAATTTGGAACTGGATGCGAAATAGAAGTCTTAAAGGCAAATGGAAATACTGAAACTCCAAAATCTTCTATTGATAAAGAAGAGTCAACAGATATTAATTCACCAAAAGACACTAATAAACCGACTCCTTATGAAGAGCAAAAAATTATTGAGACTACAATCAAAGAAGATCCAATGAAACAAGAAAACATTGAAAATGTTCCTTTGATAAAAGATGCTGATATAGTTAAAGAAGTTCAAGAAGTAGTATTTCACGAAAAAGAAGCTACTGATATTGGAACTGGACGTGAAATAGAACCACAAAAAACAAAAGAGAATACTGAGATTCCAAAACCTTCAATTGATAGGAATGAACCAGTAGAGAGCAATAATAAACATGAAATAAAAGAAGAAAATGAAAAGAAAAGTGAAAAGGATTGTCAAATTGCTACCGATAATGAATCAAAAATTCCTTCTTCTGAAGTAAAAATACATGAAGAACCACAAAAAAATTTAGAGGATCCTACTCAAGAAAGTAATTCATCAATTATTGGTAATAATAAAGAAACCGAAACTGTAGAAAAGAAAGAAAACATGGAAACTTCAAAATCTGTATCACAAAAAGAACCAATTGTAAGTAATGTTTCTGACACTAATGAAAAAAAGAAACCAGAGCAAAATTCAAAATCTAAACCAAATGAAACTAAATTACGTAATAATGTTTCAGAGGTTGACAAAGGAAAAGAAATTCCAGAAGCAAATACTCAAGAAAACAGCGTAACTTCAGCCAAAGTTGGTAATAATGAGATTTATGAAGACTCAAGTAATTTTACTGATTTGGAAGCTAATGAAGTTCATATTGAAACAAAAACCCCAGAAATTAAAAAAACTGATGAACTTTTAGAAGTAATCACTCAAGAGGACGTCCAAGATATTGTTGTAGAAGAGGAAAGAAAAGAAGAAAATGTTTTGAAAGCAAATGAAGTACAGATAAAAGCTTCGGCTGATATATCTGAAAATGAATTGGAAGAACAGGTTAAAGAAATGCCAAAAAATTTTACTAATCAACAACAACGTATTCGAATTCCATTAGGAGTTGATGGAAATATAGTTAAAAATGAGAAAATAGGAGCTGAATTACAACAAAATCATGATCAAGAAGAAAATAAAAATACTGCTAAAATGCCAGAAAAAACAATAGGAGAACAACCCAAAGATAATGTTAAATTAACTAGTGAAGTTATAGTATCACCTTTTGACAAGACTAAAATTAACGAAAATCAAGAACCTGCTAAGATAGATGAAAGAATAGAAGACAAAACTCAAGAGGATTCAAAAATTTATAATAAAAATGTAGATTTACCACTTAAAGTTGATGAAATAAATAAAAATGAAGAATCATTAAAATCAAACGCTAAAGATGATACTAAAACTTTTTCTGAGATTCCCAATGAAAAGGTTAATAATCAAGTTCCTGGAGTTTTAAAACCAAAATCAATAAAAGAAGATAAAAACAATGAATCAAAAACTAGCAAATCTGAAGACACAAAAGAAACAGTTGACAAAAATGTAAATGCCCTAGTTAAAAAAGACGATGCCAAGACAAATAAGTCACCAGATAATTCAAAACCCAAAACCGAGGGAACAAGAAAATGGTCAAATTTAGTAAACCCTCTTTTATCTGACACTAATGAAGAGACATCGGAACGTGCAAAGAAAACCTTATCAAAAGCCTTACCAAATAATCTTTTAATTCAATCAGATACCAGTAATTCATCAACATCAGATACTTTACAATCAATTGACAACACTGAGAATTTAAAAATTAATAATAAAAAGAAACGAAATCGTAAGATCAAGAAAAGTAATACTCTAAATGAAAATGAAGAAAAGTCCTCAGACTTGAACCTTCCACTTATAATTGGTTTGGCATCTATTGTCATCATTGCTACAATAATAGTTATTAGAAGAAATTAACATAAGAAATTGTTATAATATAAGTTTAGAAAAAAAAACTTAAAGTGAAATTAATATTATATTTTTAAATAACAATCGCTAGCATGTATTCAAAATAATAAAAAATAAAAATTAATAGAAAATCGCGAAAATTATATCAGTTTACCTTACTCTTCTTAATAGGTTTTAGTCCATTAACTTTCTTTTTCCTTTTTTGTATTTTCTTCGATTCTGGTTTTGCTTCTTCATCTTCCATTCCTTCATCTTCAGACATACATATATCTTCAAGAACTTCCAATTTTGTCAATTTACCCTTTAACTTGTTAACTAATTTATCTTCATCACTCTCTGATCCCGACTCAGCAGCACATAATTTCCTACGTTCCTCAAATGAAATGTCATCTTCAAAACTTGATCCTTCAGAATCACTATCCTCATACATTGATTCACCCTTTTCGAGTTTTTCTAAATCTAAATTTTTTATAGACAAGATTATTTTTAATACTAAGCAATACATACAAATAGGAAGTCTTCTTTTAAATCTTTTTCCTTCAAAATGTTTTTTCAATGATACAGGATCAGATTCAATATCACGCATAGTAACTTTTGCAGTATAGTCTATCGGTATTCTCAATAGTACCCAAATAATCAGCATACTCTTTTTTTATCTGTTCAATTTCAAGGGCTCTTTTGAATTTCTTTGTAGAAATAAAATCTTGAAGGCTTTTCAAATTATCAAGAATCTCATGTCCTGTTAAAGAGCATCTTAAGCGTCCCATATCAGTTAAGGTAAAAAAAGGGTAAGCTTGAAGTAAATCATCTTTAGTTAATGAATTCATTTTAAGTAGAATGCTACTGATAAAATTGATAAAAAAATAATTAAATTTGAAGTTAAATTATCTGTTTTTCCGTTCGAGAAAATCAATTGGAAAAATACTAACTCAAAGTAGTTATACTTGTTGCTATAAAACTAGCATATGAATATATCAATAAATTATGAGAAAAAATAAAAAATGTCTTTAAAAGAATCCTTCTAAACATGTAATTTTTGTATGTTGTGTACAATATTGCTCACATCTGGTTTCTAAAGAAAATTTGTTACCTGGAAGAAATTTCAAGCTATAACAAACTAATGAATAAATAGTAATATCACAGTCATTATTGATGACGAAGATACAGATTTACGGAAATTTTATTTTTTTTTATTGATAAAAAGAAAACACCAATTCTTCCGTATTGCTTTCAAAAAAAACTGCTGTTACATAAGTCTTATAATGGGGTAACGCCTCTTTTTATTTAGTTGTACTCTTACAACGATTGTTTCTTTATCTTCACGAAAATCATCGTTTCTATAGACGTCATAGATCTTTTTTGTAGAAGGAAGAATCAAATAAGCTACAATGTCTCGTGGAAGTAACGCAGGTTTCGATCGTCATATTACAATCTTCTCTCCAGAAGGACGAGTTTATCAAGTCGGTGAGTTTGATTTTATGTTTCATTTCATGTTGTCTTTTAGAATATGCATTTAAGGCAATTAATTCTACTAACCTTACTTCTGTTGCCTGTAAAGGAAAGGATGCTGCTGTAATTGCTGTTCAGAAGAGACTTCCTGACAAATTGGTTGATCCATCATCTGTAACAAGTCTCTACAGGATAACTGCTAATATTGGTTGTGCAATGATTGGTATGATTCCAGATAGTGAGTTTCAAGTTAAACGTGCTATATACGAAGGTGCTAACTTTAAGTACAAACATGGTTATGAGATGTCCTGTGAGCAGTTGGCTCGTAGAATTGCAGATCTTAATCAATATTACACACAAAATGCTGAAATACGTTCACTTGGTTGTGCTATGCTTCTTATCTCCTATGACTTTGAAGATGGTCCATGCGTTTATCGTGTCGACCCAGCTGGTTACTATCGTTCAATGAAGGCTGTTTCTGTTGGAGTCAAATCCCAAGCCGCTACAACATTTTTGGAAAAGAAGTACAAGAAAAAGACTGACTATACAGATGAGGAAGTAATTCAAACAGCTCTTGAAGCACTTCAAAGCTCTCTTGGGGGAGATATAAAGTCTTCAGAGGTTGAAGTTGCTATTGTTACTTCAAAATCTCCAGCCATTAAATTGCTTTCAGTTGAAGAAATTGACCATCATTTAAATGCTATTGCTGAACGTGATTAATTTTAATTCTATTTCTCGGTATTTTTGTATACAT
>CAUJLX010000002.1:24693657-24739905 GCA_963280985.1 Strongyloides venezuelensis
AATTATTTTCAAGGGTTTTGTCTTCCTATACCCGGAAATCTTTTTGCTAGTTATGTTGATTGATTTTCATAATTTTAATTGTTCTCATTTTTTGGAGTTCTTTTTTTTGTTAGAGCTATAATTGTTTATTTTGATTTTCTAATAAATATTATTTGAAGTCATATAAAGAATATCAATTAGCGGAATTATTGTGCAGTTTAATTCCTACTGTGATTTTGGTTATTCAAATAGTTCCTTCTTTATCGATTTTATATTATCAAGGTTTGATAGCAAATGACAGAGCTTTAACAATCAAGGTTACAGGTCACCAGTGGTACTGGTCTTATGACTATTCTGATATTGATGGTTTAGAGTTCGATTCCTATATGAAACCGTTGGATGAGTTAAAAATTGGTGAACCTCGTTTGCTTGAAGTAGATAATCGTTGTGTTGTTCCTGTTGATACTAATATTCGTTTTTGTGTCACATCGGCAGATGTAATTCACTCTTGGGCTTTACCTTCTTTTTCTGTTAAAGTAGATGCCATGGCTGGTGTTTTATCTACAGTTAATTGTAATTTTCCTATAGTTGGTGTTTATTATGGTCAATGTAGTGAGATTTGTGGTGCTAATCATAGATTTATACCAATTGCACTAGAGGTCACTACTCCTGAAGCTTATAAAAATTGAGTAATAGGAAATGTCTTGTAAATAGTTTTAGTTTAAATAGAACATCTGTTTTTGGTACAGAAGGTTAAAACTATAGTATTAAAAACTATTATTATTTTTATACGGGTTTTTATTTTTGTTTTATGAAAAATTTGAAAACGATATTGTTATTTTATTTTTTTTATTTATTTTTTGTTGGGTTTTTGTGTTGGTTTTTACTGGTAAAAAATCATCATGAAGCCAGGATTCTTTTTTATCTATAAATATTTATGCTGATTTGATTGAGGAATAGACTATTCTTTTTTGTTAGTGGGAATTTACCTGATGAAGTGAGAAATAAAGATGTTTAGTCGAGTGGGAAACTTTTTTTACTTTTATTTATTTTTTTTGTTAGCCAATAGATTCATTTTTAAAATAAATCCAAAGAACGAGAGGGCGCGAGTTCTTTCTCTTCTGTTATTTTTCATTTTTAAAAAAAATAACAGAAATTTGTTAGATTTTTTATTGTTTTTCTTATGAAAAAAATTTGATTTTCAGGGGTTACCCTGAAAAAATTCGAGATTTTTAGATTTTATTATTTTTTGGTTTTTATATTTTTATAAATTTTTTTTTAAATTTTTTGAAAAATTTTTGTGTTATAATCTTGGTTTTTTTTTCTGTTATTGTTTTTTAGTTTTAAAAAAATTGTTTTGCATTTTATTAGTTTTGTTGTATATATATATATATGAAATATATATATAGGTTGGAGAATGAAAAGAATAAAATTATGATTTTATTCTTTTAATTTTGGTATAAAAGGTGGGTACGATACCCACGACGAACGTAAGATTCGTCGGAGGGGTACCCGAGAAGGGTACTCCAGTACCCACCTTCTCGGGTAAGTAAACTTACAACGATTGTAAGTTTACGAACAAGAAACATCATTAATATTTTATAATATACATATGTATATGTATATTATAAAATATATGTATAAGTAAAATAATATGCGTAGCATATTATTTTGTAGGGATAGAAAATATATTATAAATCGTAAGATTTATAAGATGTTTTCTATCCCTCTAGGGGGTTGGTGTAAGTTGCATGTTTGATTTGCATTCAAAAGGTTTAAACCCTCTAAAAAAGGGGTAATAGTATAAATTAGTATGTTTCACTTTCAATGAAGAGGTAATTTTATCCTAGGAGGTTTCTGACCCTTCTGAGTTTGATAATGGCTCTAATCAAGTTAAAATAGTGTTATGCAATTTGCATTCACGGAGTGGACAATAGTATTTAATCCCGGTAGATATATCGTTTGCTAAAAAGGTGTACCAGAAAGATCGGATAGACCCCTTAAACTTTTACTTTAAATGTGTTATTCTCATGATTTTTTAAAATTACCGTAACTTTGTTTTTACAACTATACAGTGCAATGTAGTAGTTCTTTTGTGGTTCTGACTTGAGAGATAAGATTGGATTAATAGACCCGGATTAGTACCCGGTTATTCCAAATTAATAAGATTTCGGGAGTAAAGTAATATTTAAACCGGAAGTATATTGGGCGCACCCTAAATTCTCCTTGGAGCTTGAGTAGTAATCGAGATCCCTCGTTATCAGCTTAGACTATTGGCGCATGTATGTTCGTCTAAGATCTATCTTAAAGATATTGTTCGCAAGAGATAAATAATCTAGTAGGACAGATAAATACCTGGTACATGTTTAAGTGTGTAATTTGGGCTACACTGCCTGATGGCTGGTTCGGATTGTCGAGAGAGATTTTGGCATGAAGTTGTAAAGGACAGTAAAGCGCTGTTTAATGGGTGCTTGAAGAATACCTAGGAGGGTACAAATCATCCATCAATTGCCCACAGGGGAGTAAGTTGTAGTAAAGTAGGTGTAGGGGAATCTGCACCTGAGTGTGGGTTATTTTAAAACTTAGATTTGAAATCTAAGTCTGGATATAATTCCGTAACCTTAGCCCTTTAGTATAAATTAAGTATATTTGTTTGTGGTACAAGTGGTCTTGGGGCTTTTGTTTGTTTTACATGTTGTTTTGTTTTTTTCTTTGTTTTTTATTTTTTTGTTTTATTTAATTAGTTTTTTGTTGAGTTATTATGTTTTTAGTAAAAACAAGGTATCTTCTTTTGAATGTGGGTTTTCTACAGTTGGTAAAATTCAAAATTCTTTTTCTATTCATTTTTTTTTGATTATATTAATTTTTGTTGTTTTTGATTTAGAAGTTGTTATATTTTTGGGGGTTTTAGTTTCTGATATTCATTCTTTGTTTACTTTTTTGTTGTTGATGCTGTTTATTATATTTGGGTTCTACCTAGAGTGGTGGTATGGTAAGTTATATTGAATGGTTTACTCGATTAGTTTATTTTTAAAATATGGCTCTGAAGAAGCTAAGAATGATTCGGGTAAATAAGATAGGATAAAAAGTCTATTGGGTTCATACCCTGAAGGTGATCTAGTATCTCTTATTGATATTTCTTTATTTTTGATTTTCTGTTTTTTCTTTGTTGTTTAAAGGTCGTCGTTTTATTTTTTTTTTAATTTCTTTGGAGTTTATTGTTTTGAATTTATTTATTTTTTTAGGTTTACATTTTAGTGCTATGGGTTTTTTTGTTGTGTTGTGTATAAGTGTACTTTCTAGTGTTCTAGGTTTGACTATAATAGTTTCTATTATTAAATTTTATGGGAATGATAATAGTTTATTCTAGAGCTGGTTAGCTTAAATAAAAGCTCCTGACTTTTAATCGGGTGATGGGTTTCCCACTGGCTATAATTTTTTGTTATATATATATTAGGATTGCATCCTATTGTAGGATAATTTACATTTTTATGTATAATTGAAATACAGAGTAGGATGTCTATTTGGTGTCAATGTTACAAATTGACTTTTATTAGATATGGAGTTGAAATTTCGTTCTGTATGATATCAGTTTTTTTTTCATATACTAGAAAATTGTAACTTTTGATTTTTTGTTTTTGGGTGTCTAGAGTTCGTAGTGCTTTTGTTATTAGTTTCATAACTATACCCGGATAAAATATTTATTTTTTTTTTTATATTGTAAAGCTTTACAATATTAATTATCTACAAATTAGTAGACTTGTAAAATATTATATGTGTTTTTAATATATTTGGAAAACTCAGAGTCGAGATCAAATGTTTTTTAAAGACTTAGGGTATTTAATATACCTGGCTTCTGCCCGATGTATTAATTTATCAATGGCAGACTTAGCGTGAGGTCATTAAGGTAGCAAAATCATTTGTTTCTTTATTGGATTCCAGTATGAATGAAGTTTTGGTCAGTTTTCTTTCTTCTTTTATTTCGAATTTATTATCTATCTAAGAAATGATAGGTGCATTAATACAAAGATAAGTCTTCGGAAACTCTATTTGTTATTTTTTATTATTTAAAAATGACAAGTTAGCTAGGGCAGTTAATTAAATAATCATTTTTTTCCTATTTTTATTACAAGGAGTTACTCCGGAGTTAACAGAAATTCATACCTGATTTAGTTCTTATAATAGGGTAAGTTTTACATCGATGTTGTATCTCCATATACCGAGAAAGAACAAGGCTTGGTAATTCAGACTGTTCTTCTGTGAGATAATGGGACGTGATATTAGTTTAATTCGACGTAAGTCAGAATTGTTTATCTTGATTATTGCTTTTATTTAGTATGTTTAGTACGTAAGGAATTACACTACAGTATTATACTTTTTGATTCTCTAGTATAATTAGTATATTCGACTTCCAATCGAAAGGTCTTGAGGATTATAAGAACGAGAGGGCGCGAGTTCTTTCTCTTCTGTTATTTTTCATTTTTAAAAAAAATAACAGAAATTTGTTAGATTTTTTATTGTTTTTCTTATGAAAAAAATTTGATTTTCAGGGGTTACCCTGAAAAAATTCGAGATTTTTAGATTTTATTATTTTTTGGTTTTTATATTTTTATAAATTTTTTTTTAAATTTTTTGAAAAATTTTTGTGTTATAATCTTGGTTTTTTTTCTGTTATTGTTTTTTAGTTTTAAAAAAATTGTTTTGCATTTTATTAGTTTTGTTGTATATATATATATATGAAATATATATATAGGTTGGAGAATGAAAAGAATAAAATTATGATTTTATTCTTTTAATTTTGGTATAAAAGGTGGGTACGATACCCACGACGAACGTAAGATTCGTCGGAGGGGTACCCGAGAAGGGTACTCCAGTACCCACCTTTCTGGGTAAGTAAACTTACAACGATTGTAAGTTTACGAACAAGAAACATCATTAATATTTTATAATATACATATGTATATGTATATTATAAAATATATGTATAAGTAAAATAATATGCGTAGCATATTATTTTGTAGGGATAGAAAATATATTATAAATCGTAAGATTTATAAGATGTTTTCTATCCCCTGGGTTTAAAAGATCTTTAATATAAGTTGAGTATATCCTATTGCAGATAGGAATGTTTATAGGTCTTTTTTATCATATGTGGTATTGGTTATTTCTGAGTTTGTTTATTTGTAGTTTGTCTTATTATAATATAGATCCTTTGAAGTCTTGTCTTTTATTAGTTTTGAGTTTGTTGGTTGTTTTGCCAGTTATTAGTTACTCTAATTATTTGTGATATTCTTATTTTGTTTGTATGCTTTTTTTAAGTGGAATTTTTGTGGTTATGGTTTATTTTTCTAGTCTTTGTAACTATTTTTTTGGGGTTAGCAAGTATGGTCTTTTTATTTTGTTTTTTGTTTTATTTGGTTTGAATTTTTATATAAGTTATGATTATCATATATTTTTATTGAATAGTTTTTATTATAGTGTTTATTTTGGTTGATTTGTTTTTATTATTTTTTGTTTATTGTTTTTTTTAAGTGTTGTAAGTTATATTTTGGATGTCAAAGGTGCTTTGCGAAAATTTTGTTAGTGTAGCATAATATAATGTATCTGCTTTAAGCGTGGAAGATTTATCTCTAACTGGTGAATTTAGGGACAGGTCTTCTAAACTTGTTTTGAGCTAGTAACTCATTCACTTTTGTTTTATTTTTTGTGTTTTTTTTATGTTTTTATTTTTTTTTTGTTGAATTCTTTTACTTGTAATGTTGTTGTTTGGTGGGTTGTGTTTTTGATGATAACTTTAGTTTTTATTTCAATTAATAAAGGTTCTGTTAGTAGGATGGTTAATTATTTTATAATTCAAGAGATTTTAGGTTTTACCTTTTTGTTGGTAAGTGTTAGCTGGGTTCAGCTTGTTATTTTGTTGATAAAGGTAGGTGTCGCTCCTTTTCATTTTTGGGTTTTTAGTGTTACTAATGGGCTTAGAGGTTGATCTGTTATGTGATTCCTTACTATACAAAAGTTACCTTTTATTCCGGTTATTATGTATTTGAGTGTTTCTTATTTTGTTTATTTGGTTGTTTTAGGGATTATTTTTTGTTATTTTCAATTGTTTTTTGTTAAGGGTTATAAGAATATATTGGTATTGGCTTCTACCGAATCTTTTAGTTGGTTGGTTTTAATGATTTTTTTTAGTCTGTCGTCTGGTTTATTATTTGGTTTATTTTATATTATTTTTTTTTATTTTTTATTAGATCATTCTGGTTCTAGTGAGTTGGATTCTTATAATTGGGAGACTGTTTTTATTTTTATAAATATTCCTTTTGCTATGACTTTTTTTGTTAAGTTTTTTTCTTTAATTTCTTTATTTAGAAGTTATACTTTTTTGCTTTTATTGGTTTTGTTTGTTATGTTTTTGTCTGTTTTTAGTCTGGGGTTTTGATTGTGTAATATAAGTACTGATTTTAATTTTAATATTTTTAAAAATCGTTCTTATTGATATTGATTTTGTTATCCATTAATGTTTTTATGTTTAATTTAGTCGAGTTTAAGGTAATTTCCTATTATTTTAGTGGGTTTAATTCGTTTTTATTTATAAAAATATTTTAATTAATTTGTTTTTATGTGGTGATCTATTTTTTAATAAGTTTTGAATTTTGTATTCTTTTGCAATATTTTGTGAAAAATG
Source organism: Strongyloides venezuelensis (assembly GCA_963280985.1). Taxonomy (NCBI): domain Eukaryota; kingdom Metazoa; phylum Nematoda; class Chromadorea; order Rhabditida; family Strongyloididae; genus Strongyloides; species Strongyloides venezuelensis. Next base: position 24,700,319 of record CAUJLX010000002.1, read on the forward strand.
GATTGACACCGGTGATTTGAGGATTATTGCTTATGTTTGTTTATTTGTTTTCTTGCGATCCTTTTTGTATATCTTTATCTAGATTGGGTTTTTTTTTGATGTTTTAACTTGGATTTTTTTATAATATGATGGTTCATAATTGAATTTCTGTAGAAAATGTTTTTTTGGTGGGGGTGGTTTTTATTTTATCTGTCGTGGTAGATGATATGATGGAGACTTTTTACCCGGGCTTAGAGTTTTTCTGTAAATGATGCTAAGAGGCGAGTTTTGATTTTGATTATAGTGATAGTACTTCGGGATTTGATTGTAATTAAAAAAACTTGTAGTCTTGATTTTGAGGAAAGATCTGGTCAAGGGGGCCCAGGTTCATAAAACTTATTTTTATCTACATTGAAAATTTTGTAGTTTTGAAGTGTGAAATGTTTTGAAAAATTTGTTGAAGTTTTTTTGTTTTTTATGTTTCTTTTGATGATGATAATTTTATTAATAGTTTTTTTAGTTATTTGTGTTTTCATTGTGTTGTTTTTTTTTACGTTTATTTTAGATTTGTATTGTATTTTTTAAGCCTAGAGATTCGGTTAGGTTTTTGTTAGTTTTGATAATTTTTTTTTTTAAGGCAAGTGTTCTTTTTGAATTTTTTATGCGTTGCAGTTATAACGATGGTTGGGTTGATGTTTAGTCCATCTGTGTATTGATGTTTTAGGAGTTTTAGTTTATTTAGAATATGTCACTTACAATGATAAGGTTTTCAACTCTTGCCTTTATGGTATTTTTATATATTTTTTGTTTGAGTTTGTTTTTTTTTTTTTGTTGTTTTATTGTTCTTTTTGTTCCCAGGTTTAAGTTGGGGGTTTTTTTATTAGATTGGGGGTTTTTGAGTTTAAAGTTTAATTTGAATTTTAATAATTTGTTATTTTCTTTAATTCTTTTAATTGTTAGTACTACTGTTTTGTATTATTCTTTATTTTATATAACTGGAGAGGTTAATTTTTATTATTATTTGATGGTTTTATTGATTTTTATTGGAAGTATATTTGGTTTGATTTTTGCTAATTCTATATTTACAATGATGTTATGTTGGGATTTATTAGGTATTTCTAGTTTTTTTTTGGTTTTATTTTATAATAATTGAGATAGTTGTTCCGGTGCTATACATACTGTTTTAACTAATCGTATTGGTGATTTTTTTATTTTTATGTTTTTTACGATGGCTTTTTTTAGTTTTTATTATTTTTTTAGTTTTTCTTTGACTAATTTTTATTTTATTTTATTTTTGCTGTTAGCTTCTTTTACTAAAAGTGCTCAGTTTCCTTTTAGTGGTTGGTTACCTAAAGCAATAAGTGCTCCAACTCCAGTTAGTTCTTTAGTTCATAGTAGTACTTTGGTTACTGCTGGTTTGGTTCTTATAATAAATTTTAATTTAATTAATCTTTCTTCTTATGTTATGTTTATTTTGTGTTGGGTGGGGGTTTTTACTATATTTTTTAGTTCTTTAACAGCTTTAGTTGAGATGGATTTAAAGAAGGTTGTTGCTCTTAGTACTTTATCTCAGATGGGGTTTTCTATGTTATCTTTAGGTTTGGGTTTGAATTATGTTGCTTTGATTCATTTGATTAGTCATGCTTTGTTTAAGAGTTGTTTATTTATACAAGTTGGTTACATTATTCATTGTTCTTTTGGGCAGCAGGATATGCGTAATTATAATGGTATAGGTTCTTTACCTTATTTTATTCAGTTACAGTTGTTGACTACTTTATTTTGTTTGTGTGGTTTATTTTTTACAAGGGGTTCTGTTAGGAAAGATATTATTTTAGAGATGTTTTTTTCTAATGATTATTCTTTGTTTTTTGTTTTATTTTTTTTTATTTCTGTTTTTTTTACTTTTTGTTATAGATATCGTATTTGATCTAGTTTATTTAATACATCTACTGTTTCTTTATTTCATTATAGAGGTAGTTTTATTATTAATTTTGTTAGGTTTGTTTTAGTTTTAATGTCTGTGTGTTTTATTTGATGGTTAAATATTAACATGTATTGTATTCCTTCTTTATTTTTGTATATAGATTTTTATGTTCCTTTATTTTATTTATTTTTTATTTTAGTTATTTTTTATTTTAGTTTTAAATTTGTTTCTTTTGAGTTGGTTTATAAATTTTTAGTTGATTATTTTCCGTTTTTAGCTCAACGTGTTTTTTTTTTTAATTTTAAAGTGGTTGAAATGTTTTTAAATTCTTTGAATTTAAAGTTGTTTAGTTTTTTTTCTGTTGTTGGTTTTTATAGCGGTTCTTATATGAAGTCTTATTTTAGTCCTGTAGTTTTTTTAGTTTTTTTAGTTTTTTTTTTAGTTTGAAGCTTTAGTATAAATTTAGTATATTTCATTGTCAATGAAAAGGTTTGAAGTTTTATTTGTTGAGTTTTTACTTTTTTCATTGTTATTTTTTAAAGATTTTCATTTATTTTTTTTGTTTTTGACTTTATTTTGTTTTTGTGCTTTGAATGTGCAGTCTTGACATGGTTTGTTTTTTTTTATTGATTCTCAAGTTTATGTTGCTATAATGTTGATATCAATGTTTATTATAGGGTTAATTTTGTTTAAGGAGAAGAGTCGTGGGATGTTATATTTATCACAAGTTTTGGTGTTTATTAGAATTTTGTTTTTTATTCCTGGTAATGTTTTAATATTTTATGTGTTGTTTGAATTGTCTATATTTCCTATTTTGATTATGATTTTGGGATATGGTTATCAGATTGAAAAACTTAATTCGTTTTATTATCTTTTATTATATGCTTCTTTGTGTTCTTTTCCTTTTTTATTTGTGTTTTTAAATTTGGATTTTAGTTTTATGTTGGTTTATTTTGATATGGTTGTTTCTTGAGAGGTTGTTTTTATTCTTAGTTTAACTTTTATGATAAAGTTTCCAGTTTTTTTTTTTACATTTATGATTGCCCAAGGCTCATGTTGAAGCTCCCACTACAGCTTCTATATTGTTAGCTGGCTTGTTACTTAAGTTGGGTACTATTGGATTTGTTCGTATTATAAAATGTTTGTCTTACTGTCATTTGAATTTTTATTTTTTTATTGCTTTTTTAGGTATGATTTTGGCGGCTTTTAGTTGTATTTTTCAAAGTGATGTTAAAGCTTTGGCAGCTTATTCGTCAATTACTCATATAAGATTTGTTATATGTTCTCTTTTGTTTATATCAATTTCTGGGAAAACAGCTTCTTTATTGTTAATGTTGGCCCATGGATATACCTCTACTTTGATATTTTATTTTATTGGTGAGTTTTATTCAGTTGCCAATACACGTATAGTGTATTATTTTAATAGTTTTATAAATTCTAGGTTGTTTTTTTCCATTATTTTTGCAATTTGTATACTTTCAAATTGTGGAACACCTCCTAGAATATCTTTTATTGCTGAATTCATGACATTTAGTAATATATATTTGTTGTATAGTTTTTTTGTATTAGTATTTTTTATTTATTTTATGGCTACTTTTTATTATTCAGTGTATTTAATTGTTAATTCTTTCATGGGAAAGAATTTTTATTTTTTATTTTCCTGAAATGTTTATTTTACTTTCCCTTTGTTGGTTATGTGTTTTAATGTTTTTTGATTTGTTTTGTTGTTTTAATGTCGAATTAGATTATTTCAGTAGGATTATTTCGATATTGTTTCATTGATTTAAAGTTTTATTAAAAAAATGTGAGCAATTGATTTCTTCGTGGTCGAAAATCTTTAAAAAATAAAAGATTTGACAACCAAAGAACGAGAGGGCGCGAGTTCTTTCTCTCCTGTTATTTTTCGTAAAAAAAAAAAATAACAGGGGGTTTTTTGGTAAGAAGTTTTTTGTTTGCAGGAGGGTAAGTGTTTGCGGGTTTAAGTTAAGTTTAAACTAGTGGTCTTCAAAACTAAAAATTTATATCCGTTTTTGTTTTTTTAAAGAATATGTTTTTAAATCTTCCGGTTAGAAAATCTTTGAGATTATTTTGGAATTTTGGTAGTATGTTGGGTATGATTTTAGTTATACAGGTTTTTACTGGTTTTTGTATGGCTTTATATTATGTTGCTGATAGGAGTTTGGCTTTTGATTCTGTTCAGTATATTATATATGAAACTAACTATGGATGATTTTTTCGTTTGATGCATATGAATGGTGCTAGTTTGTTTTTTATTTTTTTGTATTTACATTTTTTTAAGGGTTTATTTATGAGCAGTTATCGTTTGGGTGGTGTTTGAATTACTGGTTTATTAATATTTTTGATGATTATAGGTATTTCTTTTATGGGTTATGTTTTGGTTTGAGCTCAAATGAGATTCTGAGCTGCTGTTGTTATTACTAGTTTGTTAAGGGTTATTCCTTATTTTGGAAATAATTTGGTTCTATGAGTTTGAAGAGGTTTTTCTGTAGGTAGTGCTACTTTAAAATTTCTTTGTATTCTTCATTATTTGTTACCTTGGGTTTTGTTTGTTTTTGTAGTTTCTCATTTGGTTTTGTTGCATAAAACTGGTAGAACTTCTAGTTTGTATTGTCATGGTGATTATGATAAGGTTTGTTTTTATCCTTATTATTATTCTAAAGATGGGTTTAATATTATTTTTTTTATGTTGTTTATCTCTTATGTATTGGTTTATCCTTATGTATTTAGAGATCCTGAGATATTTATTCAAGCAGATCCTATAACTAGACCTGCTCATATTGTACCTGAGTGGTATTTTTTGTTTGCATATGCTATTTTACGTGCTATTCCAAATAAGGTTTTAGGGGTTGTTTTTTTATTGTCTAGAATTTTTGTTTTTTTTTTGTTTGTTTTTTTGAAAAATTATACTTCGATTTTATCAAATTTGAATAAATTTGTTATTTTTAGTTTTTTATTTATTTGTATTATTTTAAGTTGATTAGGTCAATGTCAGGTTGAATATCCTTTTAATATTTTGAGAGTAATTTTTTCTTATTTATATTTTATTGTTATTTTATTTATTTTATTTTATAATTGAGTTTCATATTATATTTTTAAATAAATTGTGTTTCGGCTATTTTAGTTTAAATAGAATACGTTACTTGTAATAACGAGGTTTTTTGTAGCAATTTTAATTTTTCAGTAATTAGTTTAATAAAAATATAGCATTTGGGATGTTAAGTTTAATTTACTGATTAAGACACTTTACTTATTTGGATTTGTTTTTGTTTTTGTTTGTCATACAGTTTATTTTTTGTATGAATCACAGTACTATTGGTTTTGCAATAGAGTCTTTTATGGGTTCTTTAAAGGAGTTATTTAGTCTTAATAGGAGACAACCTAATTCTTATTGAATGAGAACTTTTTTATTTATTACTTTATTAGTTTTTAACCTTGGTGGTCTTTTACCATATAGTTATTCTTTTTTTAGAATAATTGAGTTTACTTTAGTTTTTAGTTTGGTTGCTTGGATGACTTCTTTTTTAACTTTTATTTCTAGTGAGCGTTTTTTTTTGTATTTGTATAAGAAGGGTGATAATGTTTTTAAATCTTTTTTTTTTATTGTTATTGAATTGATTTCTGAATTTTGTCGTCCTGTTGCTTTAACTGTTCGTTTGACTGCTAATGTTATAATTGGTCATTTGGTCATAAAGTCTTTATATTATCTTATGACTTTTATTTGTCCTTGGTTTTTTTTTGGTTATGTTTTTATAATTATTGTTGAGTGTTTTGTTTTAATTATTCAAAGTTATATTTTTGCTCGTTTAGTTCAGTTTTATTTGAATGAGTAATTTTTGAGGATTAGTATATTTAGTATGTCTGACTGTTAATCAGATGGTTTTATTCTCAGAGGGAACTAGTATATTTAGTACAATGGTCTGTAAAACTGGAGGTTTGTTTCCCTGTCCGGATTAGTAAAAATTATTATACTACTTTGATATGGTAGAGTTGCTTTATGGCATTCGGTATTTATTTTGATATTTTTATGTTTGTTATTAATAATATTTTTTATTATACAATCTATTGCTTTTGTTACTTTATATGAGCGTCATGTTTTAGGCGGAACTCAAAATCGTATGGGACCTAGTAAGGTTTCTTTTATAGGTGTTCTTCAGGCTATCATGGATGGTGTTAAACTTCTTGCTAAAGAGCAAATTATTCCTGTTCATTCTTCTCCTATTTTGTTTTTATTGGTTCCTGGTCTTTCTTTTGGGATTATATATTTGGAATGGTTGACTCTTCCTTTTTTATATGATTTTATTTCTTTTGAATATTCTGTTTTGTTTTTTTTGTGTTTAATTGGTTTTTCTGTTTATGGTAGTTTGATGAGTGGTGTTGTGTCTAAGTCTAAGTATGCTATGTTAGGTGCTGTTCGTGCTAGAAGTCAGTCTATTTCTTTTGAAATTGCTTTTTCTTTGTTTATTTTGTGTATTATTGTTCATTATCAAGTTTTTAGTTTATGTAGTTGGTTTAGTTTTAGTCTTTTTATTTTATTAGTTCCTTTTATTATTATAGTTTTGGCTGAGTTGAATCGTGCTCCTTTTGATTTTTCAGAGGGTGAAAGTGAGTTGGTTAGTGGTTATAATATTGAATATTCTAGTGTTGCTTTTGTTTTGTTGTTTTTGAGTGAATATGGGGCTTTAATTTTTTTTTAGTGTTTTGTTTTCTTATTTATTTTGTGGTGGTTATTTGATTTTTAGATATTTGTTTTTTAGGTTGTTAATTTTTATTCGTTCTACTTATCCTCGTTATCGTTATGACAAAATAATGGAGTTATTTTGATTTATTATGTTGCCTATTTCTTTGATTTTATTGTTTTTTTTTGTTTTAGTTTTCTTTTAAATTTTTGAAGGGCGTTAAATAGATTTACCTATGTTCGGTTACGGTTCGAAAAGATTCTCGCCTTTTGTTTCATAATTTTCATGTGTTGTCTTTATCTTCTTATCCTATTATAATATCTGTTTGTGTTTTGGGTTTAACAACTTCTTTGGTTGTCTGAATAGTTTATGGTGTTTTTTTTTTTGTTTTTTTTAGGTTATTTTCTTGTATTTACATTGGTTTACTTTGGGCCAAGGATATTTGTATAGAGGGTCAAAGTGGCTATCATAATTTTTTTGTAATAGATGGATTTAAATTTGCTTGCTTATTGTTTATTTTTAGTGAGTTTATGTTTTTTTTTGGGATTTTTTGGGTTTTTTTTGATGCTGCTTTAGTTCCTGCCCATGAAATTGGGATGAATTGATCTTCTATAGGACTTCAGTTAGTTAATCCTTTTGGTATTCCTTTATTGAATACTGTTATTTTGTTAAGTAGTGGTGTTACTGTTACTTGGTCTCATTATGCATTACTTTGTAATAAGAAGTGTCATGAGGGGTTGATTGCAACAATCGTTTTAGCTGTTGTTTTCACATTGATTCAGTTATTTGAATATAAGCAAGCCTCCTTCTCAATTGCGGATGGTATTTATGGTAGAATTTTTTATTTGTCGACTGGTTTCCATGGATTTCATGTTATTTTGGGGACTTTGTATTTGTGTTTTAATTTGTATCGTATTTTGTTTTATCATTTAAATTATAGACATCATTTATCTTATGAATTTGCTATTTTATATTGGCATTTTGTTGATGTTGTTTGATTATTTTTATTTGTTTTTGTTTATTGGTGAGGTTATTATGAGTTTAGTATAATATAATATATTGGATTTAGGTTCCAGGGATTTATACTCATTATTAAGAAGTATTATCGGGGTATTTTATATTGGTTGGAGTCTTCTAATCATAAAGATATTGGGACTCTTTATCTTATTTTTGGTTTGTGATGTGGAATAGTTGGTTCTGCTTTTTCTATGTTAATTCGTATGGAGTTATCTAAGCCTGGTTTTTTTTTAGGTGATGGTCAACTTTATAATTCTATTTTGACTGCACATGCTATTTTAATGATTTTTTTTATGGTTATACCAGCTATGATTGGTGGTTTTGGTAATTGAATGGTTCCTTTAATACTAGGAGCTCCTGATATAAGTTTTCCTCGTTTGAATAATATTAGGTTTTGGTTGTTGCCAACTGCTTTACTATTGATTTTGGCTTCTTGTTTTGTAGATGCTGGTTGTGGTACTAGTTGAACTGTTTATCCTCCTCTTTCTACTAGATTTCATCCTGGTAGTTCTGTTGATTTAGCTATTTTTTCTTTGCATTGTGCTGGTTTTAGTTCAATTTTAGGGGCTATTAATTTTATATGTACTACAAAAAACCTTCGTAGTTCTTCTATCAGATTGGAACATATAAGTTTATTTGTTTGAACTGTTTTTGTTACAGTTTTTTTGTTGGTTTTGTCTTTACCGGTTCTTGCTGGTGCTATTACTATGTTACTTTTAGATCGTAATTTTAATACATCTTTTTTTGATCCTTCTGCTGGTGGTAATCCTTTGATTTATCAACATTTGTTTTGGTTTTTTGGACATCCTGAGGTTTATATTTTAATTTTACCTGCTTTTGGTATTATTTCTCAAAGAACTTTGTATTTAACTGGTAAAAAGGAGGTTTTTGGAACCCTTGGGATGATTTATGCAATTTTAAGAATTGGATTAATCGGTTGTGTTGTTTGAGCACATCATATGTATACAGTTGGTATGGATTTAGACTCTCGTGCTTATTTTACTGCGGCAACAATAATTATTGCTGTTCCTACGGGTGTTAAGGTATTCAGTTGATTGGCAACTTTGTTTGGTAGGAAGTTAACTTTTCAACCTGTTTTATTATGAGTTATTGGTTTTATTTTTTTATTTACTATAGGTGGTATAACTGGGGTTATGCTTTCTAATAGTAGTCTGGATATTATTTTACACGATACTTATTATGTTGTAAGTCATTTTCATTATGTATTGAGTTTAGGTGCAGTTTTTGCTTTATTTTGTGCTGTTTCTCTTTGATGAAGAACTATTACTGGTTTGGTTTATGATAAAATGATGATGAGTGTTGTTTTCATTATGTTTTTTATTGGAGTTAATATAACATTTTTTCCTTTACATTTTGCTGGTTTACATGGTTTTCCACGTAAATATGTTGATTATCCAGATGTTTTTATTGTATGAAATGTTATTAGAAGTTATGGTAGCCTAATTAGAATATTTGCTTTGTTTTTATTTGTTTATATCTTAATTGAAAGTTTTGTGTCTTTTCGTAAGAGATTAGTTGATTATTTTTATAATTGTAGTCCTGAACATGTTTTATCTAACTATGTTTTTAGTCATTCCTATAACTCTGATGTTTATTTGAGGGTTAAGGGCTAAGTTAAGAATTAAATTAATTTATTTAGGTTGATTTCTTATTTTTTTAATTATTTTCAAGGGTTTTGTCTTCCTATACCCGGAAATCTTTTTGCTAGTTATGTTGATTGATTTCATAATTTTAATTGTTCTTTACTTTTTGGAGTTCTTTTTTTTGTTAGAGCTATAATTGTTTATTTGATTTCTAATAAATATTATTTGAAGTCATATAAAGAATATCAATTAGCGGAATTATTGTGCAGTTTAATTCCTACTGTGATTTTGGTTATTCAAATAGTTCCTTCTTTATCGATTTTATATTATCAAGGTTTGATAGCAAATGACAGAGCTTTAACAATCAAGGTTACAGGTCACCAGTGGTACTGGTCTTATGACTATTCTGATATTGATGGTTTAGAGTTCGATTCCTATATGAAACCGTTGGATGAGTTAAAAATTGGTGAACCTCGTTTGCTTGAAGTAGATAATCGTTGTGTTGTTCCTGTTGATACTAATATTCGTTTTTGTGTCACATCGGCAGATGTAATTCACTCTTGGGCTTTACCTTCTTTTTCTGTTAAAGTAGATGCCATGGCTGGTGTTTTATCTACAGTTAATTGTAATTTTCCTATAGTTGGTGTTTATTATGGTCAATGTAGTGAGATTTGTGGTGCTAATCATAGATTTATACCAATTGCACTAGAGGTCACTACTCCTGAAGCTTATAAAAATTGAGTAATAGGAAATGTCTTGTAAATAGTTTTAGTTTAAATAGAACATCTGTTTTTGGTACAGAAGGTTAAAACTATAGTATTAAAAACTATTATTATTTTTATACGGGTTTTTATTTTTGTTTTATGAAAAATTTGAAAACGATATTGTTATTTTATTTTTTTTATTTATTTTTTGTTGGGTTTTTGTGTTGGTTTTTACTGGTAAAAAATCATCATGAAGCCAGGATTCTTTTTTATCTATAAATATTTATGCTGATTTGATTGAGGAATAGACTATTCTTTTTTGTTAGTGGGAATTTACCTGATGAAGTGAGAAATAAAGATGTTTAGTCGAGTGGGAAACTTTTTTACTTTTATTTATTTTTTTTTGTTAGCCAATAGATTCATTTTTAAAATAAATCCAAAGAACGAGAGGGCGCGAGTTCTTTCTCTTCTGTTATTTTTCATTTTTAAAAAAAATAACAGAAATTTGTTAGATTTTTTATTGTTTTTCTTATGAAAAAAATTTGATTTTCAGGGGTTACCCTGAAAAAATTCGAGATTTTTAGATTTTATTATTTTTTGGTTTTTATATTTTTATAAATTTTTTTTAAATTTTTTGAAAAATTTTTGTGTTATAATCTTGGTTTTTTTTCTGTTATTGTTTTTTAGTTTTAAAAAAATTGTTTTGCATTTTATTAGTTTTGTTGTATATATATATATATGAAATATATATATAGGTTGGAGAATGAAAAGAATAAAATTATGATTTTATTCTTTTAATTTTGGTATAAAAGGTGGGTACGATACCCACGACGAACGTAAGATTCGTCGGAGGGGTACCCGAGAAGGGTACTCCAGTACCCACCTTCTCGGGTAAGTAAACTTACAACGATTGTAAGTTTACGAACAAGAAACATCATTAATATTTTATAATATACATATGTATATGTATATTATAAAATATATGTATAAGTAAAATAATATGCGTAGCATATTATTTTGTAGGGATAGAAAATATATTATAAATCGTAAGATTTATAAGATGTTTTCTATCCCTCTAGGGGGGTTGGTGTAAGTTGCATGTTTGATTTGCATTCAAAAGGTTTAAACCCTCTAAAAAAGGGGTAATAGTATAAATTAGTATGTTTCACTTTCAATGAAGAGGTAATTTTATCCTAGGAGGTTTCTGACCCTTCTGAGTTTGATAATGGCTCTAATCAAGTTAAAATAGTGTTATGCAATTTGCATTCACGGAGTGGACAATAGTATTTAATCCCGGTAGATATATCGTTTGCTAAAAAGGTGTACCAGAAAGATCGGATAGACCCCTTAAACTTTTACTTTAAATGTGTTATTCTCATGATTTTTTAAAATTACCGTAACTTTGTTTTTACAACTATACAGTGCAATGTAGTAGTTCTTTTGTGGTTCTGACTTGAGAGATAAGATTGGATTAATAGACCCGGATTAGTACCCGGTTATTCCAAATTAATAAGATTTCGGGAGTAAAGTAATATTTAAACCGGAAGTATATTGGGCGCACCCTAAATTCTCCTTGGAGCTTGAGTAGTAATCGAGATCCCTCGTTATCAGCTTAGACTATTGGCGCATGTATGTTCGTCTAAGATCTATCTTAAAGATATTGTTCGCAAGAGATAAATAATCTAGTAGGACAGATAAATACCTGGTACATGTTTAAGTGTGTAATTTGGGCTACACTGCCTGATGGCTGGTTCGGATTGTCGAGAGAGATTTTGGCATGAAGTTGTAAAGGACAGTAAAGCGCTGTTTAATGGGTGCTTGAAGAATACCTAGGGAGGGTACAAATCATCCATCAATTGCCCACAGGGGAGTAAGTTGTAGTAAAGTAGGTGTAGGGGAATCTGCACCTGAGTGTGGGTTATTTTAAAACTTAGATTTGAAATCTAAGTCTGGATATAATTCCGTAACCTTAGCCCTTTAGTATAAATTAAGTATATTTGTTTGTGGTACAAGTGGTCTTGGGGCTTTTGTTTGTTTTACATGTTGTTTTGTTTTTTTCTTTGTTTTTTATTTTTTTGTTTTATTTAATTAGTTTTTTGTTGAGTTATTATGTTTTTAGTAAAAACAAGGTATCTTCTTTTGAATGTGGGTTTTCTACAGTTGGTAAAATTCAAAATTCTTTTTCTATTCATTTTTTTGATTATATTAATTTTTGTTGTTTTTGATTTAGAAGTTGTTATATTTTTGGGGGTTTTAGTTTCTGATATTCATTCTTTGTTTACTTTTTTGTTGTTGATGCTGTTTATTATATTTGGGTTCTACCTAGAGTGGTGGTATGGTAAGTTATATTGAATGGTTTACTCGATTAGTTTATTTTTAAAATATGGCTCTGAAGAAGCTAAGAATGATTCGGGTAAATAAGATAGGATAAAAAGTCTATTGGGTTCATACCCTGAAGGTGATCTAGTATCTCTTATTGATATTTCTTTATTTTTGATTTTCTGTTTTTTCTTTGTTGTTTAAAGGTCGTCGTTTTATTTTTTTTTTAATTTCTTTGGAGTTTATTGTTTTGAATTTATTTATTTTTTTAGGTTTACATTTTAGTGCTATGGGTTTTTTTGTTGTGTTGTGTATAAGTGTACTTTCTAGTGTTCTAGGTTTGACTATAATAGTTTCTATTATTAAATTTTATGGGAATGATAATAGTTTATTCTAGAGCTGGTTAGCTTAAATAAAAGCTCCTGACTTTTAATCGGGTGATGGGTTTCCCACTGGCTATAATTTTTTGTTATATATATATTAGGATTGCATCCTATTGTAGGATAATTTACATTTTTATGTATAATTGAAATACAGAGTAGGATGTCTATTTGGTGTCAATGTTACAAATTGACTTTTATTAGATATGGAGTTGAAATTTCGTTCTGTATGATATCAGTTTTTTTTTCATATACTAGAAAATTGTAACTTTTGATTTTTTGTTTTTGGGTGTCTAGAGTTCGTAGTGCTTTTGTTATTAGTTTCATAACTATACCCGGATAAAATATTTATTTTTTTTTATATTGTAAAGCTTTACAATATTAATTATCTACAAATTAGTAGACTTGTAAAATATTATATGTGTTTTTAATATATTTGGAAAACTCAGAGTCGAGATCAAATGTTTTTTAAAGACTTAGGGTATTTAATATACCTGGCTTCTGCCCGATGTATTAATTTATCAATGGCAGACTTAGCGTGAGGTCATTAAGGTAGCAAAATCATTTGTTTCTTTATTGGATTCCAGTATGAATGAAGTTTTGGTCAGTTTTCTTTCTTCTTTTATTTCGAATTTATTATCTATCTAAGAAATGATAGGTGCATTAATACAAAGATAAGTCTTCGGAAACTCTATTTGTTATTTTTTATTATTTAAAAATGACAAGTTAGCTAGGGCAGTTAATTAAATAATCATTTTTTCCTATTTTTATTACAAGGAGTTACTCCGGAGTTAACAGAAATTCATACCTGATTTAGTTCTTATAATAGGGTAAGTTTTACATCGATGTTGTATCTCCATATACCGAGAAAGAACAAGGCTTGGTAATTCAGACTGTTCTTCTGTGAGATAATGGGACGTGATATTAGTTTAATTCGACGTAAGTCAGAATTGTTTATCTTGATTATTGCTTTTATTTAGTATGTTTAGTACGTAAGGAATTACACTACAGTATTATACTTTTTGATTCTCTAGTATAATTAGTATATTCGACTTCCAATCGAAAGGTCTTGAGGATTATAAGAACGAGAGGGCGCGAGTTCTTTCTCTTCTGTTATTTTTCATTTTTAAAAAAAATAACAGAAATTTGTTAGATTTTTTATTGTTTTTCTTATGAAAAAATTTGATTTTCAGGGGTTACCCTGAAAAAATTCGAGATTTTTAGATTTTATTATTTTTTGGTTTTTATATTTTTATAAATTTTTTTTAAATTTTTTGAAAAATTTTTGTGTTATAATCTTGGTTTTTTTTCTGTTATTGTTTTTTAGTTTTAAAAAAATTGTTTTGCATTTTATTAGTTTTGTTGTATATATATATATATGAAATATATATATAGGTTGGAGAATGAAAAGAATAAAATTATGATTTTATTCTTTTAATTTTGGTATAAAAGGTGGGTACGATACCCACGACGAACGTAAGATTCGTCGGAGGGGTACCCGAGAAGGGTACTCCAGTACCCACCTTCTCGGGTAAGTAAACTTACAACGATTGTAAGTTTACGAACAAGAAACATCATTAATATTTTATAATATACATATGTATATGTATATTATAAAATATATGTATAAGTAAAATAATATGCGTAGCATATTATTTTGTAGGGATAGAAAATATATTATAAATCGTAAGATTTATAAGATGTTTTCTATCCCCTGGGTTTAAAAGATCTTTAATATAAGTTGAGTATATCCTATTGCAGATAGGAATGTTTATAGGTCTTTTTTATCATATGTGGTATTGGTTATTTCTGAGTTTGTTTATTTGTAGTTTGTCTTATTATAATATAGATCCTTTGAAGTCTTGTCTTTTATTAGTTTTGAGTTTGTTGGTTGTTTTGCCAGTTATTAGTTACTCTAATTATTTGTGATATTCTTATTTTGTTTGTATGCTTTTTTTAAGTGGAATTTTTGTGGTTATGGTTTATTTTTCTAGTCTTTGTAACTATTTTTTTGGGGTTAGCAAGTATGGTCTTTTTATTTTGTTTTTTGTTTTATTTGGTTTGAATTTTTATATAAGTTATGATTATCATATATTTTTATTGAATAGTTTTTATTATAGTGTTTATTTTGGTTGATTTGTTTTTATTATTTTTTGTTTATTGTTTTTTTTAAGTGTTGTAAGTTATATTTTGGATGTCAAAGGTGCTTTGCGAAAATTTTGTTAGTGTAGCATAATATAATGTATCTGCTTTAAGCGTGGAAGATTTATCTCTAACTGGTGAATTTAGGGACAGGTCTTCTAAACTTGTTTTGAGCTAGTAACTCATTCACTTTTGTTTTATTTTTTGTGTTTTTTTTATGTTTTTATTTTTTTTGTTGAATTCTTTTACTTGTAATGTTGTTGTTTGGTGGGTTGTGTTTTTGATGATAACTTTAGTTTTTATTTCAATTAATAAAGGTTCTGTTAGTAGGATGGTTAATTATTTTATAATTCAAGAGATTTTAGGTTTTACCTTTTTGTTGGTAAGTGTTAGCTGGGTTCAGCTTGTTATTTTGTTGATAAAGGTAGGTGTCGCTCCTTTTCATTTTTGGGTTTTTAGTGTTACTAATGGGCTTAGAGGTTGATCTGTTATGTGATTCCTTACTATACAAAAGTTACCTTTTATTCCGGTTATTATGTATTTGAGTGTTTCTTATTTTGTTTATTTGGTTGTTTTAGGGATTATTTTTTGTTATTTTCAATTGTTTTTTGTTAAGGGTTATAAGAATATATTGGTATTGGCTTCTACCGAATCTTTTAGTTGGTTGGTTTTAATGATTTTTTTTAGTCTGTCGTCTGGTTTATTATTTGGTTTATTTTATATTATTTTTTTTTATTTTTTATTAGATCATTCTGGTTCTAGTGAGTTGGATTCTTATAATTGGGAGACTGTTTTTATTTTTATAAATATTCCTTTTGCTATGACTTTTTTTGTTAAGTTTTTTTCTTTAATTTCTTTATTTAGAAGTTATACTTTTTTGCTTTTATTGGTTTTGTTTGTTATGTTTTTGTCTGTTTTTAGTCTGGGGTTTTGATTGTGTAATATAAGTACTGATTTTAATTTTAATATTTTTAAAAATCGTTCTTATTGATATTGATTTTGTTATCCATTAATGTTTTTATGTTTAATTTAGTCGAGTTTAAGGTAATTTCCTATTATTTTAGTGGGTTTAATTCGTTTTTATTTATAAAAATATTTTAATTAATTTGTTTTTATGTGGTGATCTATTTTTTAATAAGTTTTGAATTTTGTATTCTTTTGCAATATTTTGTGAAAAATGGATTGACACCGGTGATTTGAGGATTATTGCTTATGTTTGTTTATTTGTTTTCTTGCGATCCTTTTTGTATATCTTTATCTAGATTGGGTTTTTTTTTGATGTTTTAACTTGGATTTTTTTATAATATGATGGTTCATAATTGAATTTCTGTAGAAAATGTTTTTTTGGTGGGGGGGGGTGGTTTTTATTTTATCTGTCGTGGTAGATGATATGATGGAGACTTTTTACCCGGGCTTAGAGTTTTTCTGTAAATGATGCTAAGAGGCGAGTTTTGATTTTGATTATAGTGATAGTACTTCGGGATTTGATTGTAATTAAAAAAACTTGTAGTCTTGATTTTGAGGAAAGATCTGGTCAAGGGGGCCCAGGTTCATAAAACTTATTTTTATCTACATTGAAAATTTTGTAGTTTTGAAGTGTGAAATGTTTTGAAAAATTTGTTGAAGTTTTTTGTTTTTTATGTTTCTTTTGATGATGATAATTTTATTAATAGTTTTTTTAGTTATTTGTGTTTTCATTGTGTTGTTTTTTTTTACGTTTATTTTAGATTTGTATTGTATTTTTTAAGCCTAGAGATTCGGTTAGGTTTTTGTTAGTTTTGATAATTTTTTTTTTTAAGGCAAGTGTTCTTTTTGAATTTTTTATGCGTTGCAGTTATAACGATGGTTGGGTTGATGTTTAGTCCATCTGTGTATTGATGTTTTAGGAGTTTTAGTTTATTTAGAATATGTCACTTACAATGATAAGGTTTTCAACTCTTGCCTTTATGGTATTTTTATATATTTTTTGTTTGAGTTTGTTTTTTTTTTTGTTGTTTTATTGTTCTTTTTGTTCCCAGGTTTAAGTTGGGGGTTTTTTTATTAGATTGGGGGTTTTTGAGTTTAAAGTTTAATTTGAATTTTAATAATTTGTTATTTTCTTTAATTCTTTTAATTGTTAGTACTACTGTTTTGTATTATTCTTTATTTTATATAACTGGAGAGGTTAATTTTTATTATTATTTGATGGTTTTATTGATTTTTATTGGAAGTATATTTGGTTTGATTTTTGCTAATTCTATATTTACAATGATGTTATGTTGGGATTTATTAGGTATTTCTAGTTTTTTTTTGGTTTTATTTTATAATAATTGAGATAGTTGTTCCGGTGCTATACATACTGTTTTAACTAATCGTATTGGTGATTTTTTTATTTTTATGTTTTTTACGATGGCTTTTTTTAGTTTTTATTATTTTTTTAGTTTTTCTTTGACTAATTTTTATTTTATTTTATTTTTGCTGTTAGCTTCTTTTACTAAAAGTGCTCAGTTTCCTTTTAGTGGTTGGTTACCTAAAGCAATAAGTGCTCCAACTCCAGTTAGTTCTTTAGTTCATAGTAGTACTTTGGTTACTGCTGGTTTGGTTCTTATAATAAATTTTAATTTAATTAATCTTTCTTCTTATGTTATGTTTATTTTGTGTTGGGTGGGGGTTTTTACTATATTTTTTAGTTCTTTAACAGCTTTAGTTGAGATGGATTTAAAGAAGGTTGTTGCTCTTAGTACTTTATCTCAGATGGGGTTTTCTATGTTATCTTTAGGTTTGGGTTTGAATTATGTTGCTTTGATTCATTTGATTAGTCATGCTTTGTTTAAGAGTTGTTTATTTATACAAGTTGGTTACATTATTCATTGTTCTTTTGGGCAGCAGGATATGCGTAATTATAATGGTATAGGTTCTTTACCTTATTTTATTCAGTTACAGTTGTTGACTACTTTATTTTGTTTGTGTGGTTTATTTTTTACAAGGGGTTCTGTTAGGAAAGATATTATTTTAGAGATGTTTTTTTCTAATGATTATTCTTTGTTTTTTGTTTTATTTTTTATTTCTGTTTTTTTTACTTTTTGTTATAGATATCGTATTTGATCTAGTTTATTTAATACATCTACTGTTTCTTTATTTCATTATAGAGGTAGTTTTATTATTAATTTTGTTAGGTTTGTTTTAGTTTTAATGTCTGTGTGTTTTATTTGATGGTTAAATATTAACATGTATTGTATTCCTTCTTTATTTTTGTATATAGATTTTTATGTTCCTTTATTTTATTTATTTTTTATTTTAGTTATTTTTTATTTTAGTTTTAAATTTGTTTCTTTTGAGTTGGTTTATAAATTTTTAGTTGATTATTTTCCGTTTTTAGCTCAACGTGTTTTTTTTTTTTAATTTTAAAGTGGTTGAAATGTTTTTAAATTCTTTGAATTTAAAGTTGTTTAGTTTTTTTTTCTGTTGTTGGTTTTTATAGCGGTTCTTATATGAAGTCTTATTTTAGTCCTGTAGTTTTTTTAGTTTTTTTAGTTTTTTTTTTAGTTTGAAGCTTTAGTATAAATTTAGTATATTTCATTGTCAATGAAAAGGTTTGAAGTTTTATTTGTTGAGTTTTTACTTTTTTCATTGTTATTTTTTAAAGATTTTCATTTATTTTTTTTGTTTTTGACTTTATTTTGTTTTTGTGCTTTGAATGTGCAGTCTTGACATGGTTTGTTTTTTTTTATTGATTCTCAAGTTTATGTTGCTATAATGTTGATATCAATGTTTATTATAGGGTTAATTTTGTTTAAGGAGAAGAGTCGTGGGATGTTATATTTATCACAAGTTTTGGTGTTTATTAGAATTTTGTTTTTTATTCCTGGTAATGTTTTAATATTTTATGTGTTGTTTGAATTGTCTATATTTCCTATTTTGATTATGATTTTGGGATATGGTTATCAGATTGAAAAACTTAATTCGTTTTATTATCTTTTATTATATGCTTCTTTGTGTTCTTTTCCTTTTTTATTTGTGTTTTTAAATTTGGATTTTAGTTTTATGTTGGTTTATTTTGATATGGTTGTTTCTTGAGAGGTTGTTTTTATTCTTAGTTTAACTTTTATGATAAAGTTTCCAGTTTTTTTTTTACATTTATGATTGCCCAAGGCTCATGTTGAAGCTCCCACTACAGCTTCTATATTGTTAGCTGGCTTGTTACTTAAGTTGGGTACTATTGGATTTGTTCGTATTATAAAATGTTTGTCTTACTGTCATTTGAATTTTTATTTTTTTATTGCTTTTTTAGGTATGATTTTGGCGGCTTTTAGTTGTATTTTTCAAAGTGATGTTAAAGCTTTGGCAGCTTATTCGTCAATTACTCATATAAGATTTGTTATATGTTCTCTTTTGTTTATATCAATTTCTGGGAAAACAGCTTCTTTATTGTTAATGTTGGCCCATGGATATACCTCTACTTTGATATTTTATTTTATTGGTGAGTTTTATTCAGTTGCCAATACACGTATAGTGTATTATTTTAATAGTTTTATAAATTCTAGGTTGTTTTTTTCCATTATTTTTGCAATTTGTATACTTTCAAATTGTGGAACACCTCCTAGAATATCTTTTATTGCTGAATTCATGACATTTAGTAATATATATTTGTTGTATAGTTTTTTTGTATTAGTATTTTTTATTTATTTTATGGCTACTTTTTATTATTCAGTGTATTTAATTGTTAATTCTTTCATGGGAAAGAATTTTTATTTTTTATTTTCCTGAAATGTTTATTTTACTTTCCCTTTGTTGGTTATGTGTTTTAATGTTTTTTGATTTGTTTTGTTGTTTTAATGTCGAATTAGATTATTTCAGTAGGATTATTTCGATATTGTTTCATTGATTTAAAGTTTTATTAAAAAAATGTGAGCAATTGATTTCTTCGTGGTCGAAAATCTTTAAAAAATAAAAGATTTGACAACCAAAGAACGAGAGGGCGCGAGTTCTTTCTCTCCTGTTATTTTTCGTAAAAAAAAAAATAACAGGGGGTTTTTTGGTAAGAAGTTTTTTGTTTGCAGGAGGGTAAGTGTTTGCGGGTTTAAGTTAAGTTTAAACTAGTGGTCTTCAAAACTAAAAATTTATATCCGTTTTTGTTTTTTTAAAGAATATGTTTTTAAATCTTCCGGTTAGAAAATCTTTGAGATTATTTTGGAATTTTGGTAGTATGTTGGGTATGATTTTAGTTATACAGGTTTTTACTGGTTTTTGTATGGCTTTATATTATGTTGCTGATAGGAGTTTGGCTTTTGATTCTGTTCAGTATATTATATATGAAACTAACTATGGATGATTTTTTCGTTTGATGCATATGAATGGTGCTAGTTTGTTTTTTATTTTTTTGTATTTACATTTTTTTAAGGGTTTATTTATGAGCAGTTATCGTTTGGGTGGTGTTTGAATTACTGGTTTATTAATATTTTTGATGATTATAGGTATTTCTTTTATGGGTTATGTTTTGGTTTGAGCTCAAATGAGATTCTGAGCTGCTGTTGTTATTACTAGTTTGTTAAGGGTTATTCCTTATTTTGGAAATAATTTGGTTCTATGAGTTTGAAGAGGTTTTTCTGTAGGTAGTGCTACTTTAAAATTTCTTTGTATTCTTCATTATTTGTTACCTTGGGTTTTGTTTGTTTTTGTAGTTTCTCATTTGGTTTTGTTGCATAAAACTGGTAGAACTTCTAGTTTGTATTGTCATGGTGATTATGATAAGGTTTGTTTTTATCCTTATTATTATTCTAAAGATGGGTTTAATATTATTTTTTTTATGTTGTTTATCTCTTATGTATTGGTTTATCCTTATGTATTTAGAGATCCTGAGATATTTATTCAAGCAGATCCTATAACTAGACCTGCTCATATTGTACCTGAGTGGTATTTTTTGTTTGCATATGCTATTTTACGTGCTATTCCAAATAAGGTTTTAGGGGTTGTTTTTTTATTGTCTAGAATTTTTGTTTTTTTTTTGTTTGTTTTTTTGAAAAATTATACTTCGATTTTATCAAATTTGAATAAATTTGTTATTTTTAGTTTTTTATTTATTTGTATTATTTTAAGTTGATTAGGTCAATGTCAGGTTGAATATCCTTTTAATATTTTGAGAGTAATTTTTTCTTATTTATATTTTATTGTTATTTTATTTATTTTATTTTATAATTGAGTTTCATATTATATTTTTAAATAAATTGTGTTTCGGCTATTTTAGTTTAAATAGAATACGTTACTTGTAATAACGAGGTTTTTTGTAGCAATTTTAATTTTTCAGTAATTAGTTTAATAAAAATATAGCATTTGGGATGTTAAGTTTAATTTACTGATTAAGACACTTTACTTATTTGGATTTGTTTTTGTTTTTGTTTGTCATACAGTTTATTTTTTGTATGAATCACAGTACTATTGGTTTTGCAATAGAGTCTTTTATGGGTTCTTTAAAGGAGTTATTTAGTCTTAATAGGAGACAACCTAATTCTTATTGAATGAGAACTTTTTTATTTATTACTTTATTAGTTTTTAACCTTGGTGGTCTTTTACCATATAGTTATTCTTTTTTTAGAATAATTGAGTTTACTTTAGTTTTTAGTTTGGTTGCTTGGATGACTTCTTTTTTAACTTTTATTTCTAGTGAGCGTTTTTTTTGTATTTGTATAAGAAGGGTGATAATGTTTTTAAATCTTTTTTTTTTTTATTGTTATTGAATTGATTTCTGAATTTTGTCGTCCTGTTGCTTTAACTGTTCGTTTGACTGCTAATGTTATAATTGGTCATTTGGTCATAAAGTCTTTATATTATCTTATGACTTTTATTTGTCCTTGGTTTTTTTTTGGTTATGTTTTTATAATTATTGTTGAGTGTTTTGTTTTAATTATTCAAAGTTATATTTTTGCTCGTTTAGTTCAGTTTTATTTGAATGAGTAATTTTTGAGGATTAGTATATTTAGTATGTCTGACTGTTAATCAGATGGTTTTATTCTCAGAGGGAACTAGTATATTTAGTACAATGGTCTGTAAAACTGGAGGTTTGTTTCCCTGTCCGGATTAGTAAAAATTATTATACTACTTTGATATGGTAGAGTTGCTTTATGGCATTCGGTATTTATTTTGATATTTTTATGTTTGTTATTAATAATATTTTTTATTATACAATCTATTGCTTTTGTTACTTTATATGAGCGTCATGTTTTAGGCGGAACTCAAAATCGTATGGGACCTAGTAAGGTTTCTTTTATAGGTGTTCTTCAGGCTATCATGGATGGTGTTAAACTTCTTGCTAAAGAGCAAATTATTCCTGTTCATTCTTCTCCTATTTTGTTTTTATTGGTTCCTGGTCTTTCTTTTGGGATTATATATTTGGAATGGTTGACTCTTCCTTTTTTATATGATTTTATTTCTTTTGAATATTCTGTTTTGTTTTTTTTGTGTTTAATTGGTTTTTCTGTTTATGGTAGTTTGATGAGTGGTGTTGTGTCTAAGTCTAAGTATGCTATGTTAGGTGCTGTTCGTGCTAGAAGTCAGTCTATTTCTTTTGAAATTGCTTTTTCTTTGTTTATTTTGTGTATTATTGTTCATTATCAAGTTTTTAGTTTATGTAGTTGGTTTAGTTTTAGTCTTTTTATTTTATTAGTTCCTTTTATTATTATAGTTTTGGCTGAGTTGAATCGTGCTCCTTTTGATTTTTCAGAGGGTGAAAGTGAGTTGGTTAGTGGTTATAATATTGAATATTCTAGTGTTGCTTTTGTTTTGTTGTTTTTGAGTGAATATGGGGCTTTAATTTTTTTAGTGTTTTGTTTTCTTATTTATTTTGTGGTGGTTATTTGATTTTTAGATATTTGTTTTTTAGGTTGTTAATTTTTATTCGTTCTACTTATCCTCGTTATCGTTATGACAAAATAATGGAGTTATTTTGATTTATTATGTTGCCTATTTCTTTGATTTTATTGTTTTTTTTGTTTTAGTTTTCTTTTAAATTTTTGAAGGGCGTTAAATAGATTTACCTATGTTCGGTTACGGTTCGAAAAGATTCTCGCCTTTTGTTTCATAATTTTCATGTGTTGTCTTTATCTTCTTATCCTATTATAATATCTGTTTGTGTTTTGGGTTTAACAACTTCTTTGGTTGTCTGAATAGTTTATGGTGTTTTTTTTTGTTTTTTTTAGGTTATTTTCTTGTATTTACATTGGTTTACTTTGGGCCAAGGATATTTGTATAGAGGGTCAAAGTGGCTATCATAATTTTTTTGTAATAGATGGATTTAAATTTGCTTGCTTATTGTTTATTTTTAGTGAGTTTATGTTTTTTTTTGGGATTTTTTGGGTTTTTTTTGATGCTGCTTTAGTTCCTGCCCATGAAATTGGGATGAATTGATCTTCTATAGGACTTCAGTTAGTTAATCCTTTTGGTATTCCTTTATTGAATACTGTTATTTTGTTAAGTAGTGGTGTTACTGTTACTTGGTCTCATTATGCATTACTTTGTAATAAGAAGTGTCATGAGGGGTTGATTGCAACAATCGTTTTAGCTGTTGTTTTCACATTGATTCAGTTATTTGAATATAAGCAAGCCTCCTTCTCAATTGCGGATGGTATTTATGGTAGAATTTTTTATTTGTCGACTGGTTTCCATGGATTTCATGTTATTTTGGGGACTTTGTATTTGTGTTTTAATTTGTATCGTATTTTGTTTTATCATTTAAATTATAGACATCATTTATCTTATGAATTTGCTATTTTATATTGGCATTTTGTTGATGTTGTTTGATTATTTTTATTTGTTTTTGTTTATTGGTGAGGTTATTATGAGTTTAGTATAATATAATATATTGGATTTAGGTTCCAGGGATTTATACTCATTATTAAGAAGTATTATCGGGGTATTTTATATTGGTTGGAGTCTTCTAATCATAAAGATATTGGGACTCTTTATCTTATTTTTGGTTTGTGATGTGGAATAGTTGGTTCTGCTTTTTCTATGTTAATTCGTATGGAGTTATCTAAGCCTGGTTTTTTTTTAGGTGATGGTCAACTTTATAATTCTATTTTGACTGCACATGCTATTTTAATGATTTTTTTTATGGTTATACCAGCTATGATTGGTGGTTTTGGTAATTGAATGGTTCCTTTAATACTAGGAGCTCCTGATATAAGTTTTCCTCGTTTGAATAATATTAGGTTTTGGTTGTTGCCAACTGCTTTACTATTGATTTTGGCTTCTTGTTTTGTAGATGCTGGTTGTGGTACTAGTTGAACTGTTTATCCTCCTCTTTCTACTAGATTTCATCCTGGTAGTTCTGTTGATTTAGCTATTTTTTCTTTGCATTGTGCTGGTTTTAGTTCAATTTTAGGGGCTATTAATTTTATATGTACTACAAAAAACCTTCGTAGTTCTTCTATCAGATTGGAACATATAAGTTTATTTGTTTGAACTGTTTTTGTTACAGTTTTTTTGTTGGTTTTGTCTTTACCGGTTCTTGCTGGTGCTATTACTATGTTACTTTTAGATCGTAATTTTAATACATCTTTTTTTGATCCTTCTGCTGGTGGTAATCCTTTGATTTATCAACATTTGTTTTGGTTTTTTGGACATCCTGAGGTTTATATTTTAATTTTACCTGCTTTTGGTATTATTTCTCAAAGAACTTTGTATTTAACTGGTAAAAAGGAGGTTTTTGGAACCCTTGGGATGATTTATGCAATTTTAAGAATTGGATTAATCGGTTGTGTTGTTTGAGCACATCATATGTATACAGTTGGTATGGATTTAGACTCTCGTGCTTATTTTACTGCGGCAACAATAATTATTGCTGTTCCTACGGGTGTTAAGGTATTCAGTTGATTGGCAACTTTGTTTGGTAGGAAGTTAACTTTTCAACCTGTTTTATTATGAGTTATTGGTTTTATTTTTTTATTTACTATAGGTGGTATAACTGGGGTTATGCTTTCTAATAGTAGTCTGGATATTATTTTACACGATACTTATTATGTTGTAAGTCATTTTCATTATGTATTGAGTTTAGGTGCAGTTTTTGCTTTATTTTGTGCTGTTTCTCTTTGATGAAGAACTATTACTGGTTTGGTTTATGATAAAATGATGATGAGTGTTGTTTTCATTATGTTTTTTATTGGAGTTAATATAACATTTTTTCCTTTACATTTTGCTGGTTTACATGGTTTTCCACGTAAATATGTTGATTATCCAGATGTTTTTATTGTATGAAATGTTATTAGAAGTTATGGTAGCCTAATTAGAATATTTGCTTTGTTTTTATTTGTTTATATCTTAATTGAAAGTTTTGTGTCTTTTCGTAAGAGATTAGTTGATTATTTTTATAATTGTAGTCCTGAACATGTTTTATCTAACTATGTTTTTAGTCATTCCTATAACTCTGATGTTTATTTGAGGGTTAAGGGCTAAGTTAAGAATTAAATTAATTTATTTAGGTTGATTTCTTATTTTTTTAATTATTTTCAAGGGTTTTGTCTTCCTATACCCGGAAATCTTTTTGCTAGTTATGTTGATTGATTTCATAATTTTAATTGTTCTTTACTTTTTGGAGTTCTTTTTTTTGTTAGAGCTATAATTGTTTATTTGATTTCTAATAAATATTATTTGAAGTCATATAAAGAATATCAATTAGCGGAATTATTGTGCAGTTTAATTCCTACTGTGATTTTGGTTATTCAAATAGTTCCTTCTTTATCGATTTTATATTATCAAGGTTTGATAGCAAATGACAGAGCTTTAACAATCAAGGTTACAGGTCACCAGTGGTACTGGTCTTATGACTATTCTGATATTGATGGTTTAGAGTTCGATTCCTATATGAAACCGTTGGATGAGTTAAAAATTGGTGAACCTCGTTTGCTTGAAGTAGATAATCGTTGTGTTGTTCCTGTTGATACTAATATTCGTTTTTGTGTCACATCGGCAGATGTAATTCACTCTTGGGCTTTACCTTCTTTTTCTGTTAAAGTAGATGCCATGGCTGGTGTTTTATCTACAGTTAATTGTAATTTTCCTATAGTTGGTGTTTATTATGGTCAATGTAGTGAGATTTGTGGTGCTAATCATAGATTTATACCAATTGCACTAGAGGTCACTACTCCTGAAGCTTATAAAAATTGAGTAATAGGAAATGTCTTGTAAATAGTTTTAGTTTAAATAGAACATCTGTTTTTGGTACAGAAGGTTAAAACTATAGTATTAAAAACTATTATTATTTTTATACGGGTTTTTATTTTTGTTTTATGAAAAATTTGAAAACGATATTGTTATTTTATTTTTTTTATTTATTTTTTGTTGGGTTTTTGTGTTGGTTTTTACTGGTAAAAAATCATCATGAAGCCAGGATTCTTTTTTATCTATAAATATTTATGCTGATTTGATTGAGGAATAGACTATTCTTTTTTGTTAGTGGGAATTTACCTGATGAAGTGAGAAATAAAGATGTTTAGTCGAGTGGGAAACTTTTTTACTTTTATTTATTTTTTTTTGTTAGCCAATAGATTCATTTTTAAAATAAATCCAAAGAACGAGAGGGCGCGAGTTCTTTCTCTTCTGTTATTTTTCATTTTTAAAAAAAATAACAGAAATTTGTTAGATTTTTTATTGTTTTTCTTATGAAAAAAATTTGATTTTCAGGGGTTACCCTGAAAAAATTCGAGATTTTTAGATTTTATTATTTTTTGGTTTTTATATTTTTATAAATTTTTTTTTAAATTTTTTGAAAAATTTTTGTGTTATAATCTTGGTTTTTTTTCTGTTATTGTTTTTTAGTTTTAAAAAAATTGTTTTGCATTTTATTAGTTTTGTTGTATATATATATATATGAAATATATATATAGGTTGGAGAATGAAAAGAATAAAATTATGATTTTATTCTTTTAATTTTGGTATAAAAGGTGGGTACGATACCCACGACGAACGTAAGATTCGTCGGAGGGGTACCCGAGAAGGGTACTCCAGTACCCACCTTCTCGGGTAAGTAAACTTACAACGATTGTAAGTTTACGAACAAGAAACATCATTAATATTTTATAATATACATATGTATATGTATATTATAAAATATATGTATAAGTAAAATAATATGCGTAGCATATTATTTTGTAGGGATAGAAAATATATTATAAATCGTAAGATTTATAAGATGTTTTCTATCCCTCTAGGGGGTTGGTGTAAGTTGCATGTTTGATTTGCATTCAAAAGGTTTAAACCCTCTAAAAAAGGGGTAATAGTATAAATTAGTATGTTTCACTTTCAATGAAGAGGTAATTTTATCCTAGGAGGTTTCTGACCCTTCTGAGTTTGATAATGGCTCTAATCAAGTTAAAATAGTGTTATGCAATTTGCATTCACGGAGTGGACAATAGTATTTAATCCCGGTAGATATATCGTTTGCTAAAAAGGTGTACCAGAAAGATCGGATAGACCCCTTAAACTTTTACTTTAAATGTGTTATTCTCATGATTTTTTAAAATTACCGTAACTTTGTTTTTACAACTATACAGTGCAATGTAGTAGTTCTTTTGTGGTTCTGACTTGAGAGATAAGATTGGATTAATAGACCCGGATTAGTACCCGGTTATTCCAAATTAATAAGATTTCGGGAGTAAAGTAATATTTAAACCGGAAGTATATTGGGCGCACCCTAAATTCTCCTTGGAGCTTGAGTAGTAATCGAGATCCCTCGTTATCAGCTTAGACTATTGGCGCATGTATGTTCGTCTAAGATCTATCTTAAAGATATTGTTCGCAAGAGATAAATAATCTAGTAGGACAGATAAATACCTGGTACATGTTTAAGTGTGTAATTTGGGCTACACTGCCTGATGGCTGGTTCGGATTGTCGAGAGAGATTTTGGCATGAAGTTGTAAAGGACAGTAAAGCGCTGTTTAATGGGTGCTTGAAGAATACCTAGGGAGGGTACAAATCATCCATCAATTGCCCACAGGGGAGTAAGTTGTAGTAAAGTAGGTGTAGGGGAATCTGCACCTGAGTGTGGGTTATTTTAAAACTTAGATTTGAAATCTAAGTCTGGATATAATTCCGTAACCTTAGCCCTTTAGTATAAATTAAGTATATTTGTTTGTGGTACAAGTGGTCTTGGGGCTTTTGTTTGTTTTACATGTTGTTTTGTTTTTTTCTTTGTTTTTTATTTTTTTGTTTTATTTAATTAGTTTTTTGTTGAGTTATTATGTTTTTAGTAAAAACAAGGTATCTTCTTTTGAATGTGGGTTTTCTACAGTTGGTAAAATTCAAAATTCTTTTTCTATTCATTTTTTTTTGATTATATTAATTTTTGTTGTTTTTGATTTAGAAGTTGTTATATTTTTGGGGGTTTTAGTTTCTGATATTCATTCTTTGTTTACTTTTTTGTTGTTGATGCTGTTTATTATATTTGGGTTCTACCTAGAGTGGTGGTATGGTAAGTTATATTGAATGGTTTACTCGATTAGTTTATTTTTAAAATATGGCTCTGAAGAAGCTAAGAATGATTCGGGTAAATAAGATAGGATAAAAAGTCTATTGGGTTCATACCCTGAAGGTGATCTAGTATCTCTTATTGATATTTCTTTATTTTTGATTTTCTGTTTTTTCTTTGTTGTTTAAAGGTCGTCGTTTTATTTTTTTTTTAATTTCTTTGGAGTTTATTGTTTTGAATTTATTTATTTTTTTAGGTTTACATTTTAGTGCTATGGGTTTTTTTGTTGTGTTGTGTATAAGTGTACTTTCTAGTGTTCTAGGTTTGACTATAATAGTTTCTATTATTAAATTTTATGGGAATGATAATAGTTTATTCTAGAGCTGGTTAGCTTAAATAAAAGCTCCTGACTTTTAATCGGGTGATGGGTTTCCCACTGGCTATAATTTTTTGTTATATATATATTAGGATTGCATCCTATTGTAGGATAATTTACATTTTTATGTATAATTGAAATACAGAGTAGGATGTCTATTTGGTGTCAATGTTACAAATTGACTTTTATTAGATATGGAGTTGAAATTTCGTTCTGTATGATATCAGTTTTTTTTTCATATACTAGAAAATTGTAACTTTTGATTTTTTGTTTTTGGGTGTCTAGAGTTCGTAGTGCTTTTGTTATTAGTTTCATAACTATACCCGGATAAAATATTTATTTTTTTTTTTATATTGTAAAGCTTTACAATATTAATTATCTACAAATTAGTAGACTTGTAAAATATTATATGTGTTTTTAATATATTTGGAAAACTCAGAGTCGAGATCAAATGTTTTTTAAAGACTTAGGGTATTTAATATACCTGGCTTCTGCCCGATGTATTAATTTATCAATGGCAGACTTAGCGTGAGGTCATTAAGGTAGCAAAATCATTTGTTTCTTTATTGGATTCCAGTATGAATGAAGTTTTGGTCAGTTTTCTTTCTTCTTTTATTTCGAATTTATTATCTATCTAAGAAATGATAGGTGCATTAATACAAAGATAAGTCTTCGGAAACTCTATTTGTTATTTTTTATTATTTAAAAATGACAAGTTAGCTAGGGCAGTTAATTAAATAATCATTTTTTTCCTATTTTTATTACAAGGAGTTACTCCGGAGTTAACAGAAATTCATACCTGATTTAGTTCTTATAATAGGGTAAGTTTTACATCGATGTTGTATCTCCATATACCGAGAAAGAACAAGGCTTGGTAATTCAGACTGTTCTTCTGTGAGATAATGGGACGTGATATTAGTTTAATTCGACGTAAGTCAGAATTGTTTATCTTGATTATTGCTTTTATTTAGTATGTTTAGTACGTAAGGAATTACACTACAGTATTATACTTTTTGATTCTCTAGTATAATTAGTATATTCGACTTCCAATCGAAAGGTCTTGAGGATTATAAGAACGAGAGGGCGCGAGTTCTTTCTCTTCTGTTATTTTTCATTTTTAAAAAAAATAACAGAAATTTGTTAGATTTTTTATTGTTTTTCTTATGAAAAAATTTGATTTTCAGGGGTTACCCTGAAAAAATTCGAGATTTTTAGATTTTATTATTTTTTGGTTTTTATATTTTTATAAATTTTTTTTTAAATTTTTTGAAAAATTTTTGTGTTATAATCTTGGTTTTTTTTCTGTTATTGTTTTTTAGTTTTAAAAAAATTGTTTTGCATTTTATTAGTTTTGTTGTATATATATATATATGAAATATATATATAGGTTGGAGAATGAAAAGAATAAAATTATGATTTTATTCTTTTAATTTTGGTATAAAAGGTGGGTACGATACCCACGACGAACGTAAGATTCGTCGGAGGGGTACCCGAGAAGGGTACTCCAGTACCCACCTTCGGGTAAGTAAACTTACAACGATTGTAAGTTTACGAACAAGAAACATCATTAATATTTTATAATATACATATGTATATGTATATTATAAAATATATGTATAAGTAAAATAATATGCGTAGCATATTATTTTGTAGGGATAGAAAATATATTATAAATCGTAAGATTTATAAGATGTTTTCTATCCCCTGGGTTTAAAAGATCTTTAATATAAGTTGAGTATATCCTATTGCAGATAGGAATGTTTATAGGTCTTTTTTATCATATGTGGTATTGGTTATTTCTGAGTTTGTTTATTTGTAGTTTGTCTTATTATAATATAGATCCTTTGAAGTCTTGTCTTTTATTAGTTTTGAGTTTGTTGGTTGTTTTGCCAGTTATTAGTTACTCTAATTATTTGTGATATTCTTATTTTGTTTGTATGCTTTTTTTAAGTGGAATTTTTGTGGTTATGGTTTATTTTTCTAGTCTTTGTAACTATTTTTTTGGGGTTAGCAAGTATGGTCTTTTTATTTTGTTTTTTGTTTTATTTGGTTTGAATTTTTATATAAGTTATGATTATCATATATTTTTATTGAATAGTTTTTATTATAGTGTTTATTTTGGTTGATTTGTTTTTATTATTTTTTGTTTATTGTTTTTTTTAAGTGTTGTAAGTTATATTTTGGATGTCAAAGGTGCTTTGCGAAAATTTTGTTAGTGTAGCATAATATAATGTATCTGCTTTAAGCGTGGAAGATTTATCTCTAACTGGTGAATTTAGGGACAGGTCTTCTAAACTTGTTTTGAGCTAGTAACTCATTCACTTTTGTTTTATTTTTTGTGTTTTTTTTATGTTTTTATTTTTTTTTTGTTGAATTCTTTTACTTGTAATGTTGTTGTTTGGTGGGTTGTGTTTTTGATGATAACTTTAGTTTTTATTTCAATTAATAAAGGTTCTGTTAGTAGGATGGTTAATTATTTTATAATTCAAGAGATTTTAGGTTTTACCTTTTTGTTGGTAAGTGTTAGCTGGGTTCAGCTTGTTATTTTGTTGATAAAGGTAGGTGTCGCTCCTTTTCATTTTTGGGTTTTTAGTGTTACTAATGGGCTTAGAGGTTGATCTGTTATGTGATTCCTTACTATACAAAAGTTACCTTTTATTCCGGTTATTATGTATTTGAGTGTTTCTTATTTTGTTTATTTGGTTGTTTTAGGGATTATTTTTTGTTATTTTCAATTGTTTTTTGTTAAGGGTTATAAGAATATATTGGTATTGGCTTCTACCGAATCTTTTAGTTGGTTGGTTTTAATGATTTTTTTTAGTCTGTCGTCTGGTTTATTATTTGGTTTATTTTATATTATTTTTTTTTATTTTTTATTAGATCATTCTGGTTCTAGTGAGTTGGATTCTTATAATTGGGAGACTGTTTTTATTTTTATAAATATTCCTTTTGCTATGACTTTTTTTGTTAAGTTTTTTTCTTTAATTTCTTTATTTAGAAGTTATACTTTTTTGCTTTTATTGGTTTTGTTTGTTATGTTTTTGTCTGTTTTTAGTCTGGGGTTTTGATTGTGTAATATAAGTACTGATTTTAATTTTAATATTTTTAAAAATCGTTCTTATTGATATTGATTTTGTTATCCATTAATGTTTTTATGTTTAATTTAGTCGAGTTTAAGGTAATTTCCTATTATTTTAGTGGGTTTAATTCGTTTTTATTTATAAAAATATTTTAATTAATTTGTTTTTATGTGGTGATCTATTTTTTAATAAGTTTTGAATTTTGTATTCTTTTGCAATATTTTGTGAAAAATGGATTGACACCGGTGATTTGAGGATTATTGCTTATGTTTGTTTATTTGTTTTCTTGCGATCCTTTTTGTATATCTTTATCTAGATTGGGTTTTTTTTTTGATGTTTTAACTTGGATTTTTTTATAATATGATGGTTCATAATTGAATTTCTGTAGAAAATGTTTTTTTGGTGGGGGTGGTTTTTATTTTATCTGTCGTGGTAGATGATATGATGGAGACTTTTTACCCGGGCTTAGAGTTTTTCTGTAAATGATGCTAAGAGGCGAGTTTTGATTTTGATTATAGTGATAGTACTTCGGGATTTGATTGTAATTAAAAAACTTGTAGTCTTGATTTTGAGGAAAGATCTGGTCAAGGGGGCCCAGGTTCATAAAACTTATTTTTATCTACATTGAAAATTTTGTAGTTTTGAAGTGTGAAATGTTTTGAAAAATTTGTTGAAGTTTTTTTGTTTTTTATGTTTCTTTTGATGATGATAATTTTATTAATAGTTTTTTTAGTTATTTGTGTTTTCATTGTGTTGTTTTTTTTTTACGTTTATTTTAGATTTGTATTGTATTTTTTAAGCCTAGAGATTCGGTTAGGTTTTTGTTAGTTTTGATAATTTTTTTTTTTAAGGCAAGTGTTCTTTTTGAATTTTTTATGCGTTGCAGTTATAACGATGGTTGGGTTGATGTTTAGTCCATCTGTGTATTGATGTTTTAGGAGTTTTAGTTTATTTAGAATATGTCACTTACAATGATAAGGTTTTCAACTCTTGCCTTTATGGTATTTTTATATATTTTTTGTTTGAGTTTGTTTTTTTTTTTTTGTTGTTTTATTGTTCTTTTTGTTCCCAGGTTTAAGTTGGGGGTTTTTTTATTAGATTGGGGGTTTTTGAGTTTAAAGTTTAATTTGAATTTTAATAATTTGTTATTTTCTTTAATTCTTTTAATTGTTAGTACTACTGTTTTGTATTATTCTTTATTTTATATAACTGGAGAGGTTAATTTTTATTATTATTTGATGGTTTTATTGATTTTTATTGGAAGTATATTTGGTTTGATTTTTGCTAATTCTATATTTACAATGATGTTATGTTGGGATTTATTAGGTATTTCTAGTTTTTTTTTGGTTTTATTTTATAATAATTGAGATAGTTGTTCCGGTGCTATACATACTGTTTTAACTAATCGTATTGGTGATTTTTTTATTTTTATGTTTTTTACGATGGCTTTTTTTAGTTTTTATTATTTTTTTAGTTTTTCTTTGACTAATTTTTATTTTATTTTATTTTTGCTGTTAGCTTCTTTTACTAAAAGTGCTCAGTTTCCTTTTAGTGGTTGGTTACCTAAAGCAATAAGTGCTCCAACTCCAGTTAGTTCTTTAGTTCATAGTAGTACTTTGGTTACTGCTGGTTTGGTTCTTATAATAAATTTTAATTTAATTAATCTTTCTTCTTATGTTATGTTTATTTTGTGTTGGGTGGGGGTTTTTACTATATTTTTTAGTTCTTTAACAGCTTTAGTTGAGATGGATTTAAAGAAGGTTGTTGCTCTTAGTACTTTATCTCAGATGGGGTTTTCTATGTTATCTTTAGGTTTGGGTTTGAATTATGTTGCTTTGATTCATTTGATTAGTCATGCTTTGTTTAAGAGTTGTTTATTTATACAAGTTGGTTACATTATTCATTGTTCTTTTGGGCAGCAGGATATGCGTAATTATAATGGTATAGGTTCTTTACCTTATTTTATTCAGTTACAGTTGTTGACTACTTTATTTTGTTTGTGTGGTTTATTTTTTACAAGGGGTTCTGTTAGGAAAGATATTATTTTAGAGATGTTTTTTTCTAATGATTATTCTTTGTTTTTTGTTTTATTTTTTTTTATTTCTGTTTTTTTTACTTTTTGTTATAGATATCGTATTTGATCTAGTTTATTTAATACATCTACTGTTTCTTTATTTCATTATAGAGGTAGTTTTATTATTAATTTTGTTAGGTTTGTTTTAGTTTTAATGTCTGTGTGTTTTATTTGATGGTTAAATATTAACATGTATTGTATTCCTTCTTTATTTTTGTATATAGATTTTTATGTTCCTTTATTTTATTTATTTTTTATTTTAGTTATTTTTTATTTTAGTTTTAAATTTGTTTCTTTTGAGTTGGTTTATAAATTTTTAGTTGATTATTTTCCGTTTTTAGCTCAACGTGTTTTTTTTTTAATTTTAAAGTGGTTGAAATGTTTTTAAATTCTTTGAATTTAAAGTTGTTTAGTTTTTTTTCTGTTGTTGGTTTTTATAGCGGTTCTTATATGAAGTCTTATTTTAGTCCTGTAGTTTTTTTAGTTTTTTTAGTTTTTTTTTTAGTTTGAAGCTTTAGTATAAATTTAGTATATTTCATTGTCAATGAAAAGGTTTGAAGTTTTATTTGTTGAGTTTTTACTTTTTTCATTGTTATTTTTTAAAGATTTTCATTTATTTTTTTTGTTTTTGACTTTATTTTGTTTTTGTGCTTTGAATGTGCAGTCTTGACATGGTTTGTTTTTTTTTATTGATTCTCAAGTTTATGTTGCTATAATGTTGATATCAATGTTTATTATAGGGTTAATTTTGTTTAAGGAGAAGAGTCGTGGGATGTTATATTTATCACAAGTTTTGGTGTTTATTAGAATTTTGTTTTTTATTCCTGGTAATGTTTTAATATTTTATGTGTTGTTTGAATTGTCTATATTTCCTATTTTGATTATGATTTTGGGATATGGTTATCAGATTGAAAAACTTAATTCGTTTTATTATCTTTTATTATATGCTTCTTTGTGTTCTTTTCCTTTTTTATTTGTGTTTTTAAATTTGGATTTTAGTTTTATGTTGGTTTATTTTGATATGGTTGTTTCTTGAGAGGTTGTTTTTATTCTTAGTTTAACTTTTATGATAAAGTTTCCAGTTTTTTTTTTACATTTATGATTGCCCAAGGCTCATGTTGAAGCTCCCACTACAGCTTCTATATTGTTAGCTGGCTTGTTACTTAAGTTGGGTACTATTGGATTTGTTCGTATTATAAAATGTTTGTCTTACTGTCATTTGAATTTTTATTTTTTTATTGCTTTTTTAGGTATGATTTTGGCGGCTTTTAGTTGTATTTTTCAAAGTGATGTTAAAGCTTTGGCAGCTTATTCGTCAATTACTCATATAAGATTTGTTATATGTTCTCTTTTGTTTATATCAATTTCTGGGAAAACAGCTTCTTTATTGTTAATGTTGGCCCATGGATATACCTCTACTTTGATATTTTATTTTATTGGTGAGTTTTATTCAGTTGCCAATACACGTATAGTGTATTATTTTAATAGTTTTATAAATTCTAGGTTGTTTTTTTCCATTATTTTTGCAATTTGTATACTTTCAAATTGTGGAACACCTCCTAGAATATCTTTTATTGCTGAATTCATGACATTTAGTAATATATATTTGTTGTATAGTTTTTTTGTATTAGTATTTTTTATTTATTTTATGGCTACTTTTTATTATTCAGTGTATTTAATTGTTAATTCTTTCATGGGAAAGAATTTTTATTTTTTATTTTCCTGAAATGTTTATTTTACTTTCCCTTTGTTGGTTATGTGTTTTAATGTTTTTTGATTTGTTTTGTTGTTTTAATGTCGAATTAGATTATTTCAGTAGGATTATTTCGATATTGTTTCATTGATTTAAAGTTTTATTAAAAAAATGTGAGCAATTGATTTCTTCGTGGTCGAAAATCTTTAAAAAATAAAAGATTTGACAACCAAAGAACGAGAGGGCGCGAGTTCTTTCTCTCCTGTTATTTTTCGTAAAAAAAAAAAAATAACAGGGGGTTTTTTGGTAAGAAGTTTTTTGTTTGCAGGAGGGTAAGTGTTTGCGGGTTTAAGTTAAGTTTAAACTAGTGGTCTTCAAAACTAAAAATTTATATCCGTTTTTGTTTTTTTAAAGAATATGTTTTTAAATCTTCCGGTTAGAAAATCTTTGAGATTATTTTGGAATTTTGGTAGTATGTTGGGTATGATTTTAGTTATACAGGTTTTTACTGGTTTTTGTATGGCTTTATATTATGTTGCTGATAGGAGTTTGGCTTTTGATTCTGTTCAGTATATTATATATGAAACTAACTATGGATGATTTTTTCGTTTGATGCATATGAATGGTGCTAGTTTGTTTTTTATTTTTTTGTATTTACATTTTTTTAAGGGTTTATTTATGAGCAGTTATCGTTTGGGTGGTGTTTGAATTACTGGTTTATTAATATTTTTGATGATTATAGGTATTTCTTTTATGGGTTATGTTTTGGTTTGAGCTCAAATGAGATTCTGAGCTGCTGTTGTTATTACTAGTTTGTTAAGGGTTATTCCTTATTTTGGAAATAATTTGGTTCTATGAGTTTGAAGAGGTTTTTCTGTAGGTAGTGCTACTTTAAAATTTCTTTGTATTCTTCATTATTTGTTACCTTGGGTTTTGTTTGTTTTTGTAGTTTCTCATTTGGTTTTGTTGCATAAAACTGGTAGAACTTCTAGTTTGTATTGTCATGGTGATTATGATAAGGTTTGTTTTTATCCTTATTATTATTCTAAAGATGGGTTTAATATTATTTTTTTTATGTTGTTTATCTCTTATGTATTGGTTTATCCTTATGTATTTAGAGATCCTGAGATATTTATTCAAGCAGATCCTATAACTAGACCTGCTCATATTGTACCTGAGTGGTATTTTTTGTTTGCATATGCTATTTTACGTGCTATTCCAAATAAGGTTTTAGGGGTTGTTTTTTTATTGTCTAGAATTTTTGTTTTTTTTTTGTTTGTTTTTTTGAAAAATTATACTTCGATTTTATCAAATTTGAATAAATTTGTTATTTTTAGTTTTTTATTTATTTGTATTATTTTAAGTTGATTAGGTCAATGTCAGGTTGAATATCCTTTTAATATTTTGAGAGTAATTTTTTCTTATTTATATTTTATTGTTATTTTATTTATTTTATTTTATAATTGAGTTTCATATTATATTTTTAAATAAATTGTGTTTCGGCTATTTTAGTTTAAATAGAATACGTTACTTGTAATAACGAGGTTTTTTGTAGCAATTTTAATTTTTCAGTAATTAGTTTAATAAAAATATAGCATTTGGGATGTTAAGTTTAATTTACTGATTAAGACACTTTACTTATTTGGATTTGTTTTTGTTTTTGTTTGTCATACAGTTTATTTTTTGTATGAATCACAGTACTATTGGTTTTGCAATAGAGTCTTTTATGGGTTCTTTAAAGGAGTTATTTAGTCTTAATAGGAGACAACCTAATTCTTATTGAATGAGAACTTTTTTATTTATTACTTTATTAGTTTTTAACCTTGGTGGTCTTTTACCATATAGTTATTCTTTTTTTAGAATAATTGAGTTTACTTTAGTTTTTAGTTTGGTTGCTTGGATGACTTCTTTTTTAACTTTTATTTCTAGTGAGCGTTTTTTTTTGTATTTGTATAAGAAGGGTGATAATGTTTTTAAATCTTTTTTTTTTATTGTTATTGAATTGATTTCTGAATTTTGTCGTCCTGTTGCTTTAACTGTTCGTTTGACTGCTAATGTTATAATTGGTCATTTGGTCATAAAGTCTTTATATTATCTTATGACTTTTATTTGTCCTTGGTTTTTTTTTGGTTATGTTTTTATAATTATTGTTGAGTGTTTTGTTTTAATTATTCAAAGTTATATTTTTGCTCGTTTAGTTCAGTTTTATTTGAATGAGTAATTTTTGAGGATTAGTATATTTAGTATGTCTGACTGTTAATCAGATGGTTTTATTCTCAGAGGGAACTAGTATATTTAGTACAATGGTCTGTAAAACTGGAGGTTTGTTTCCCTGTCCGGATTAGTAAAAATTATTATACTACTTTGATATGGTAGAGTTGCTTTATGGCATTCGGTATTTATTTTGATATTTTTATGTTTGTTATTAATAATATTTTTTATTATACAATCTATTGCTTTTGTTACTTTATATGAGCGTCATGTTTTAGGCGGAACTCAAAATCGTATGGGACCTAGTAAGGTTTCTTTTATAGGTGTTCTTCAGGCTATCATGGATGGTGTTAAACTTCTTGCTAAAGAGCAAATTATTCCTGTTCATTCTTCTCCTATTTTGTTTTTATTGGTTCCTGGTCTTTCTTTTGGGATTATATATTTGGAATGGTTGACTCTTCCTTTTTTATATGATTTTATTTCTTTTGAATATTCTGTTTTGTTTTTTTGTGTTTAATTGGTTTTTCTGTTTATGGTAGTTTGATGAGTGGTGTTGTGTCTAAGTCTAAGTATGCTATGTTAGGTGCTGTTCGTGCTAGAAGTCAGTCTATTTCTTTTGAAATTGCTTTTTCTTTGTTTATTTTGTGTATTATTGTTCATTATCAAGTTTTTAGTTTATGTAGTTGGTTTAGTTTTAGTCTTTTTATTTTATTAGTTCCTTTTATTATTATAGTTTTGGCTGAGTTGAATCGTGCTCCTTTTGATTTTTCAGAGGGTGAAAGTGAGTTGGTTAGTGGTTATAATATTGAATATTCTAGTGTTGCTTTTGTTTTGTTGTTTTTGAGTGAATATGGGGCTTTAATTTTTTTTAGTGTTTTGTTTTCTTATTTATTTTGTGGTGGTTATTTGATTTTTAGATATTTGTTTTTTAGGTTGTTAATTTTTATTCGTTCTACTTATCCTCGTTATCGTTATGACAAAATAATGGAGTTATTTTGATTTATTATGTTGCCTATTTCTTTGATTTTATTGTTTTTTTTTGTTTTAGTTTTCTTTTAAATTTTTGAAGGGCGTTAAATAGATTTACCTATGTTCGGTTACGGTTCGAAAAGATTCTCGCCTTTTGTTTCATAATTTTCATGTGTTGTCTTTATCTTCTTATCCTATTATAATATCTGTTTGTGTTTTGGGTTTAACAACTTCTTTGGTTGTCTGAATAGTTTATGGTGTTTTTTTTTTTGTTTTTTTTAGGTTATTTTCTTGTATTTACATTGGTTTACTTTGGGCCAAGGATATTTGTATAGAGGGTCAAAGTGGCTATCATAATTTTTTTGTAATAGATGGATTTAAATTTGCTTGCTTATTGTTTATTTTTAGTGAGTTTATGTTTTTTTTTGGGATTTTTTGGGTTTTTTTTGATGCTGCTTTAGTTCCTGCCCATGAAATTGGGATGAATTGATCTTCTATAGGACTTCAGTTAGTTAATCCTTTTGGTATTCCTTTATTGAATACTGTTATTTTGTTAAGTAGTGGTGTTACTGTTACTTGGTCTCATTATGCATTACTTTGTAATAAGAAGTGTCATGAGGGGTTGATTGCAACAATCGTTTTAGCTGTTGTTTTCACATTGATTCAGTTATTTGAATATAAGCAAGCCTCCTTCTCAATTGCGGATGGTATTTATGGTAGAATTTTTTATTTGTCGACTGGTTTCCATGGATTTCATGTTATTTTGGGGACTTTGTATTTGTGTTTTAATTTGTATCGTATTTTGTTTTATCATTTAAATTATAGACATCATTTATCTTATGAATTTGCTATTTTATATTGGCATTTTGTTGATGTTGTTTGATTATTTTTATTTGTTTTTGTTTATTGGTGAGGTTATTATGAGTTTAGTATAATATAATATATTGGATTTAGGTTCCAGGGATTTATACTCATTATTAAG